>CAEMYA010000462.1:1815740-1836143 GCA_903131615.1 Diplodus sargus | reverse complement strand
TCAGATTTTTGATATACCCAAACAAGCTTTAAATTTGAGTACAATATTAATGATATTGAAATAATCCAAAAATAACAACCTACATGTATTTCTGCCACACAAAATTTAAGTAAAAAAAAACAACTAATTTCTGCCACCAGGGGTCTCTCATTCAAAACAAAACAAATGCCGTAAGTAGTGTGAGATCACTGAAGATGTTAGACAAGCACCAGTATTAATTAAAACATCATATCCTCATTGGGAAAATGACCACAACTTATTATGACCCATGTTTACATTTCTTGTTAAACAGTGACCTCTAGTGGGCGTAGTGATTATGACAGCAGCAAAGGAAGTAATCAGGCGAGAGCAGCAGGAGACTGTCGTTATGTTCAAGGTAACCAAAAGTCAACAGTGGGATATTCAGACTTAATAAAGTCAAGTTCCATTTTTACATAAGTTGATGTCATTACGTTTTTGTCAACAAAAAAAACAAGGTACGTTCTTAACTGATGCTACTTATTTTAACCAAACGTCCAATCTTTCTTAAACATTACCAAGTAGTTTTCTTTCCTAAACTGAACCAAACTTCAACAGTGTGATGCAGGGCCAGTTCGCCTGTTGCCGGTACGCCGCAACGGTCATGTTGTTTTGGCAACTGTGGTATATAAGTCGTTTGAGATCTCACCTGTTCAGCCGTTAATGTAGTAGAATGTGTTGGGTGAAAATCCACATGATTAATGAAGAATTGTTCACGGGTTAGGTCAAGTAACGTTTTGTCGCGTTCGCTGGCTTGTCACGTGATGTTAACCAGGACGTCATGGTGACAGGCGACCACATGAAATGCACCTTTATTTAACGTGTGGATTTCTCTGGTTTGAAAGCTTGGACATTGTTGGAAACATTCAGGATAGTGTAAGCCCACAACTCAAAATTCCGACTCATTTTAATGCAGGCACGTTACATATTAGATCCTATGAATGACTGAATCAAAATCATGCAGTGTGAGAAAAGAATAAAATCCAGCGTCCAGTGTCGAGGAGCCAAAAGCCCTTAAAGTTGGTAACCACTGCCAAAACCTCCCTATTTACAGTATGTTAACACTGGCACTTACTGGTAGCCTAATTCCAGTGTAATTTCAGTAATTGCAGCATAGGTGGCCCTCTGGCATGGTCACGGCTACATGGATTTAAATGACGGGATTGTAATGAGGTTAAACACTACAAGATGAAATGACACAAATTTTAAAAAATCACTCCTTCAAGGTAAGTGTTTCCCAACAAGACTCTAATTGCCACACCAACGCTTGAGGTTAAAATAGAGTTGAGTGTTGTTTTGGTGAAAGCTATCAGCTAAATCTGCAGCTCTGTGGAGCTTTTTAAGCCTTTTTAAACTAATAGTTCTGGGTTTTATGGCACATTTACTGTCTGGTTTAATCTCGGCAATCTCATTTTCAGCAGAAGCATGCAGCCTTTTTCACATGTCTAGCACCAGATGGCACACAAATTTAGATACTAGCTGGTTAAAAAAAAAAAAAAAAAAATTATGAATAGCTGCTTCAGGTAACCTTGACCCACTTTGGTAAAATTGATGTAATTTCTTTCTTTCTGCCTATAGATCAGCACAAACCTCTGACAGGCATCTACTAACTCAGTTCACCTGTTGCTGGTGGATCCTGCTGATGAGCTCGTCCTGCTTCATCCTGAGCTCCATGTTCAGCTGCTCCTGGTGACGGAGTCGAGCGGTCGCAGCCTCCAGATCATGCTGCAGCTTCCTCTCCCGGTCTCTGGACACCAGAAACTCCCCGTCGAGCACTGCTGCAGCCCACAGAGAACAGAACCAGAGTCAGGGCTGGACTGATTTTCATTAAAACAGAAGATCTGCTGACTGTGTGCCACTTGGACATGAAGAAGTGTGTTTTTACTTCCCACGGTTTAAAATAATGTTTGAAACCATAAGACTTTAAGTGTGGGGTTATATGTCAGCTGCTGACACTTCTGGCAAAAACGTTCCTCTCATTCCCACCACGTCACCTCAACACTGCTGTCAGGACGGAGTTCAGTGTCTCTAATATAGTTTTTACGCACATTTCTCTTGGATCTCCTTCAAATCAGCAGAGGTTGTTAAAGGTCAGATTTGTTCATGTTGCCTCCTCCTGTGTCCTCGTCTCTTCGTGCTCTTATTTTAACTACAGTTTGCTCCTTAATAAAAAAACTTTTGGCAAACAGAATTGACAGTTTAAATTACAACTATGTATATTGTTAGTGTAGTCCATAATTAGAGTGTGGTTATTTAAAGGGACAGTAACATATTTTTCCTTTACCGCTGGTGCTATTTATCCATTACAAGTACAATTTTGAGGTACCTTACATTGATTTTCTGCCACTTTATTCTTCCTCTCCACTACATTTATTTGATAAATGTACTAGTTACTTTGCAGATTCAAATGATTCAGTGTTATAGGTTATTAATTGTGACATGTTACCAAATCAGATTGTGTTCTTGGTGGGACGCTTTGTGAGAGGATGTTGCACCAGAGCCGAAGTAGCACAAGTTTGAATTAGCTTACTTTGTCGGAAATCACTGATAACGATAATCGGAAAATGGCTGAATATTGACCAGGGTAATGGTAAAAAAAAAAAAAGACAGAAAAGAAAACGGGAAAGTTGTTTAAAATGTCTCTATGTGAGTACAACTCTCGAAAACACAAAAAAAAGAAAGTAAAAGTGTTTTATTTCCCTTGTAGTTGGTGATGTCACTGTTTTCATCAGATAACTCTGTTAAATGTTGTTTCTTCCCCATTAATCCAACACCATTAAGGCAATAAATGGAACCAGAGGTGCACATGTCTACAGTCTGCGCGGCACAATTTCACTTTCAACTCATGTTTGAACCAAGTAAATATATATCATCCACTTAAACAACGTGCTAAAGACTCACAGATGATAAAGACATGCTTATCCTAGTACATGAAGCATAAACACATACAAAAAGCAGGAAATGTGAACTTTAAGATTCTACATACTGTATGTCCTGGATTGTACATTACATTAGATTACAATACTCGTGTACAGTGTATCGTATATTGTAAGGGATGTTGTAACTTTTTTCTTAAGTCAACATTTATAAAATATAATTGTGAATTAGAGACAGAAACAACATGAGAGGCATAATGGCAGCAGGTCAGCCAGTCTGAACCAGTAACCTCCAGCACAATGTAAATGTGTAACTCTCCCCTCAGAGTTCAGAGTCCCGAGCTACTCGTCTTACCTTTATCATGAGCCAGCCGGGTGCACTTGGCCGTCAGATACTGGATCTGACTGTAGTCCTCGTCCCGGTGAGCTCTGAAAAACCTCCTCATGCTCGTCCCAGTCCGAACTTCTCTCTTCAATCTAAAGCTTCTTCCACCTTCCCATGATCCTCAGGGCTTGGCAGGTGTGTCCCATACGGTCAGATGGAACGGTGTTTAACTCTCCTGCGCATAAAGTGTGTGTGTGTCTTAGAGAAGACGAGCCGTCAGAGGGCAAGTTTAAGCATTAATCTGAGCGTTTGTCGTCATAACATGGAGGTCTGCTGATCTGTGTGTGCGTGTGTGTGTGTTAAGGCCTGATGTGCTTTGTTTGGCTCGCTGCTTGAACAAATGGGAACACTGTCACTTTTCTTTATGCACAAATTGCAGGTTTGATCTTATGTTATTTGCAAATCTAGTTTTTATGCCCAGAGGCTGTGGATCCTGCAGGAGAGGGCTGCAGTGAGCCGGGCATGTTGAGTCAGGCAGGTGAAGCATCTCAAAAAGCAGTAGCCTCAGGTCAGTTCTGTTATAGTATAGATCAGCACGACATGTCTTATAGAGGAAAAGTACCACTGACATTTAATAACAGTTTGTACTGTTTGTGTCAGATGTGTCAGTATTGTGTACCAGTAATCTGAATGTGCAGAATATTTTCATTATTTTGAGTTTTGAACTGTTGGTTGGACAAAAAAAGCAAAACAGTGTGATGGTGTCATTTTGGGCTCTGGGTAATTGTGATGGCATTTCTCACCACTTGCAGCATTTAAAGGTGCCATAAACAATGAATTAATGGAGGAAATAATCAGCAGATTCATCCAGAAGGGGGGAAAAAATAATAATCAGTCGCAGTCATAGTCAAAATGAGCTCCATGACAACCAGCTACAATGTAACATCCTGCTTATGCATGGGTCATAATGATCTACTGATGTAATACATAGTAGTTAAACAGTCGCTGGAAATATTTTTCTGCCTTGAGTACTTTCACTTTTAATACTAATTAGCTGAATACTTCCTCCACTGCTGTCTGTCTGTGAGTTGTAATGCAGATCCAGATCTGGATGCAGATTTTGCAGAAAATTGTGCAGCCTTAAGTGGAGATGCTCTGTGTGTTTTGGGAATTTCATTAATAATGTATTCCTTTTAAGATCACAATATATCCCAGACTTTTCTTTATCACTATTTGAGTTTAACTATGTATTCAGTATTGGGATGGTGCACAGTAGCTTGGTAACAGAATCACATTACTTTTTTTGTACAGTATGCGGTGTACTTGTATTAAGCCTATGCAGCACAACAGCAGTGATTTTAAACCAGTTAAAAGTTTGGGTGATAAAAGCATACTGTTTTCAGTTTTAAATGTTCTCATTAGAGTGAAGTTGGGACTTGTTGGTGCCAAATATGTCTATAAATGAGACATTTTCTCCCTTGGATCTTTTTCCTCTCTCTTGAGGCGTTGACAGTGTTTCACTTTGCATGCTGCTGTTTCATTGACTGCTATATTTGTGCCAGCAGAGGGAGACAAAACACAGCTGCTCCTCTCAGTCACATGTCAGGAAAACCTTGTTATATTACTTTTTATAATGTATATATGCATATGTTTTACTGTTTTATTTCTGTATGAAGTACATTTAGTTGTTTACATGTAGGTAGTTCTCCAACCAAATTGCACCTATTAATTAAGACGTTAGGAACCAAATTTCCTGCTCGAGTCGCAACCACTTAACAATTTCTGAAACAGGGTTCGTACGCCTTCAAATTTAAGCACTTTTCAATGGGTTTCAGGCACCTTACAGATGTGACAACTTACATATTTATACTGTACTCAAAATGAGTATTTCACATCATACCATTATTATCAGATGTTAATATGCTATGCTATCTAAAGAGGGGTACCGGATTAAAGGAAAGCACAAATGTTTCATGTTTCATGAGTTTCATGTTTAAAACTGTCACTTGTCTGTAAGTAGACTTGGAGTCCTATATAACCTGGCCATGCCAAAATGTAATTATTATTACAGAAAATTCCATGATGAGAAAAATTGGTGGAAATCAAGTTGACTTCCCTTCAAAATTCAAAAATCTTCACCTCCATTCCACCTGACATGTTGAGATGTTTTGACTGTTCTTTCTGTCTAGAAAGGTGCTGATTCTCCTGAGTGCTGCTCACCAGCAGGACAAACTAACTGGGCCATGCCGATGATATCAGTGAAGCTTATTTCCCATCACAGTGAACCTGTGTCTGATCGGATCCATTCTCAGCAGCAGAGCCAATGCATTTGTAGTCATTCAAAGGAGAGGATGTTCAAAAATGCCGTTTATTCAAAAAAAAGAAAACCACCATGCTGACTTCTGCCTCTTGAACACAAAAGTTGTAGATAGAAAATGGCGTTGTACATGAAATAAATAAATACAATATCCCCTCCCCCCAAACGTATGAGAAAAACTGCGTAACATCTCTCTTAAAACAGAAACAGAAAAAAAAACCTGTCTACAGACCAGATTCTTCACACAAGGGAGAAAACAGACAACATAGCGTCATACAGGAAAACAATATGGAGTTACCCTGCTTGTCCAAACACAGACTGGCTTACAGACCACCACCAGTGGGTAAATCTACTGCTTGTTCATTTAGATTCAGAGTGGTTTCACATTATAATATGCACAAATCTTGTCAGTAGTTTTCAAAATTCAGTTACCTAAGTAAATACATTTTAATACAATCGCTGCCTTCACTGAGTTTGTGATCTCTGGAAGAGTCATGTGACACATGAGCAAGTACAAAAACATTACAGCTGAGGGTGAAGTGTTAATGCAGGTGTGTAGTGTTAAAACCTAGATGTTGTTTAGTGCTTTTACAGACTGGCTCCTGAGGCAGATTTCCAATGTTTTGTTTTTTACCTCTCCCCGGTTTTTAATTAATGTGGGAACGTTTTGTTCTTCTTTATAAAGTGTAGCTGTTAGTGTGATTCAGGCTGAAAGAACCAACTGTTAAATGAGACTTAGATGAGAGGACAGTGTCCAGGGGGGAACTTGTTTTGCATGTGTGGAGGCAAGCCTGGGCATTAAATGGCTTAATCCCCACAAATGAGAAGGTAAAAGCTGCGAGCTTGTTTTGAAGTTACGTTGCCATTTTCAGCATATAGGTTGTTACCTCGGAGATGGTTGTTGTTGTTGTTGTCTCCTGTATCGGCAGGGATTTTGACAACAGTAACACGCAGATAGCGGAAGGAAGAAGGGAATGTCCCGTGAAATAGGCACCCCATATCAGGCTTATACCAAGAGTCAGTCAATCCACCATCTATCAGACAGTAAATTAATGTTTGTATTCCATTGTTTAGATAGCGCTGCCTGAAGCGCATGTAAAGTGTTAAATTGCACAACGCAAAATAAACTACAGATCAGCAATCTTCTCATCCAACTCTTGAAAGAGAATGTACTCAAATGTTGTACTACTCTTTAAAAAGTTGTATTTACTGTATTAGTGGTTTTAAGTCAGAAAATGATGTTCTGAAATATGAAATGACACTGTGGGTGTGTTATAAACTTTCATTGGAAATCTGCTCTGCATGGAAATCCACATACATGTATGTTCGCCCTCAGTAGATGATTCTTTAACATTAAAAGTCAGTACAACCAAATAACACAACAATTTACCTCTCACCACCCTCATCTAATTAAGTCCTTATTTCATCATTCAATATTAATTTGTGCTTCAGATCAACTAGTGTTGCACTGTACTGTATTTGTTCAATTCAGCTACACGGACTGTATCGAATTGCTTTTCCTGTCTTTTGTTAGCTATATTTATTCAAATATATGTTACTTTATGAGCTTTGTCGAAAGACCATAAAGCTACCTAGTTTTAAAAATCTGTGCCAACTGGAGAGAATTATCTGGGCTTTCATGAAATTTTTAGTCACATTTAAAACAAATTATAGAACTTCAGTATCACTTAATTTATCTTCCAGAGAGCACATATTCAAACTGAGTCATCAAACAAAAAACAAAATCAATATCTGAACAGGAAATGGTAGACAGTCAAGACACCAAAGCTTCAACAAGGCAGCAGCTGCTAAGTTTCTTTAGTTTAGCCTTCACTAATGCAGTTAAACAGCCAACAGGAGGGCAGCACATGACTGACCGCAGGCTGTGCTGATCCCAAAGCTGCAAACAGATTAAGCAAACTAGTGTACAAACTTTCCTTCACAGGCCAGAGATCATATAAACTCTTTAAAACAAATCATAAAACGTAACAGTGTTTGTATCATGAAAATGCTGGTATAAGGAAATGCGACGCCATGTGCTTCTAGAGAGAAATACGACATTAACACTGAGCATAGATGCTGGATTCTTTTATTTTGAAAGAGTCGCATTGAAAAGCTTAAGAGCTGTTAGTGACCAACCAGGCCTTTATATTCTTAGCTTGGCTTGAGTGTCCAACAAGTCTGCTGTCCTCGAGCTAATCCTACGCTAGCTGGCGGCTACCGTACAGCTTTTCATGCTGTCTTGACCTGACGAGGCGAGGCTTACCCATACTGAGAGGGGGGTTCCAGCTATCATGTGCAAAAAAACAGGGTGAATAAGCAGCCTGCATCCAGTTGGCACCTGGGAAATCACTGAGTCAGTTTAATTTGATCTCTGCGGTGATGGTGATGGTGAGGGCGTTTGAATGAATCCTCTCATCTCGCTGCTCCTGAACCTCGTCTCCTTATTTAGTGTGATGACAAATTATTTTTATAGAGTCTAAACAGAAAAAAAAAACCTTCCAACAGAAAAAAAGAACATACAGCTGGATTTAAATCACATTTACAGATGTAACAGGGTTTGAAGGATGACACTGATCTTCTAGACTTGTGTGCTTTCACAGCTTAGCAACATTAGCAGAAAACTAATAATAAATCTGCATTCTTTCAGCTGAATTTTCATTTTCACCTTTCATTGTGACAAAAAAAAAATAGCCACAATTTCAATCAATAACACCCGTGCCGACTGGAAATGGAGCTTTTTGTCATCACAAGTGGTGAAATCTGAGCTTGCGCTGTATAGATTTTCCATCAGTTTTCTGCTGATTTACAGTCTAGCAAAAGCTTCTTCCAGTGTGTCTACTAAATAGAGAACGGGCCCCAGACAAAGTGTGACCCTGCCTGTTTGGTCAGATTATGTCTTATTCGACAATCAATCGAATTCTTTTTCACATATTTGTTCACCAGCGCTTGACGGCATACAATGCTCGACACACAAATGGAGAAAACTGATAAAGTTTCTCTCAAAGAGAGTCAGAGTGCGAAACTAAAATGAGAAAAAAAAAATCCTACTCAAAGTCAGCATTTTTCATCCCACTTGTGTCAGTTCAATATGATGTAGGCGGTAAAAAAAAAAGAAAGTATTGCACTGGTTTGGTGTGAGTCTATGGATGGGTGGTCATCATATAAATAACAACAACAAGAACCAAACAGTAATACCATAATAATAATAAGTTGTAACGCTAATAAAAACAGTTCAGACTAAGGTCCCCCTCTCTGCTGTTTTACCACTGCTGCCAACTGAAGTCGTCATTGGATCCAAAGACAAGGAAGAAGCCCAGGATGGTCCCGAAGATGACTACGTTACCCGTTAGCACAAGTGCACACGCCCCCCAGGCGATCTGTAAACCAACACATCAATTATTCAGGTTAACAAATGCTGCCTGCATGCTGCCAGACTGCACAGCATATTTAGGCCAAAATCAAGAGGGTGTCAACAGCAACAGTTTACAGAATCATTTCTGCATGCTGCTCCTCAGTTGTGTATTCACACACACAGCAAGAAGGGACGTTTACAGCAGCCAGGAGCTAAATGCTAACTTATTTATTTAATATTCTTCCTTGTCAAATTAGTATGTCTGCTTCTATATCGGCTGCCAAAAACAAACCTGGTGGGGCGGCAGAGATAAATAAAAAAAAACAGAAATACTGAAAATCTTTTGGTTACAGACATCTCTTCCCTGTCTCTGTCTTTAAGGCTGACACCTATTGGTTCCTAATGAAGACATTTATACTAAAAAAGGTTAGAAATATATCGTTTTTAAAAAGACCAAATAGCATCTGGTCACTGTAGTTTTTGGCCAATGCTACTGAAACCAAAATAAACCAAGAGAGCCTGTTCAGACCTGGTATTAACAGCCATCTTGAGTGACTTGATCCATTGCCCACTCTATATGCAAATAAACATCTACATCACCAGGACAAAAAGAGAAAGACATTTCTTGACATATAACCTTTGCCAAATTTATAAGAAGGCTAAAATAGTTCAGAATTTGTCAGAGGGGTATTTAGAAAAGACTATATGGTTTATCCTACCTCAAAAACTCACAAAATTCAGCATTTTTAAAGGGAGTCTTGGGTGTTTCTCTATGGTCAACAAAGACGTCAGTTATATAGGTTACTTTACCATCAATAAAATGTTGTCTTCTTTCATAAATATAGTGTAAATGGTTAAATCAGTTAACAGCTGCCAAATGTTGACAGGTAAAATGCAGTAAAAGTGGACAGGATGGTCCAGTGATGACTAACTGACATGAAAACAAACAACTTAATGTATTGCATTTGATGTCGAATTTACAAGATGGCACAATGGATTGATAATTTGCCATAGGAATTTTGTAAATGTTTTTTGTTTGTTTCTTCCCAGTCAACTTTTTAAATTACGCTATTTTTCAAGGGAATCTGGAGACATTGCAGTTTCTAGTTAAATGGTAGGATCAGTTGTAATAATGTGTTTCTAAACCCTAACCCAAACAAAATCGGACAGTCATCCATCCTGCCTGTTGTTGTGGCCTCTTCTTCTTCTTGTTTAACAGAGGATGCAGTTGTATAGGACATCCTTCAGTGTGGCCAGGACATGTGTGTACACACTGCTAAAAGAATATGGTCACATGAAGTCCAGATCGCCTTCGAATGTGGTCTGACTCGTCGGATCTCAAATGCATTCTCAGTGCTTCTTGGGGTCAATCACACCTATACTCAGTGCTATCTACTTGTGGTGAGATCACTTAGGACAGATGATAACACTATGTCTGAAGAGGGTCACAGTGTCTTACAGAAATTGAGAGATCTCCAAACTGAGGCTGCGCTGATCGGTGATTACGGTAGGGAACAGCTCGACTATAGATATGTACTTTATATGACCCCACTTCAAAAAACACAAACTATCCCTTTAAGACGTAATGTTTGAGGTTAAAGATGGGAGATTATAGATGGATTAGACTATTTCAAAATGTGTCTATATATGCTTTCTATTACCAGTTTTCCAAGAAGTTAAAGTAATATCAGCACCAAGATGCTGCTGTAACTCACCACTTCTGCTCTTGCAAAGACAATGGGCAGGCCGAAGGCTGAAATGACGATGCCCGTTGTGAGGAAGATGGCCAGCTCTTTGCAGGCGTTACTGGCCGAGTCTGTGTCGTCGACCACCCTCCGCGAGATGCAGTAAGGAATGGGAGAAAGGATGTAGAAGAAGAGGAGGAACAAAGGCCAGTATTTGCTGCAGAGAGAGAAAAGAGAGAAAAATGTAGTCAAGTGAAATGAAGAATAAAGGATCCAAGACTGTTCAGCACTCAGCACATTATCCAGCGTAACCCAGATGTGTTTAAAGAGGAAGGAGCCACATTTCTACAACCTATGAACTATCTTTTGATGCAGCCTTACCAATACTGACACAACCAATAAAAATCTGATCAGATATCCACCAATATTATTATTTTATATCTTACAATTGGTTATCATGGTTTAGTGGCCAGGATACGATACAACAGCAACAGGACATAGAACAACATTAAACCTATAATTAAATCAGTTTCAGTCTTTATTTATTTTGTTAATTGGCTGGCAGTTATACAAATCGTGATTTACCTGTGATAAGATAAAACTAGCTAATAATATCAGTAAGGTTCTGCTAACAATTATCACTAATAGATTTTCTAGCCGCCCTCTTCTCATACATTCTGGAGAGGTGAGGCTGTCATTTCGGATAATGACAATGGCTGAAATGGAAATGAGACTGGATTGCAACAGCCTGCTCTGAGGCAGCATCTCCATGTATCTCATGCAGTGACTGTAAAAACCTGATCAGACTTGTTTTGAATAGGCAAAACCAACTGTATGCAACTGCAGTGGAGAGGTGTGGCTCTCATCTGATACAATCTCAGAGATATACTTATATTCCACCCTGAATTGATCTTGTTTTTGGACATTCATGCACATACAAAGCAGGCAACCGTCCAGTGACCTAAATTCCCAAGTTTTTCTGTTTTGCTTAGTGGTAATTTCATACACTGCATGTCTGACTGAGACATTTAGAATGATTTAGGCCTTTTATTGCATATAGTACTTCATTGTTTTTTAATGTGTATTGTATAAAGTACTTTATTGCTTTTTCTGTATTTTATTTAGTACTTTAGTGTTTCCTATTGATTCAATATATCTATATTCACACTTGTATTTTGATTGTATTTGTACTCAAATGTACTCGCTGCTATGACAACCTAATTTCCCCTTGGGGATTAATATAGTTATCTATCTATCTATCTATCTATCTATCTATCTATCTGTCTGTCTGTCTGTCTGTCTGTCTATCTAACAGAGTAACTTGCTAGCTTGTTCGATGTATCATCTGTAATAGTGTCTTCTGGTCTTTGGAGGTTATAGAGGCTAGAGAGGGTTAAAGCGATATGATGCAAACAAGGGGCCACAAAACGCAACGAAGGTGGGCACCTTGCTTTATCATCAAAAACTGTGCTCCTGTAGGATGTCAAGATCAAGAGCCACCCCTCTTTCTCCCTCTTGAGCTCCATTCACACTTTCCTTTGAGGGAAAGTTGAGGTGCAGCATTGGCAAACTGTCCCCATGTGAATGGAAAAGCCGGCGGCGTGTCGATCTGATGGTGTTTACAATCTGATAACAACACAGCTCCAAAATACTGTAGCTATATGTGGACCAGTGTCTGTCATCCTGTCTGTCCCACTGACTATTCGTCACATTTCTGCCCGCAAAACAGCGTCTGTCCCCAGCAAAGAACTTTAATTCACCAAGTGTTTGTCTCCTTCCACTATTTTGTTGTTGTAGTTACTGTCTTGAAAAAACAAAGTCAGACAGCGTCCTGTTTACTGATGGCGATTATCTAATTAACCCTAATTTAGAGCAAGAAACATAACTTTGTCACTTTCCAGGGTTCATGGTGGGTCAGGATCTCAATCACAACACATTATAACAGCTTCCATATGATTAGAAACAGTTAGCGGGTACATGTTTAGATTAACAGGACATCATCATTATGACATCTACCACCATGGCTCTTTTGGATCCGCAGCGCCAGCTTGCTGTGTGAATTACACACTGGTGCGACTTTACGCCAGAGCTGCCTGGTTCTGCGTGAACAAACAACGGCAGAGAATTGGCGAACCTCTGATGCAGAGATAATGCGGCCACTCAGTGTGAAAAGGGCTTCGGATCCAGTGAGGGGCATCTCACCAAACTCTGAGTAACCCTGAGCAAGATTCTTTTACTAAACTGTCCATTTCTCACCCAAACAGAAACACATTTTAGCAAAAGATCAGGAACTGAAAATGGCCACCATACATTTTCTGTACTGTGAACGGAGGCTGAAAAGAACTCTGAAGACTCTGGTGAACAGAAATTAGCCATGGTCTTTTTCATTGCCTATAGCTCACCTTTAAAAACGTATTTTAGACGACTGTTTAGATGCAATACGATGTTGTTTGTTACTGCCTTACTCTTGGGGCCATCCACATGGAAACGCTTTTGTGTGTAAACACACATGTTTTGCATCGTTTTGGCCGATCGTCCGAATGCATCCAAAATTTTGAAAACGTCGCCCTTGCGCTCTTGATTGGACAGCGAATCCGCATACTTTGCGCATCAATGGCACCATTGCCCAACCCCTCGACCTCTAGCCTTCGACCTCTTAACCCCTATGCCATCTCATAACAACAACAACAATGCCGGACTACATGCTTGTGTTCGTGCTGCAGAAGATATTAAGCCTATTAGGGTTAGTAAGGCAAAATATTATGCTCCTCTGCCACTATGCTGAGCAAAAAAGCCATTGCACTAGCCATTTTCGTCTTCTTCTTGTGTTCAGTTTCTCCTGCTACTGTCTGTTTGTATACAGCATGCAAGCTTTATGCACAAGCTCCATCTCTTCTTCTCTGTTTTTGGTGAATTTCAAGTCGTTGGGTCATTTACAATGGATCCATTTGTTCGCAAATATTCTTGAACCAATGCCAAGGAAGACGGGGGGGAAAAAGATAGTTTTAGTAGGTGTGGACATGGCCTTAGAGAGAATTTCCAGCGAAAACCGAATAGTACTTCACCCAGTTGAGGAGTGTTCATCATTCCAGTGCATTCTAGTTGTTTACACTTTCTGCCTTTTGAGCCAGAGGGAAATCAACCAACCTTTTTCTCTGTTTTTTCTGGTGATGTAGCACCTATTTCAAAAATAGTCGGGCCTTTCTACTGGTTAGAAGAACTAGTGTTATGAGCGAGCCGTCTTTCCATCAGTGAAGTGAAGTACCCACCTATGCAGCTTCTGACACTGAAAATCCATCACAAACTATCAAGCACACAATCACACAACCAAGCTGGGGATCACATCATACTCCACAATATAGCGGTAAGTTCTAAACAACAGAAACAGGGAGGAACTGGGCCTATTGTTCACAAAGATGGAAAACAATCTCCCTCTCATGTGGCAGTTTGTATTAAGGACCCAGCAGTTAATGTTTGATCTGGAGCCCCCGAGCAGGATAATCCAGCCATGCATTTAAAGCTGTTAGCCTGATCTGGAATGACCCAAGGCGTGTTTGATTGCCAAGTATGAGCAGTGTCCTTCACCCATACACATTAGCAGGCTCACATGGTGTTCTGGTGGTACTTACTCGTACACAGGGAGGGCACATCCTAGCATGAGGAACATGAGGCCAATGGCCCCTCCAAAGGACAGGCTGATGAGAGCTAAAACACAGAGAGAAGGGAGGATTTCAGCGTGGAAAAAGTCACATCTCTTCTTTCTCAATCCGTGCGTGTCTATCCAGAGACCCTCGATCATATTTTAGCAGCAGGGCCCCTGGTTACTGAAGCTATCATGTGATGAATCAGCTGATTTCACGTGTAACAGCTACATTAGCGGGCTAAGCCATGCCACCAGGAGCTCATGTTTAACTCTGGTTGTAATTCAGTCAATGTGAGTGCTTGTTAATAGCAATTAATCCCGGCAGCTCACTGGAACAAGCACAGCATCACAGTTAGCGGCTGAGTAATTACTGAAGTCAGGTGCGGCTAGCATTAGCATTATAACGGTAACTACTGCGTTGTTATACAACTTAAAGGGAATTGCATTAAATAATGTATTGTAATGCAACATAGTAGGGCTTTAGTTTCAATTTTGCTGAAGCAAACGTGCGCCTAATTGTGTTGACTAAGTAGCGCCTCCTTCTAGCCCAGTGAATGCAGGCTATTCAGCTACATGCTAACGAGTATACTGGCCCTGCGGCTAACTACTCTCACTTTACCGTTAGCTAGCTGGATATCACAAACGCATCCATCTCTCTTCAGGATATTCATACACAGGTATATGAAATGAGCCGGATTTCAGAGGCCTTGCCAATTAAATAAAAAGTGTAAATGTCTTACCTTTAATCCCAGCCATTTCTCCTGGACAAAAGCTCGACACACAGCCCTGACGAATGACAACAGTGCCCCCCTCCTCGGCCGTCGAGTCCGACCGAACCTCCAACCCTGCTTGTACAGCTGCCTTCATGGGCTATCGGAAATAATGCAATTACAACCTGATTACAGAGAGGAATCTTAGCTTAGTAAAAATATAGACATATGATCAGCTATCAGGTATTATGCACAGTAGTATACTATCATTGCGTTATAGATAATAGTGTATAGAAAGATTTTTTATTTTGTAGATCATCGGTTGAGGTAATTTCACCTACTTTCCGTAGTGTTTGGTAGTTTGATTTATTTATTTTCAAAACGCACATTTCAGACCTTTGTCTATAATTTGTAAGATCGTGGTTAACAAAATGTAGTGGAGGAAAGTGTTTGTAATGTCACTGTCATTTGTCAAATACAAACAAGCATTACACATTATCATATAATGTGAATGAAGAATATTCTTCTTCCTTAATGTCGAGCAAATAACACAACAATTTACCGGAATGACAGAAATAATATCTGATCTTACTTACCTTAAATTTGTATTAATTTTTTTAAAACAGGGCTATCTCAAATTTACTTTAAAATATTCAGTCATGAACACATCATTAACAAGTTTCAGTGATGTATTCAAGGGTTCCCAAATGTTTTTCGAATGTCTGAAATTGGATTTAGTCCTGAGGGATTTGCATTTATGTGTAGAAAACTTCCCTAGTAACAACACTGACTGCAACACAACAACAGTTGTGCCTTTTACGGCTGCTTTTTGGCAGTGAAGGCATCATTTGCTGCGTCACAGCAAAATAAGAAATCCTAAAGTTAGCGTTTATCTTCAAAATGTCTTTGTTTTATTAACACTGGAAACACGCCGTAGCGTGTCGCTAATCGTCGATTTGTGTATTTATTTAATTTTAAAATAAATAAATCAATAAATACTTTGTTAACCCGGATGTGCTCACATTCTGCTTCCGCGGTCCCGTCAGAGCCCATTCAGCGAAGATGGCGAATGCGGGGGTCTCGGTGGCTTCGCTATGGACAGAAGTGAACCGCTGCGGACAGAATGGAGACTTCACAAGAGCGCTGAAAGCATTGACTAAAAGTAGGCATTCATATCTTCCACCCGTTACCCCCGGACGGGACCGGTCAGACAGTTGACAGACAGGCCCGTTTCTCGTGTCTCCGGTTAGCGGAGTGCACTAGCTAGGCTAGGGCCAGCTGCATGACCAGCTGTTAGCATGTGGCTATGCTAACCGCAGTCAAAGCCTGCCTCTCAGGTCTCACAATCATCGACTTAGCTTCGTTTACCAAACATTCGCTCAAAATAGTATACTGAAGTGGTGCAGCTACAAAGCGACCTGGTTTGTGTACGTTTATTGTAGAGTTAAAATATTATTATTCCCCAAAAAATGCGCCCTGATGAGTGACGTGTCCCTAGCATTACAGCTAACTTATCATGGTGGGCAGCTAATCAGCTCCCAGTCAGCTGTCACCCCGTTTGAAAACGCTTAATTCACCTGATAACGATCCTGTTTTTCCAGTCAATACTGTGTTCGTCTTTTATATGCATTACTAATAAATGTGCGTCTCCTCTTTTGTTGCAGTTTTGCACGAAAACAGGGATGATGTGACGGCCCTCCACTGTAAAATTGTTTGCCTTACTCAGAATGGCACCTTCAAAGAGGCGCTGAATGTCATGAACACACACTCAAAAGTGCTCGGCAGGTAATCAGCTACTCGTCTTGGTTATTTTCTTGTTTAAAACTCTTAAATGTGTTGATTAATGCTTGCAAATGTGCGTTCTTAATCTTAGAACTGGAACAATCATCTGAATAACCAGTAGGTATACTGAAATCTAACTGGCAAAGGTTTTGAATGATCAGTTAATACAAAATGCTTCTCAAATATCAGTTTAATATCAGTATGTTTGAACTGCTGGACAGACAAAACAAGACATCAGCCAATCTTGACAAGTTATGCTGCAGACTAAATGTTTTGTTGAATACTGAAGTGCAAGTTCATTTTTAGAGCACGGTCTTTTACAAAAGCATTTCAAAGTGCTTTATAGTGTGTAGCAATAGATAACATAAGCCACGATAAAGATACAAGTAGATAGTATGGATGCTGGCATACAAACTCAAAATAAACAAAACAAAAATGGCTTGAATTTTATTGTGAAACAACAAAGTGTATGCCTAAACTTCAAATCAGCTGATAGTCTGTTACCTTAGGAGGAAAAGCAGTGAAGTTTTATCTGATATTATCAAATTGGAACAGTTATTAATCAACATTATCAATGAGATTAAACGTTAATTCCATGTTTGTTTTTGATGAAATATTGGCATATGTATGATGCTGAATTATTGAAATAGTTATGTTTAGTTAGTCTCATGCTCTACATATGCAAGTAACAAATAACTTTTTAGTCATCGCGCAGTTGACACTTGATAATTAAATGATTTTGATTTCTCAGTGAGGTTGTGTTTGAGAAGGCGTACTGCGAGTACCGGCTGAACAGAGTGGAAAGTGCCCTGAAGACCATTGAAGGTGCCCCTGAACAAACGGACAAGCTGAAGGAGCTCTACGGTCAAGTGGTAAGGCCGTCTGACCATGAGGGAAATTGTATTATTACTGCACGATTTTAACTTGTGAAGATGTTCTCAAGAGCATCTCACAAAAACACACTTTGTCTATAACATCTGTGATATTGCGATGTTTAATGTTATTCTTCTGCTGATTGGAGCCGTCTTGTCTTTGCATCATCTAGTTGTACAGACTGGAGCGCTACGATGACTGCAAGTCCGTCTACACAGATCTGATCAGGAACTCCCAGGATGAGTACGAAGAGGAGAGGAAAACCAACCTCGCTGCTGTGGTGGCTTCTATGAGTCAGTGGGAGAACGCTCCGTTGGTAAGCACTCCTCTACAACATTAACATGTTTAGTTTTTTGATGCCTCCTACCTACTTTTTCATATGTTTTTAACTAGTATGAATTGGAAAGAAGCCAAGCTCATACTGGATATGCCTAATTATACCCAGGGTTTGTCATAAGGCCAATTGCTGTACTTTTGTTTTATGTTTCTTAAGGTGTTGTGTTGTATTGTATTTTCTTTGGCAGGAAGATCTTGGTCTTCCTGAGTCCACTTATGAGCTGTGTTACAATGCTGCCTGCGCTCTGATTGGCCAAGGGCAGTTTACAGAGGCCCTCAATAAACTACGACAAGCAGAGGGTCAGTTCTACTCAGTTCTACCCCCTCTATCAAATTGTTTATTCACACTATATTCATTCTTCATATGACACTAACTGGGTGTTTTCTTTCACAGAGCTCTGCAGAGTCTCTTTGGCTGATGATTCTGTAAGTGTTACTTTGTTTTTGCTGTAACATTTTAAACATCTTTGATCAAGTGTCATATATTTTAAACAAGATCAACTTTAAATTTGTAACATTTTTATCCTCAAGACAGTGCATAATGCTTCTGTGATGATTTGATGCACTTTGTTGAACATTATACTACTGTAAATCGATCTTTATAGATTCTGAAACAATGAAAGAGTATCGCCTTTGACAATTTGCCATTTTAGCGACTTAATGTGTTTGGTAAAGTCACGGTTATGGAAAGCATTAATCTGGTTGTCAATATTGTCTGGACTGTGTTTAAGTCAAAGCTTTGTTGGTAAATCTTAGTGAACAGCATGCAAAAGTTTAAATTCCCAGAAATAGTCACACAGTTTGGGGTTTTAAATTTGATCAGATTTGTTGACAATAGGTGAAATATATTAACATTACACACAGATTCACCTAGTAAACATTATTTAGGTGTTTTGAAATTTTTGTAAATATGCAAAAGTGCCCATGTTTGCTTTGACTCCCCTGTGTCCCCCAGCTGTTGCATTTCCACTTTTCCTAGTATAATCACTATGATTGCTGGTTTGTCACTTTTCAGGATGTGACTGAAGAGGACATCGAGTCAGAGCTGGCTGTCATCCATTCTCAGATGGCGTACATCATGCAATTACAAGGTCGGACCGACGAGGCGCTGCAACTCTACAACCAGGTCATCAAGCTCAAGTGAGTTCAGGGTTCATCACATTATAGTCTCTCCCGAAAGCAGCTTGAGATAATGTTTTTGTATTCTGTTGTGAATTTACTTTGTAACAGCCTAGCAGGCAATCCAAAGGCTTTCTAGAAATTGAACAGTTTTATTGTGTCAGCAGCATTGTTGTCAAATATATATTCCATAATGTGCTCCTAATTCAGGCCATCAGATGTGGGACTGCTTGCTGTGACTGCAAACAATATCATCACAATAAACAAGGTAGGCGTTTGACAATTATCAGGTAAAATCTCATCTTAAAGTCTTCATCTTTAATCATTATGCTTCCAACTGAGCACCATCATGTCCAAAATACTGCCTAAGAGATTTCAAATGCAAAAGTCCAACTGCATCAGATGTTTTCATTAATGCTCCGTCTGTGTGCACAGGACCAAAATGTGTTTGACTCGAAGAAAAAGGTGAAATTGACAAATGCTGAAGGTGTTGAATACAAGCTGGCGAAGAAGCAGCTGCAGACCATTGACCTCAACAAAGCCTTGCTGGCCATGTACACTAACCAGGTAAAGTGTTGGCTAAAAAGCTGTTATGAATCAGATGAAAAAGATCCCGTCATGGCTGCTGACCTCATTACTAATCATGATTTGTTGATACATTGCTGTTCGCTGCCAACAGGCGGACCAGTGCAGGAAACTGTCATCCGGTCTTCAGTCCCAGAATCCGGGTCACCCGCGGCCGGTCCTCATCCAGGTTGCTCAGTTGTGCCGGGAGAAGCAGCACAGCAGGGCCATAGAGCTGCTGCAGGTAGACATCACCAACACTGCTGCTGTTTTTAATCTGACTCATATCCAAAAAACAGACAAACTGTCTCTCTGTTTCATTCTGATTGTGTAAAAGTCACAGCTTTGCTCAGGAACATAGACTCATTTCACACATTTTAATTGTTCACTCTATTCATCAATTTGAGCTAATTTTACTGCTGTGCTGACTGTCTGTATCTCTTAAAAAGAAGGATGACATCTAAGTTGCATTAAAGCGTATTTGGTCTGCTAAGTATAACTCTACAAAATGATATTGTTCTTCTAAAGTGAAAAGTGATGTTGTATTATAGAAGGGTGTGTGTGTTTGATGTGTTTTTCTTACACCGCTCTAATTGATGATTCTTTTGTTTTCCAGCAATTCTCAGACCAACATCCAGAGAGTGCATCTGGCATCAAATTAACAATGGCACAACTCTATTTAGTGCAAGGTACTGGTCAGTTTTTACATAACAGGGTTCATTTACAAGTAACGGGTACATTTGTGTATTATCAGTTAAAAATGTTTCTTGTAGTAAGCACATGATTATCTGTCAAATTAT
>CAEMYA010000462.1:1782610-1799163 GCA_903131615.1 Diplodus sargus | reverse complement strand
GACAGTAAAAACAATTACCTCAAAATTGAAATAGACATCTTAAAGTAACAGATGAGCTAATAGTTGAAATAGCTTGAAGTGACAGCTGAAATAGTAAGATAATTAAGTAGTTAGCTAAAAGTATCATATTGGCTAACAGTTGAACTAGTTAACTGAAAGTTTTAAATCATTGGTTGAAAATACTAAAAGTTACAGTTGAAAGAGTTAGCTAACAATTGAAATGGCTAAAAGTGGTGGATTAACAGTTAGAATAGGCTAGCTGAGTGATGAATTTTCAGTTGAAATAGTTAGCTAAAAGTATTTGATTAGCATTTGAAATAGCTCAAAGTGCCAGTTGAAACACCCAGCAGACAGCCTGAAGCCAACGTTTCAGCTGAAGAGTAACCAGTTTTTGAATGTCACAGTGCTGCCAAGAAAGAAGAAACTCCTCAACAGAGACAGGAAACCCGAGGAGTGATTGCATGTTCCCCCTGGGCCTACAGTCTCTGAATTAGACTCATATGTAATGCTGATTTCAGTTTTTTGTTTTTTTTGGGGTCGGGAATGTTATTTGGCAGAATCCTGGAGCTGGCGCAGCACAAAACTTCAAAAACTGTTTGGGCCACAACTCCTTGGTGAGTAGCTGAGTCATACTACGTTTTCTTCTTGATTAAAATCTGATTTTTTTTTCTTGCATCTGTAAAACAAACACAGCATTCCTGATACCACACAATGCATCACAGTGACCTCGGCTCATTATATGTTCAGTTTTCACAGTCCAGATGTTACATCATATGAAATTGCATGTTTATTCATTGATCTAGTGTGAAATTGCCTCAAGAATTCAGGAGCCTCTGTGGTCGGTGTTTCCTTCCCTGAGTGCAATTTTCTAAACTACGTGATTAAATACAGACGTCTGGCACACTTTTGGATGTTTGGTCAAAAGGACAAAACAATGGAGGAATGAACAGAGGTCTCTTTTGATTAAAAGTGTCTTTCTTCCATTTGGTAAATATTGAAAAGTTGGAAATATTTCATCTGCTTTTACACCAACATATTCGTCACGTCTCCTTACTGGAAACTTTGAATCTTTTCATTGATCAGTGTGAAGCTGAGCTGGGGCAACCAGCAGCCGATATGGCCCGTCTCTGCTTCAGCGCTCGGAGCCGTTCCAAGTGCAAGAATCCAATACCTATCAAGGCACAAAAGAGACTTCTCAGCAAGGGAGGACCAGCGGAGGTAACTGTAACCTGTCTGCACCCCGAACATTATTGATGACTCCATCGCAAAAGAGATGAGAGGGGGGAGGGCTGTTTGTGTACACAAGCTTTTTATGTTGTGCTTCATCGACATATTCGAGGACATGTTTGCAAAGGGGTAATGATTTGATGCTCTTTGGCACGGAGTTGATTCAGGAAACTGCAAAGTGATGTTCAGGACTGATGCCAGTTGCACACTGATTAGAGGCGATCACCCCTGGGAGCTGTCAGGCTAGTGCATGAGAGGCTGTGATGGTAGTTACAGCTGCAGGGGCTTTTACTGTGATATTATTTGTTGTTTGCCCACGTCAGCTGTCAGATTAAAAGCACGGTATCATGCAGTGAAATTCAATCAGAAGCCCACGCAGGAAGTGCACCTCCCAGAACAAATAACAGTCATTTACTGTAACTGAAGATGACACTTGTCACCTGCAGCTTTGGCTCATACGAGATTCACATTATAGGCTGTTCAATACATACAGCATGTGTTTATTGGCTTGTTTTGTATTAGTCAGGTTAAATACTGAGTTAAATTTGTGTTAAATGTAGTCTGAGGCCTGATGATTACACTTATGTTCCACATCTAATCACATCACTCTGCAGTCAAGAGGTCTAGTCCGTCGGGTTAATTTCTAATCGGATTACTTTACTGACTGTCTGGTTCTGCTCCGCTAGCGTAACGTGTAATCTAATATCACAATATCACTGGTGTAATGACTCGGTTACAAATATGTGTGGATGTAAAAGAGGGTATGCTAGGTGGGGGCTTGTATTGTGAGACATTTATTTGAAGGATAAACATCTAAGAGTACATTTACATTCACACATAAACAGACTAAAGCTCTTCAAGATGTAGCGGCAAAATGTGCACAGCAATGTACTCAGAACCATACAAAGCTATACAAATTGTAAGTATAATTATTAAATCTTCCACAGTGTTTTTATTTAAATGTTTTAACACCAAGAGCTATAGCTATATCAGTCATGTACTATTCTGCACATCTCAATGTATACAATAACTATTGTAAATAAAACAAAAAATGAGAAATAAACTAAAGAATGCACATCCTGTTTGTACAGATGATAATCTATGCAAACTAGAGTAAATTACTTCATAGTAGAGGAGAAGGTCTACTTGTTTTAACAATCATCCATCTTCACTCATTACATCTCAACTTCTTAAAACCTTATAAACTACAGGGTAGGAACATTTTTGTTGTGAAATGTGAAAATATCGGTTATCAGCCGGAAGCCTTTTGCTTCTTACTGACAGTGTGAATCTTAAATAGATCTCAAATATAAACTTTCACATAAAGACTGAATCTTAACTGAAACTGTTCCACACTCTAGTTTTATGTGTATCTCCAGACAATAGAGGTATTTTCAGCGAACAATGTTTGTTAGCCGATACATTCATAGTTGATTTGGTCTCGGATTTGTTGACAATAAGCTAAATACAGATTGTCACCAGTCTCAGAACTTGAGTCACTCAGGAAGGATTTTGCAGAGACGCAACATTCCTCAAACATTTTCCTCATTTTGACTATTAAAGATCAAACAATGAGTCGGAGTGGATTTGTCAGCAGGGAGCATTTGACCTTTTTGTTGCGTGTCTCAAGTGAACGTTTAACAAATTGAAATGTTTTGTGATTCCAGATGATTTTCCCCTCGTACCTCCTTCATCAGCCACACACGAAACGTATCCATTGTTCTGCAACACCCCTTCCCTCCTCCTTCCCCCCTTCTGGCTGAAGACATTCTTTTGTCCTCGTCACACAACATATAATGGACGTGGTAATAGCTTCCATTTTCCTGCAGGATGGAGGAGGAGGAGGAGGCGAGCTTCTTCAGGAAGACCCAGCGTCCTTCCTCCAGGGCGTCCCAGTACGAGCACATTGTCCGCCTTTCAACACCCAGAACCAGGAGCCGCAGCTCCCAGGAAGCAGGGTAAAAGCCTCATTAGACATCAAACACAGAGAACCACACAAACACAGGTTAAATGGGTGTGTGGATGTGCATTATGTGAGCAGAAGTTTGGAGTCTCAGTAAGCTGGAACTGATATAAGAGCTTTTTCTGGTGCTGGTATAAATATTAACTATCGTCCCATAAGTTATTTAATTTGACATGTCAAATTAGTTAATAGGTTGAATTTAAAAAACAGTTACTAAATTACTGTAAATATTTCCTCATCTTCAACTGATAAACACTGGCTCTACTTGATAAAGTTTACATTTAGCTAACGAGCTAATCGGATTTAAAAAAAAAAACATTTAAATTGCCGAGCTCTGAGCAAACAGGCCCAGTGTAATCATGTGGCGTTAGGGAGTTGTGTTTTGTTGATTTGCAGGTCAAAAGACAATGAGATCCTTGGATCTTATATTTGGTTACTAGGTGAATGTTTTGTATACTTAAAAAATATAAATAAGATATAAATGTGTTTATTTTCAGCACTGCATGCTTCGAAATCATTCCAAGGAAACGATCTGAAGGAAAAACATTGTTTTTGGTTGAACTGCTCACTAAAGCTATAACCTTTGAGAAGCAGTCATAAGTAGACGTAGACTACTGACTTGCGCGGTCCACTGCAGTAGATTAAAACACTACAGGGAACTTTCATTTTTTTGGTAATTCTGGCGGCCTCTGTGAACAACAGATGACAGGAGAAACAAGGCTCACTTTTCATTTTGTGAAATGACCGTTGGGTCGGTTAATTATCGGTGGTTGCAGCTGTAAGTGTAACATAAATACACAACAAGGAACCTGTCACTGGTTATGAAATCGTCTTAATTTAATACAGATGCCTCTACATGACCTATATGAACAAACAAGACCATCTGCGAGAACACTTCCATTGGATTTTTATACCCATTCCCAGTATTTTATGCCTGTGGCTGGGTCAGATTCCGACTTGGTTCTGATAAGTTTAAAACTATCTTGTGAGGCAGAAGGCTGAGGATGAATTTATAGTCTGGTGGTCGGCACTAAAAGTAAAACTTGTTTCTCCATTGTCATCTTTTGTCCACAGAGTCTGCCAGAATTAACAAAAAATGAAAGTTCCATGTAGTCTTTTAATCTAGGGTAGTGGACCGTGTCAGTAGTAGTTGTACAACTAGAGAGTTTTGGGTTTTTTTCAAAACATAATTACATATCAAAGTGTTGCTTTAAACATAAGACATGTGCACAGTATCTCCACCAGCGTCAGGACACACACTCTGAAGTTCCTGTTTTAGAGATTACCCTGCAGTAGACCTCCATGTCAATAGATCTTGACAGATTTGTGACTCAAACTCCAACGCTTTTTATTCTCCCTCAGTGAGTCCCTGCACAAACCAAAGTCTAGAGTTTAATCGCAGCAGAATGTAGCATATCATAGAGTTAAATATGAGAAGGCTGCGGTCCAACGCTAATGTCTCCCCGCTGCATGAGGAAGCCAACGTTTGGACATCTGTTATTTCAGTGTCAGACTGTGGGAGAGCGAGGAGTCGAGACAATAGAGCTTATTGTCCAAAGTTCAGGACCCCTGGGACGCTCACAGACAGCCGCGGAAGTCTTTTTATAAATCCTGAACGCAGCAGCAGGGCACGGAGGCAGATTTATACAGGCTTTACTGAAGTCAATACACAAAATGAATATTTGTTTTGGGGATTTAAATAGAAGTCACTACACGATTGCTGTTTTAATACCGTGCACAAAAACTAATAATCATCAGCAGTCGGAACTTAATCCTCTCATCTAGTAGCTCCGAAAAACAACACAAAACAGCAAAATCAATAAATGAAGCAGACAGAAGACAAGATGGCATGAGCCATGTGGCGGACCAAAGTCAAATTCTTTGTCTTCTCAAATTAGACACATAAAGAATGAAAGTGTCTACCTTGGCAAAATGAAAGTTTTGTTGATTTTACCTTTTTCTCTTTTGTGTTGCAAATCGTTTTATCCATAAAAGGTGTCCTTGCAAAATGAGACATTTGCTGTAAAGGGAAGTAAAATAATATTCTCATATACTGAAGTAACAGTCAATAGTGTTGTAGTTCAACTATAAACCAGTCAGTGACTCTGTTACCAACCCAACACTTCCACAAAACCACAGATCGATCGAAACGGAATGTTTCTTTAGGTTGATTTCTTTTTCTCTCTTGTCACAACACTGTGTTGTTTTTGTTTGTTTGTTTTTTAAATAAATCACATCAAATCAGTTTTATTTATATAGCAATCACAATCACATTTCCTTAGTGGGCGTTACAGACTGTTCAGTGAACAACACCCTGTCCTCAAACGAGGAAAAACTTGCCATATTGAGAAATCTTCGAAGAGAGGCTTTTAGTTTGGAGTCATCTTGTTCTAGGCAGTTAAAGTCTTGTTACTTTCTTGGCCATTCTTTTCCTTTATTAGGTAGTTGGGGAGAGAAGTATTGCACTTTCATGGTGTGCATCTTAACCACAGTGACACAAGGACTTCCCATCTCTGGTGCATATTCTAAACTTCAAGCCCACTAATGTACATTTGACTGTTTTCAAAGGATAAGTGGCCTTTTGTCAAGTATATTCGCTGCAGATGTGATTCAAATGTACTTCCATCAGCGTGTCTAGACACAAAATGTTGCATGGAGCTGTACCACAGAGTGATGTCATCGGAGGTTTTGAGGATCTCTTGAGAGTAAACACATAACTTTACAAGAAAAGTCATTTTCGAAGACAAAGACGGCTCAATCAGACACAAACCACTTGCATCTTTACACGTTTGTTTCCAGCAGTACATTTAAAGTTCTTTCTCTGGCTCCCACAGGCCTCCTCACACAACTCACTGTGAGAGTAACTGTCCCATCTGGCACGTTGACCCCAAACTGAAAACTGCTGTGGTCACACTGCGACTGCTGCAGCTCTCCAGCCCCAAACTGAACCACCCAGACTTCCAGAGCGACAGACAGGTACCGTCCTATAGAGAGAAGAGCAGCAGGCGATGCTAATCGGTAACGTCAGCTGATGGCACGCATCAGTGTTGTTGCACTGATTAAACAGGATTTGGAATGGACCTAAATAGATTCTTGACCTTGTCAGTTTGTGTCATTGTTAAAAGAAGCTTTCGGCCTCTTTTAATGTGATTGTGATGTCAAAATCCTCCACAGTTTCAAACCAGTCGCAAGAAAAAAAAAATTGGCCATTTAGCAGAATGTGCTGCTTTGGCTCTGATGCAGCTTGCAATCTGCAAAGTGCCGAGTAACTGCTGTACAGATTGTGATTTTTGATATTGAGCTCTATAAATAACATTAACTTCATGTCTTCATGTTTCAAGGAACGCGCTCAAAGTCTGAATTTCCTCCGTCTGTTTGTGCTCCACAGAGTGTTGAATCCATGGTCTCCTTGGCTGATCGGTCGGCTCAGACCTCTCAGCGGCTGGTCCAGCTGTCACTGCCCAGACTGAAGCAGAGCAACATCTGCAGCGACCTCGGACGCCCAGAGGAAACCATCTGGAGCGTAAGAGCACCTACAAGTAGCTCACTTTATTATTTATTGCTCCAATTTAGTCTGAATGAATGAAACAAGGACTCAGAATTCCTGAACTCTACTTGTGGAGAGCTTTCTTTGATGAAACAAACATCTGGCTGCACACCAACATCACGGACTTTTCACATGTTAAGTAGTCCTTTCAATTATCAGAGGAATTTTCCGATCTCTGTAATCGAGATAGCTATTCAATTGGTCTTCTGCTTCCTAATAATAGCAAGATTACCTCATGATCTGTAGTTTTATAGTCATGCTCTGATACTGATGGATCAAACACAGAGACAGTATGTGTGTTGATGAGAGATCATTGCTTAAATGGCAGCAAAATGATTAAGATCTTTAAATAGTTTGGCTCTGTCGGTACTATAAATATATCCCAAATGTCTGAATCTGTAAAATCAGGTTCCGAGGGCAGCGGCGAGAGCCACAGCAAGCGCTCGTATTGAAATGCTGGCGACACCCAAACAGCTTTCCAAGGACTACATCCCTCCGAAAGAGCCAGAGTGGAGCCGAAGAAACGTCCAGTCCATCTGACCTGCATCTGCCAACGTCAGCGTCCCAACCACTGTTTGTTTACATGCCAGTCTCATGGTTTGTGTCGGAGTGCTCGCCGCACTATGTCCAGGTTTCTCTAAACTGGGATACGATGTTTACATTCGGACTCGTAACCAGGAAACTACAACACACGTAAACGCAAAATGTTAAAGTTCTTTTGAGGTGACAGTCAGAGTAAAGCTTTTGTTTGCTGAGGAAAAAAAATGGTAGAGAGTTTCAGCAACGAAATAAAACACAAGAAACAGGGAAAGACCTTCATCTAGCTGCAAACGGCAAACAAACGAAAGACAAATCCAGATTAGCAAAGGCAACAGAATTTGGTGGCAGGATCTAAATGACAGCATGGAAATAAACTAAAAACACATAATTATAAACTGTACGAATGGTAAGAATTCAAAGCTCAAAGATTATAAAAGTCAATTTGAGACATCTGGAGGAGAAATGTGAGTAAGAAACAACTCTAACGGTTCCATCTGTTTCTTAGCAGTTCTGTCATTGTGGTTGTTTGCTGATATAAATACCAATAAATATAATGTCAGGAATAAAAACGTGTTTCAGATCTGAGTTACGATGTGATGATCAACAGGGTTTTTACTTTGCAGATTCTTACACACAGACGGCGTCAACTCCCAGATTTTTGTTCAGTGGGTTGAAAGAGTCAAACGGATAATTTCTCCACTGAGGCAACATGTTTTCTTCTTTGTCAGTTTCACGACGTCTCTGTTGACGTAATCCAACCAGTTTCTGGTTTGAGGACAGATGTGCGTTTGTGCCCTGAGCGTTTTCCCACCGTACAGATTTACCACCATACAGTGTGCATACATGTGCAGGGAGAGTGTGAGATAATGTACCAAAGCCTTTCAGAAGCTCCACCTTCTCCTGTTAGAGGTCACGATTGGTTAAAAAAAAAAAAACACAATCTGGCCACAGTTTAGTTCACAAAGGGTGTCGGGGCCTCAGTTTGGGAATCCACTGTAATCCCTTTTACACTGCTGCTGCCTGCGAGTGAGCGTTGCACAGAGAGTAGTCACAGTAGATGTGTTGAGGCGGAGGCTCTGTACTGTGATTTGATTAGTCTGCAGCAGCCAGCATTCGTTTTAGCGAAGGTTTGTGGCCCGACCCGGTTCGGCCAGACATTAAAGGAGATTGAACCCACGTCCTGCTGGGTTAGGGTAATCTGGGATAAGCCAGCTGCGATAGTGACCTGGGAGCAAACTGCAAGGTAGCGAGGAGGAGGTGGAGGGGAGAAAGCTGAGTCAAACAGGACAAACAAACATTTCTTAAAAGCAGAGATTTGGCTGAGTGTGACTTACTGTCAAAAGACGGAGACAAAAGGATCTTTATTATCATTTACCATTTCAGACCAAAAAGCTGGAGTCGACAAACACCTATGATTACTGTAGAGCCATTTTACCTGGGAATGAATCTTGATTGTGGTCTTTTCCATTTAAGACACGAGCCAGATGTGCGTTGGTGTTATTTATTTAGTTTTCTTTGGCCTATGCAAAAGGGGTTTTTTATGTCCACTGTTTCCATGTCATCAAACGGTTGCGAGATACAAACTAAATCAGGACCCAATGATCAAAACATTGCTCTATAGCACCACTAGTGGTTGGCTATTTAATCAATATTATGTAACTTTTTAACCTTAATAGCCACTCCACCCCCATCACTTGTTTCCACACTATGAGACTTCAGTGTGAGGATCACAGGGCTACACATGTTTACTACAAGATACAAGTTCTCTACATGTGACATTCATCTACACACCTAGGATTTTGTATTCACAACAGTAGTGTTGCGCAATTTCTACATCATGTTGCTTTAAGGTGCTGCTTGTCTTTTCCAAAAATATAGACGCATCATTTCTGTTGCGAGAAAGAGTCACACAAGCTGTTCTTACGTGCTGTTTTTGTCCACCTACTAATGTGCAGGAAATGATTCTGACTTCCTAGGATGGCGTGTCCTGTAATACCTATGATGGGTTTAATCTGGTATGCTTACTCTCATCCTAACCAATCATCAGTCCTCGTGCTTAAACCTTTGACAAAACTCTTCAGCTTCATGAAATCAAGATTTATTGCAGGGATGTTGGTTTACAGACTTAAGTAGAGTCCGCAACATTTTGATAATCATTCAAAATTACTATCGACCCATCATCTGAAACTGCTAATCCATTTCAGTGTCACAGAGCTGACAGCGGGGTACACCAATACACCATTGACGCTCATGGATAACTTGGAGTAACCATTGAACCTAACCTAAGCAACACTGACACGGGGAGAGAGAACGTGCAGACCCAGCGTAGAAAGGCCCTGCGCGAGCTAGGTCTCAAACCCACAACCTTCTCACACCGGGGCAACAACGCCAACCGCTGCACCACTGTGCTGCCTTCAAAATAACTACTCAATGGAAAATATCAAATACTCTCTAGTTCTTAACATCTGGAATGTCATTTCTGCTTTTCTCTCCTCTACAGTGCTGTAAATTGAACATCTGCCAATATGAGTATCACTTTGGGTCAAATTGGTATTTTTAAGACTGCTGTTTTTCATTTTGGTATCAGGATGTTTCTTTTACTCCGCCCACACCCACATATATGTATATGCAAATGACTGTTACTTCATGAGTTGCAGTACAGATAATCAGCAGCTCAGTTTCACCTCCTTCTCTGCGCTCAGCACTGTTCGTTCACTGTCTTATTGTCTGTGTTGTTTTTCTTCACACTCGCGCTGGCACAGAACATGTGACAGGCGTGTTCGGTGCCAGCGGCTTCACACAGGATGTTGTGCAGTCCGCCCTCACCTTCTGTTAAACACAGGAAGTGGTTAAAAAAATAACAGTTCTCGTCGTCCTCCTTCTCTGTCAGATAAATACAGTCACCTAGCCTTCATGATACTCAGCATGACGTGCAGGTGTGTTTAAAGCTGTTCTTGTTTTGATACCTTCCCGCTTTACACCTGAGTGATGTAGAAAATATTAGACAGAATTATCTCTGGTCGAATTTTTTGTTTGCATGGTGGAACTCTGCAAACAGCCGGGTCAGGGTGGAGCTGCAGGAACTCTCTCCAAACACACAAACCCCTTTTGCTAAACATTTCCTGAGCTGAGAGGACCTGGAAGCTGAAGCAGCGCTGCGCTCGATGCTGCTGTGGTTTGGAACCAGAGCTGGTTGGACCGGTGCGTCTGCTGGACTTCACTCTCCAAACTCAGTATTTACTTAATTAACCGCCATTTTTGCTGTGTGAGATGAGGTTTAACCAGAACAGACATATGGTTTTACTTTATGGTTTACTCGTTTGAAGAAATGACCCAAAACTGGAGAAACAGACGAGTGAAAAATGAGAATCTACAACGTGTCGACTTTTCAGGAGGAAAGAAATGTAATTAAAGGGACGGCAAGCGTGTCGGAGTTTATCCAAAGGGGTGTCTGAAAGGCTTCCAGGGAAGGTCGAATTTCAGTTTGAAAGCACTGAGTTGTTGACTAATAAATGAGCTGCAGACTATTTTGATACTCCATTGATTGATTTGAGTACGTGGTAGTCAACATTTTCTGATTTCGGCCTCTTAAATGTGAATATTTTCTGGTTTCTCTCCTCCTCTATGGCAGCAAACTGAATATCTTTGGGTTGTGGACAAAACAAGACATTCAAGGCTTTGTGAACGGATTCTGAAGAAGTTGCGAGCAGATCAGGGTTCAGTATGCTCATGAAGAGGACTTACTATGTCCATGTGGGTGTGGATGGATCTGTTTGGGTTGTATTCTAATTTACAGAGTCAATACAGCACTTCCCAGGTCCTCACATTTCCTCTCAGTGTTGATGTTTCCAAAGTCATCTTTGAACTGTGTTGACTTTCAAAACATCGCCAGTGGAATCTTTACGGGAGTAGTGCTGGATACTAAAACTAAATCAAGGAGGGTACTTTGGGGTATCGTATGTCATTAATAGCACATGTTTGTGGAAGCCCTGAACCTAATGTTTTCTTTTTTTCGAAGTCTTATCGAAATAGTTTTTTCTCTCCTTTGTTTATTACTTGAGAGCTGGTGGGATAAGAAGAAGAAGTTTTGCCAAAATAATTTTTCTAAGTTTGGGGGGGGTCATGTGTGAAACTGAGTGAAGTGTTTTGTAATACACATTTTGACCACAAGAGGTTCTAAATAGGACTAAAGAAGTCATTCATGTTTTCTTCTACAGGAGTTTTAATTCCCACGTGCGCACTTAACAAGACACATTGCTTGTGTGTTAGCAGGTTATGTAACATAGTAACATAATGTCTTTCTTTTGAGGAATTGGTTATAATGTACTCTAATCTGCTAATGGGTTTTTTTTCACACAAGGTCTGAATTTCTCTTTTTATCTGTATCTAATATGATAACATGATTATGATATATTAAATGTTTGTTTTTTTCTTTAAAAAAATGTTTTTCTTAAAAAAAAATGAAAAATTCTCCATAAAAAATTGTTCTCATATTTTTTTTTTTCTTTCTGAAAACCAACAAAAGACCAAACTTTTCTTTCATTCTGTTTCACACGAGAGAAAAATCTCATCCTGAAAGAAATGCTTCTTGTGTCCTGCAAATGTTTACACTGAAAACATGTATTTTCTCTCTATTTCACACAGGGGAAAAAAGAAAAAAAGGATTTTTCTTTTACTGTAAAGACAAAAAAAACTGTTGAAAGCAGTGCAAAAAAACGTCAGCCAACCACAGAGGATGGCTCAGCGAGAAATGAGGAAATAGTGATGAAATTATCAGTTTACTGTCACATTAAGTGGAACAAAAAGTCAGGTTGCACAAAGTGCAGACCGAGCCTGGCAGTTTCTAAATGGTAGATTCCTCGCAGCTCTGGCAGAGTGCTCTTAGCAACAGACAAAACCGGACTCCATTCAAAGTCTGCGCACACTCTCATCGGCTCTTATGGCAAAACATCAGACACTCAATTCATCCTTTAACAAGAGTGAATCGAAGACAGAGAGAGCTGAGTAACATTTTTTGAGTAACACTTTTGTCTTAATAACCTCAAGATTTATTCTGAAAGTCTAACTGGACGTTGCACGTTTATTATTATTGCTAACTTGACCAAAGCTGCAGTGTGTGACCAGTTGAGAATGTGTTTGTAAGATTGATTTGGGTTTAAGGCAGAGGTCTATACAAAACTGAAGTACAAAAATCAGCAGTCTTTTACTAGAGTTCCAGGACAATATCAGCTTGTCCTCTGTAGTGAGTAACCGATAAATGCTTTAAAATAAAAGATTGGCATCAGCCCTAAATTAATATTTCTGCTGATAAGATAACACTCATAATGTCCACCCAACACTCGTATTTTTCTTATTTTGCCCTTCGAATGTGTACACTCCAAAATAATCTTGTGTCTGCATGTGCTGTTGGGCCATCATGATAAGACTGTTCAATCCACGACAAGAGAGTCTGAACGTTCTCTGCATCTATAGGTGGAAAGAAATCTGTGCATACAGGGTTATAAAAATAAAATGAGTTAGGGAATATCAGCACATTCAGTCATGTGTATTGAACCATCATCCACCTCATGAGCTGCAGGAGACGCACATCACGATCATGTTAACACCATAGGAGGCACAAACAATCTGCCATATCATGATGTCACAGTTAACCTATGTACAGTGTTGAGCAATCAAAATGATGATCTATGCGCGAGTAGAGGGACAGGGTGTGGCATCGAATGTGTTGTAAGCTTGAGCATCTGTGTGTGCGCAGGCTGCAAACAAATATGCTTATTTTTCAGATGAACAGGGGGAAACAGCCACTGCCTCAGGAAACAGACACCACTGTGTGTGTGTGTGTGTGTGCCAGTGTAAACACTCCCGTTAAAAGGCGGAGTGTGTGTGTTTTATGAGCAGTTGAACTACCTGTTGGCTCGGCGTTGGTTTCTGTCAAACTCGCCGTGCAGATGGGTTCCCACAGCCTGAGTGTTTTCACTCCAGGCTCTTTGGCAGGACACGTCATCCTCGCTCTCTTTCTCCCACCTTCTTCAGTCTCCTCACACACACACACACACACACACACACACAGGTCTGGATTTATTTTCTGTCCTGTAAGATGAGCAGCTGTAAACCGTATCACTCTCGCTCCACTCGCTTCAACCTGGGTGTTCTTATTCCAGGACAAATTTGACGTAACTTAATCGTCCAGTAAACATCTATTACTGGTTCATTCTCACAGTATTTGGTCAAACTGCTTCAGACTTTTCATCGCCTGAGAACCTACCTCAGTTGTTTCTGTTGTAAATATCAACTTCCTTCATTCATTCGTTAAAGAATTCATCAAACACGTCTCTCATCCCTGTCGTGCTCGTGGTAGTCTCCAAACTGACCTTTGATTCTTTTATTTGACTTATTTCTGGCAGCTTAAGAAAGACGACCTCATTTGTTTTTTTCCAAAGAACTGACAGCGACCTGACCTTTTTTATATCAACCAAATATATATGTAAATAACATCACATTCTCTACATTTTACCAAAGCTTTCTTTAGTGAATACCAGATCCTGAACAGCATCACTTTTTAGTTAAAGAAAGTAAACTCAGATGAGTTGCCAACTTTGAGTACACGACTACTTTTTATACTAGTACTGGTACACTGTTAATTTACTAGTTATATACGTGTATTTCACTTTTTAATGTATTAAATCATACCTTTAATAAGTGGATCTCTGCCAAAAGATGAAGTAAAAGCCAAACATACTTAGATTTTTCTGTGTACTGTCAGTACTAACATGGTAAACAACTTTCTTTTAGTTTAAAATCTTGTTTTTAGTTTGACTTCAAATTTTCCTGCTCTAAAAAAACCCCACAGAATATCTGTTTCAGGCGTTGAGCTCTCACCGGCTGCTGAGATCACATCCTTTTTTAAGGAGAGCGGTCACGGAGAAAAAGAGACAATGAAGTGACATCACCTGTCACTTGTTTAGCCCGTGATGCCACTCAGCTCAGCCGGCTCACACGTCCACCCCCTCCCTCCCTCCCGTCCCTCCCTCCCGTCCCTCCCTCCTGTGCTACTGGACTTCTTCCAGATTTGTCCCTGAAAGTTCCTGGACAGCCGCCGCTGATTCCAGCAGCATCTATTGTGATCGCAGCGCTTCCTTACATCTTTTATATTCCCGGCGTCCAGCCCCGCTCCCTGCTGACAGACACAGATGTAAACAAAGCCTGAAAACAAAAGCACACTGTCCCTAAACCCCCCCACCCTCTCTGAACTCCATCCCACCATTGTGTAACCCCGCTTCCTCAGTGAATTTCGAACCACAGGCGCACAGTACGGCGGCCTCAAAGCACACTCGAGTCGTTTCAACTCATAATAACAATATGTTTATTTCTGTAAACATGGCGGTTATATCGGCAGCAACACAAACACCTTCACATAACGTACAGAAAGTTCAAATAGCTTCATAGATACAAAAAGAGAGATCAACGGGTGGTGGGTTCAGTTTGTCCAGGAGAAACAGGGTCAGCTCAGAGCTTCAGGCGTCCAGCAGAGTCTTCAGTCCAGCACCGATCCGTGTTTAGCTGGAAGACCCTCTGCCTTCCTCCACTGTTCGTTACGATGCTTGAACCATTCCTGAAGAAAACAAGACAGACAGAGCAGAGGGAGCTGTAAAAAACAGTGAGCAGCAGTTTTTCTTTTGGTCGCCTGAAACACGAGAGCAATGAGGTAACTGGTCAGGCGGACATGAATACTCCTGAGAAGTTACACAGGTGGAGTTGAGTGATTTGAACAAAATACCGGGCTCTCCAGATTCATTGTTATACTTTCCTCATCCTCAGGCGGTCAAGTTATATTTACATACACGGCAATTATTTAACCTCCACTGCAACCTAATATTTTTGTTTGCATGTGCTGTTATTGAGAGTATTTAAGCAAGACACATGATACACTACAACAACTGCAGAACTACTAATGTGGAACTTGAAGACCTGTGAAATGTTTCAACTCTCTGTGAGTTTGTTTTGAGGTCACTTTACCATTGTGGCCACCAGCCTGGATATTAATTCAAAGCCTATGTGGGGCTACCATGACATGCTGGGAGGAAGGAATAGTTTAAGAAGTAGAGGATCTATCTTAGTCTAATATCTCTGCAATACGACGTTAACATAGAACCTGCACACTTCCAGCTGCTATGTGGAGGCTACTTTTAGCGTGTAGCAAACTAACAATGTCATGAACAGCGTGTTAGTCACTAAATAACGTAGGCCTTCTTTACTACGAGTATGTTAACATGGCTAAAGTTAGCATGCAGTATTAAATTAAACATGCTCTAACATTTACTATGAAGCCTACTATGTTTTCCAGCTTGCAAATCTAGCATTAGATGTTAACAACCATATAAACTATGTTGTGGTTTAGCTTGAGAATTTCAAATTCACTAACATTTAGCATTTAACATATCTTTTGCATTCCAACATTAGCATGTTAACATCCACACACAGCTATTGAACTTAGCATATATGCTAGGATTCAGCATGTAACATTTTAGCTTTGAAAGAAGCTACATCATTAAAATATGCTAACATTTAGAGTCTAACATTTTAGCACTGAAACAAGCTATTTCATCAAAATATACAAAAACTTAGCATGTGACATGTTAGCATGGAAACAAGCTATTTTATTTTAAATATGGTAAGGTTTAGCATGTAACATTTTAACATTGAAACAAGCTTCTTCATTTAACACATGCTAACACTTAGCGTGCAACGTTTTAGAATTGCGACAAGCGATTTCATTTCAAATATGCTAACATCTAACATATAACATACATTTTGCATGTTAGCATGTTAATGTCTGTGCATCAGTAGGCTACAGAGAAATTTAACATTTAAATTAAACATTCGCTGACATTTAGCATGTAACATTGAGTACTTTTGAGTTCCAATGTAAGCATGTTAACTACAACATGCAAGCAGCTATTGAATTTAACATTTTAGCATGTAACCTTTAGCAATTTAGCATGCTGCCATTAGCTAGTTAACATTTTCATAATACAATCAGTAGCCTAATATGTACTATTAAAATTAGTGTGACTACAGTGAACACATTAGCATGCTAATGCTTAGCATGTAACAATAAGCTATTTTTTGGATATTATACAAAGGACGCTGGAGAGATGTTAGAAAAAACATTTACTAGATAGCTGATAACTTAACCCAGCATTTAGGTTTTGTTCAGGTTAGATAATGAAATGGTTTTAGGTTTTTTCCAGTCTGAGTTGATGGTCTATTAGCATC
>CAEMYA010000462.1:1757033-1782520 GCA_903131615.1 Diplodus sargus | reverse complement strand
GTAAATGTGGTCGCTGACTCATTCCGACACAGCAGTGACCCTGAGGCAAAGTCCTATCAGAGAAACCGCAGAAGACGAATGTTTCCATTTTATTAAATAAGAGAATGTTGGACTGATTGGGTCTGATCCAGTTCCCTGCAAAAGACGACTGGTCTCGGATGGCCGCACCAAACACTGCATCACTGAGCCTCTGACCAGATGATGACTGTGCCGAGTACCTCGACACACACCCATGACCCGGCGCATTGCTGTTTTGTGGTTCGTGTTGTCAGGGGATTCACAACAATGCTTACATCATCTCGATAACGCCGAGGGGAAAGGGAGGGAATCAGATCAGCGGCCTTAAGACACGAGACCCTGGCTGGCCGTGTGAGACACGCCTGGCAGGAGGGAAGGTTTCCACATTTTGTACAGAGAACACATGAGATTCTCATTTGCAGCCATCTGGGTTGGAGACTAAATCAATTCAGGAATTGGCTGTTCATGCTGCAGTCTGTGTTTTGGGATTTCATACTCTCATTTCTTATGGTGCAGGACATACATTTTGTCAGATAACATAAAAGTTACTTTAGCTCATCATCAGATATTTCTAAGAAGAGCCAGTCTGTAAAGGTTCAGTCTTTAAAAACGCTAATTTTCTCTACCGGGTTTTGAATGAAGGCAGTTGTTTTTGAACTTTGCCTTGATTCTGCTCTGTTTTCAAAGTGCAAAAGATCTTGAATGTCTTACAAAAGCGCACATGCCACTTCAGGACATTAATGGTGAGATTTATAATCCTGCTGACCCATACAATGCCGCTTGTGTCATTTTTTTCCCCCTCTTGACTAGTTCTTGGTTACATAATGAGATCTTTCAAACTAGACTCTACCTTTAGAGTCATTGACAGAAAAACAAATAAAACGCTCCATGAAAGGAGCTCAAACATGCCGCACAGAGACTGAAACACGTTGTAAATGGTGTTAATGTGAAACGGGGAGTGGCAGCCGGGGCGTGTTTCTTCACCTAAACCTTCTCCAATGAGAGCTTTGTTAACAATCGCTGGGATGGGGGGGGAAAGAAAAGAAAAGCCACACATCAGCCGGAAATGAAGTCAGGTCTTTTGATGAGGGGCCAGACCTTCACCTCACCCTGGACCAGGCTTCCCCTGTCAGGGCAGCCTGGCTTCTCCCACCTTTGTAAACTCTGAATGGAAACAGTCACTAACACTGGGGGAGGAATTAGGAAGCAGCAGCGTGCAGCTATCATGGCCTCTCTGGAGGCAGAAAAGGCTGATTTATAAAACTCAGTGGAGCCAGTCAGATCATTAAGCACGTCTGCTGTTGTAGTATTGACAGGCTAACGACGGAGCTTGGCTGTTACAGTAGTTATTCAATAAAGCGGGTGTCTATCAAAGTCACAACCCTTTCTCATACGGCGACCTCTTTGTGTTTCCACCTGTGTTCAATATAGGTGTGTTGCTGCAAAGGAATGAAGATACCCACACTCGGTTTAGCTAACTCCAGTTGCTAAAGCCTCGTTAGCCAGATAGCTTCGGCTGGCAGTATTTTTACGGACTGGATCTTGTCATGTTAGCAGGGGGGGATCACTTTGTGGACAGTAGTGCTTACACCGATAACACTTTCAACCTTTACTAGTACGACACTCAGATAAGTGAATAGTGAATAATATGAGTGTTAGGGTTTTGTTGGTTGGTTGGACAAAAGACACAATTTGATGAGCCTTTTAACAACATTTTAAAATGTTTTTTATAGACTTCTATACACTGTAGAAAACAACCCGCAAATTAATTGAAATGATCCTCGGCAGCCTCACATCTAAGGAAGTGATAAGCTTCAAATTGGTACTGCTACATCGGTTTCACTTACTCTTCATACACATAAAAGCATATTTTTGGGCTTCAGCCTCTGACTTCTGCCATTTTGCTACACAGCCAGCGTTACAGAGGTTGACACCTGCACTGCTACTAAACACTTCAGCTGATGTACCCGTTGACACGCAATCAGAGAAACTGCAGGCTGTTTCAGTACCCTGAGAAATCTGGAGGAACTGGTTGGTGCGGTCAAAGTGGAAAAACCAGTGACAAGCCTGAGTGTGACAGTGAGTTATCTATTGATTGTATGTGCTGAATGAGCTCATGAAAAGGACACGCTCCCAAGCATGTGATCACTCTGTTAACCCGTCTGTCAGCCTCACGAGCACGAGCAGAAATTTGCCAACAAAACGAGCCCAGGGCTGCATCAACCCAAAGGACAGAATTTGCATGCAGGGTTTTACCTCCTGCAGAGTACTGCTAAACAAATAGTCCTGAAGAGGAAAACCACCTGAGTGACAAACAACATTTTTTACTTTAACGCACGACAACTTGAAGTGTTTTCACAATGATGCGACTCTCAGAGGAATGCCGCTGGAGGCATCTGCGTAACTTCAGTTCCCTCTCAACATGTTGGTGGTTATCTGCACTTGAAGCTTCACATCTGGCTCCTGATGTGACAGTTGGACAGACTTTACAGTAGGTCCAAGACATTCCTCAGATAGAGGAGGAGGTGGGAGTGTTTACACGTGGGAGGGATTACATACCTTACATAGAAGTGATAATGGGATGTTTTGTATAATTGGGGGTTTTTTCAACCCACTTCATGACTGTAACAACAAACTTAACAATCGCTATCTTGTGGCTCTTTTTGCTGCCGGAGCAGATGTGTTCCTGGTTTGATTTTTAATAGAAACGTGTTTATTGATAAGCTCTGGAGCTGCCATGATCAACCTGTTTCTCACTTAGGGAAAGTTGCTGCTTTTCCTTGTAGAGCTGCAATGACGTGTCGACTTATCAACAGAAAAATAACGAGTATAAGAGAATTTTTCATGGCAGATAAAAGGTTTTTTGGTCTCTATAATATGGAGAATTCCTTGTTTTCTCAGTTTTATATCATATTAAACTGAAAGTCTTTTGGTTTTGGACTCATAAACAAGACATTTAAAGACATCACCTTGGATTTTGGGATACTGGGATGGACCTTTTACACTATTTTATAACATTTTATAAACAAAATGATGAATTGGTTAATCGAGAGAACTAGAACGGTCCTTAAACTTGGTTATTTCCATCAAGGTTCATTCATGATTCCCTGAAAAGTAACCACAATGTTGTGAATTGCCCTGTCTCGCAACGGAGAAAGTGAGCGGAAATTCACGGATCCGTCCCTTTATCTGGATCTACACTAAAAGTCAATGGGGTCTATTTGGAGACCCATTTGGAGACCCATGATCTATCAAAGTTTTGTGTAAATTTGTTCAGTAGTTTTTGTGTAATCCTGCTGACAAACCAACCAACCAACAAACAGACAAACAAATCTGAGCTTCAAATACCAACACTCTGGGATTGTAGGTCGGGCTGTTCGCATCCCGAAGTGTCAGTATTTGCTGAGCATGGAAGTCTTATAAATTGGGCCTTTGAATGCAAATGGCTCCTGTTTTTTCTCACTTTCAAACTTTGGCAAAAGACATTTTTAAGTGTTAGAGTCAGAGTAAACTCTTGCAAATTAATATGTGGTTGAAAGCTCTGGAAAAAAGCTCCCTGGGGGACTCAGAGTTAAGATTATTTTGTCAAAGTTCTGTTCCCAAGCTCAAACATTTTGCAGGTTTTAAAATGAGTTCAATGACTAAAACTGACTTCAACTGCAAATGCTTTTCATTAACCTTTAACCAACTATTTAAACTGATGATGAGCTGGGTTATTTCCAGCTGTGTCTTTTCTCCTCACAGCTCAGTAAAAGCACGTTTACCACATCGGACCAAATATGACAGCGGCAGAAACAACGAGCAGGGGCAGCGACCTCATCACCAGCTACACAAACTTCACCAGCACAAGTGACGTCACAGTCACACTCACGTTGTTTGACCGACTGATGATCTTCCTCTAAAGTCCCCTCTTTACACTTTAAGTCGCCCTGTGCAGACGAATCACTGCTGAACGGACATCGATCAGGAAACTTAAATGTATCAGGAAAGACAAGCTGGAGCTGCTCCGCTGGCGATCAGCGAGGCCCTGCCGCCTCTGTGCTCAGCGTTTACACACAGACGAGGATTATTTCATCAGATCTTTGAACGGAAACACTAAGATCATCCACAAACCTGCTGCATTCTCTGCCAGTGCAGCAGCTCCGAGTTTCACATCACTTTTTTTTTTACCTTTAGATAAACAGATGTACTTTTGTTTTTTTCCCCTCATAAGTTTATGGTTCTTCCTGGGAGGTATCAGTAGAAAAAAAAGACTGCATTGACATGAAATTGAAGCCTTTAAGTCAAGTTTACTGATCACCTGTTTGTTTGGTGAACTCAATCAAAAATTGAGATGGACAGAAGATATTTCAGAGCAAAACAATACTTTTTACTCCTCTGCTTGGAGTCAAAGTCATCCAATAGAAAAAAGTACTTGAGTGAAAAAGTCTCAAAGGATCTGAAGTTAAATGAGTATCAAAAGTGTTTCTCTGGCAGTGAAATACCAGGTACAAATAAATAAAAATTCAATTATAGACAGAATACAAATTTATATGTAGGGAACAAGGAGGAAAAGTAACTAAGTGCATTTACTCGAGTACTGTTCCTATTTCTAATACTGTGCTTCTTACTCCACTACTGTTCTTGCCCATCTTTAGTTACTAGTAATTTTGTAGCTTTAGTTTAGTATCCCACAACTGTGTTAACTACTACACTGTTACAAAATAACAACTATAAAACTTTACTGATCCCAGAGCAGATGTTGAACCACCTTTACCAGCTTCAATATCAAAAGAGATCAACACATTAAATACTCAGTTATGTAAGTAAAAGCTATGCATTTAGACTTTAACTTAAGTAAAAGTACAAAAGTATCAGCATCAAAATAAAGTACCAAAAGTAAAATGACTCATACTGCGGAGAGGCATATTTCAGCCTCAGCACAGATGTGAGTGCTTCCTCCACCTCTGGTCTGTACTGTGCACTGTGGCTCGACTGATTATCGGATACAACATTCAACATTTTCTGATTCTGTTCAAAACTCTGATCTAAATCAGAATCTAGTAACTACAGTGATCAAATAAATGTGATGGAGTAGAAGTATAAAGTACCGTTTCATTTTACAACACTTCCATCACTGGCGTGACCTGAATGTCCAGTGAAAATACATGACAATACGTTAAATCATCTTCAAATTTAAAGTGATTCCAAAGGGAATCACAATAAATCAAGACGTTGTCTCACTTGTATTAATAATGCCACCGGGTTTGTACTCACTAGTGTTTCCTGCTCTGACAGTCCGCACTCCGCAGCGATCAGCATGAGCGTCGTCCCGTCCGGATGCCTGCTGCATTTACAGAAACTCTCCTCCAGAATTTTAGTCTGCTCCTCCGACAGATTCAGACACTCCAGCGCTTTAGAAGCCATATTCCCGTTTCCTTGAGTCAGTCCGGGGTTTGAACAGTTCAGTTTCAGGTCCGGTGATGTGCGCACAGCTGGACGCACGGAGCGGAGAGGCACAGCGGTGCGCAGAGGACGCGGGGATGGAGACGCGTGGAGCGGCTGCGGCTCACTGGCAGCTCGGCGGGAGAGTGTGTGTGAGCGGGTATGTGTGTGTGTGTGTGTGTGTGCGCGCGTGTGTGTGGAGGTTTTACTACTGTCAACAGAGGTACGTCATTAGGCCGTTCCCACCAGCTGGGCCCTCCCCCAAACACCGCGAGCGTTAAAGGAACATTCTGGAGGATGATCACAAACATCAAACTACTGACAGTCGCTGGAAAATGATTAGGAATAAATCCAATCAATTAATAAAGTGACGCAGGCCTATTACTTGAACAAATACATTATATTTCATACCAGAAAGTAAAGCAAAACAGCAAAACTGTGGGCGTTTTTGAAAAAATTATATAAAATTACTATTATAGAAAAAATCTACAACAGTTCAAGTGTACATTGTAAAGGGAAAATTCACACTGCTTCATATTGCCATCAGACCGGCCTTTCTTTTGGCACTACATTTTCTCAACTGTAGAACCTCTGTATCCCTACGCAGTTGTGCTAATGCAAAGGGATACGGAGAGTTAAGTTTCGTTTTTATCGAAAGTAAACCTCTCGTCCAGCAGCTGGGCCTCGCGCTGTATTCCGCCACTTGCAGATCACCTGTTGCCCAGTTCGCTAATGCGTAGGGATACGGAGGTTTTATGGTTGAGAAAATATAGTGCCAAAAGAAAGGCCAGTCTGACGGCGATGTAAAGCGGTGTGAATTTTCCCTTTACACTTAAACTGTTATAGATTTTTTTAGGTGAGCCTTGTTTTAGGTGGTTTATTTAGCTTTTTCTCTGGACCCCGTTCACTGCAGTACAAAGGTGAGCGTCTGGCTGGAGCGGCTATCTACTTCTCCAAACTGAGGCTGCGCTGATCGGTGATTACGGTAGGAAACAGATCGACTGTAGATATGTACTTTATATGACCCCACTTCAAAAAACCCAAACTATCCCTTTAAGTTTGTTTGTGCATGCTAACCACTTCACATCGGACTGCTTCTGTAACGAGGGTCAGTACAAAGCTGGCTTTGCCTCGACACTGACCCTCGTAAAAGGATCAGTCCCACCCATACCGGATCCAGCAACTGCACCTGAGCCACAGTTAGTGTCGCCACGTTTTGATAGTATTTATAGTTGCCGAAGAACTATAAGTTACCTTTACCATTAGCAGGGGCTAGCATTAGCTACATGGTAGTAACTGTAACAACACATACATTATTCAGACACACTAACCATTCTGAAACATCCTGCTTCAGGAGCCTCTCCTTCTGGGTCTGATTCTGGGTCAAACTGGTATGGTTGAACGACAGCATCTCGGCGAGCCATAGCAATACATCCCACGCAAACATCAGCGCATGCTACCGCTAGCATAAGAGGCATCCTCTCCCTGAGAGAGCAGGCAAGCAGGCAAGATTCAAGATTCAAGAAGCTTTATTAATCCCGAGGGAAATTGCTGTGCAACAGTAGCAATACAAAGTGGGAAGAAAAAAATAGAGAAAGTAGAGATAACATAAATAAAATAAAATAGAGTAAGATCAAAATAAAATAGAGGCTAACTTAACATAAATCAAACAGTAACTCAATATAACATGTAACAAATTGTTGTAAAAACGTAGGTATATACAATATACAACAATACGCAGTGCAAAATCGAAATAAAATAAGTACAACCTAAATGAGTAATGAGGAGCGATTGGGTAAAGAGGTAAGGCAAGGTAGGCGTTGACATACGGAGCTCATTAGCATTTAAAGGTGCAGGCACAGAAACAGCCTGCTCTCAGTAGAGCTCAGTAGAGCAATTTTTAGACAGCTGAAATTCAGAACCACGGATGGGTTTAGGGCAATACATTTCAAATACAGTGTTGTTGGACCTCTGACAGCTGTGTGAAATTGATGAAAACAGCATAATATGGGACCTTTAAGTGGCAGAAATGAGCTTCCATATTTTTTAGGTTGGCACTTGGATTCAACTAAATTTAAAGCAACACTGTATAATATTCTGGACCAAGGCAGTTGGTTGTTGGGTCTGATTTAGCCTGGCTCATGGGCTGTGTGCTTCGTGCTAATGTTAGCCCCTGAAGAAGGCTGCTGCCACAGGTCTGTCCTCAGCTCAGGGGTTGTGTGCTTTGTGCTATATACTGACTTAAGGAGACCTCAGTAATTGGGAGGCACCTGTTCAAGCTCGATTACAAAGATGCTCCTTTTTTAAAATCATAACCATCCTCACTCTGGTACATACACACACCCTTGAAATGCTCTTCTCTCTGGTGAATGGTATTATGCCGTCTTCACAATAATAAGTGGATTGTTAACAACCCTCACTGGACTCACTTTGATCGGAGAGATGCCGACTGCCGCGGGGAGTCTGCTGCAATGGACGGATCCTGAACAAGTATGTCGAATTTCACAGGGTAGAAACAGTAAATACTGGTCTGATAATGCACCCACAGCCTCAACACACACACTCAGAGTTCCTTTTGATGCTATCTTTGGATTTGATTAGACCCATAATTATGCAGCACTCTCACCGAAAGCTTGACTTAATCGACTGCAAAGCTCTCTGGGTGATATCCTACCGCCTGGATTTTGGTGGCAAATAAGATCTTGCCCACACAAACCCTCACAGAAATCTCACCAGCGACGCAGACTGCAAGCTTGGACAAGCCCGAACAAATTCAGCTTTTTCAGACTGATTAATATCCTTTAATGCAGTCGTATTTGCACCATTGTTTAGGATGTAAGCTTTATCGTGCATGCTCAGTCTTTTCAGGTGCGGTTGGAACCGTTTATTCACATTCTGGTGGGTTTGTATCCTTAAGATTGATTGGGAAAGGTGAACTTTTCAATTTTTGGGTGAACTTTTCCTTTGTCGTGCCACGGATCATGGCCGGCATGATCCATGTCTCCAGAAGTGCTGAGAAGACTGATTTACAACCTTGCTGTGGTCTTTAAATGAAGTGTGTGAGAATATTTTCAGCTTTGCAGCTACAGTGAAGATTCTGTCTTAAAACAGGTGCAAGTAAAGTCTTTTCAAATCAGTTTTGGATCTCCAGGTTACTTCAGACAAGCTGTATAGAACAAGTTATGTAATATGTTTTTTGGGTGTAGTCTCCAGCTAATTCTGTTGTTAAGGAGAACTCTATTTTACTGTGAAGCTCCCAAAAAAATCTTTTGCGGACTTCAAAGCTGAGGGTGAGTATATAATGACTGAATTTCTCCTTTAAATGTGTTTGCCTTTAAATATTTGTAAGAGTGAAACAACATTAAAAGTATTTCAAAACAAAACATGATCTTTTCCTAACCTTGACCAAGTGATTTTGCTGTCTTAACCGAAGAATGAGCTCAGCTCTGTCACAACATAAGATTAATTTAAAAAAAAAAAAGAACCTAAAAAAACAAGAAGTTGCAACATATAGAAATGTGAAGTTAGGACATAGCTGTGGTTTGCAGAAATGCACATTTCCAACTTTGATTCTGGCAGCTGGATTGAGACTGCCACTGACTTCCTGCCGTTTACCACCCACTGCTTTGCACTGAGGACACAAAAGAGAAGTATGAGAATGTTCATCAGAAGATTTGACAAGATCTGATTGAAATCTTTGGGCTTTTGGTCAAAACAAAAGTATCGCAGATGCAATGCCTGGCAGTGACTGAAATTATGGTGAACGATGTCCAAACTTATCAAAAGTGTTTACATTTCACAGAGCAACTTGACATTGTCATCTCCCTATAAAAGCAAGGAATCTCTGTCTGTGTGTGTGTGTGTGTGTGTGTGTGTGTGTGTGTGTGTGTGTGTGTGTGTGCCTCAAATATCTCTGCGGATCAGGATCAGAATGACCTGAGAGTTTCAACATGGCTGCTGCGTGGTTCAATGGTGTGCAACTTCGCATTTGTTTGGACTGCAATGATAACGGAAATTAATTATTTCATAAATGCTTTACAAATTCGGCAGCATTGTCCACCGGAGCTACCACAGTCACGTGCGCACCAGAGCCAATCACTGCAGAGCTCAAGCCCACGACATACCTAAAGAAACAAGCGGACTTATACCTGCAGCGGCGCAAGCTGGACCGGGATTTTGACGGCGGTTCGGTCCCGTTCTGTTCTGTTCTGTGCATCTAAACTGACTGTTGTGGATTAATGACACTAAACGAGTCCGGACCGAGTCTGTTCGGGTCTGAGGAGATCTGGAAACACGCGGACAGCAAAGTGGAAGTGAGTGACAGCAGCAGTGACGTGTTGGAGACAGCGCCAGAGAGAGCGAGTTTTGAGAGTTGAGAGATTTGTGACATATAGCGTGTTTGGAGTGTATAGTTAGTGTGTTATATAGTGTTTAGTGCAGTGTGTTTAGTGTTTAATGTAGTCGTGTTTTTGTGTTGTGAGTCAAAACAAGGAGGAGACTGCTGAATGTGGAACAGGCAGGAATGAGCTAAGCCCTGAGCCTGAGGCATTGCCTGCATTTAAATGTAAATAGTTACACATAACTTTGTAAATTTCAAAAACGTATGCACAAATGTACCAAACAACAATTTATTTAATCATTTTATTTATTTATGCAATTGGTTCATTAAACATATTTGTGGTTTTCACAGTAAAAAATCTAACTTTTTCCTACTCTGATTTTATGTTATTTTGTGATTTTAGGTCCATAGTGTTAATATAGTATGTCAAAATGAAAAAATAACTGTACAGTCACACACGTGAAAATTATGACACCAAGCAAGGCAAGGTAAATAGTTTTTAAGGTGAAATATAATGGTATAATCAAAAGTAGTCAAAAACAGCCAATTATATCCCTGACGTCCCACCTTCAAACACAACCTCATTTGGCCATCCATGAAAAACCTACTTAACCTCCCACTTTTCTATAGGAATACATGCTTCCTACGGGCATTGCACTAGTTGTTTTTAATAATAAAGAACAGAATCTGATCGCACCAACAACAACCACAGCAAAACACACCAGGCGTCAGTAAGAACAGTCATTTAAAATGCTGCCGCTCCCACAACAGCTAATGTATATTCATGTCAAATGTTTTGCGTCTGAATTTTGTGTGTAGAATTTTCTAAAAACACAACACCAAAAATACAAAACCGTTCAGCCGCAACAAGGTTCAAGATGTTTGACTGTTTACAAAGCAAGTACGTAAAGAGCAGAGGACCACTGAGTGTTATCCAGGGCTAACACAGCATATGGTCATCCTGCTGATAACAAGATGTCAGTTTATGACAGACAAACATAATATACAGTTCTGTGGAAACGTCCTGTACGCACTGATTGGCTGCTGATGACTGGCCCTCGCAGGTCGTATTCAGTGATAAGAGAGGTAAATCCTGGTGTCGCCGTTCCAAAGTTCACCCTGACTGACGGCCTATGATGCAAGCAGCTATTCAGCTTACTCTCACTGGTTGAACAAGCCATTAAATGTAAACTCTGTTCGTTCACATTGACTTCAGCTCCTGTCCGACTCGAGAAGCAATCAGTTCCACCTGTCGCGTGATGATCTGAAAGCCTTCAACAGCGGTTTTACACAAGAGGCTTCAACTTGAGAGGATTGTTCACGTTAAGAAAATAATTGACTTTTAAACATAAGAAAAGAGGATCTTTGAATTAGAATCTCCAATAATCTTCATTTCTCCCTCCGCACGTTACATCATGTTTTCCTGACGGAAAATAAAATAAAAATTAGGGTTTTTTTGCACTTGTATCACACAGGAGGAGTGTATTTTGGCAACAGTCAGCCGCTGAGGCAACTGTTGTTTCTGAAAACTCTGAACGTTCAGATAAATAGACACAGATACCTGACAGACTGCTGACACAGTCAACGGGTCAGGAGTTTTTTTCCTTCTCCCGCAGGTGTGGGATAACAGGATTTATATAGAGCCTGAAATAGAGAAACGCTGCGATAACAGTGAGTGGCCGTGAGTCCACAGTGGATATGAGGGTAAAAATATCACAGGTCACGACCCTTTGTTTCCAGTCAGTGCGATCGTTTCTGAGCCAAAGGTTGTCTGTCCTGATGGTCATCAACCTCCTGATACTCTGTACATTACTGAATTCATCAGTAATACGTGCAATATTACAATTACACTCCCACAAATGACATGCACTAAAGACCTGCACGTCAAGAAGTTAATCTGTCGAACTTCCCGTCTTGTCAGTTTTTCCCTGCTACTTTATCTATGGCACTATTGACATCTGCCTCTATCAGCTCCTCAGTCGTTCTAACACTATCTGGTGACGGTCTCCACAGTCATTGACAAACAGATACGTCCGCAACACTCTGCACTGTATTCAGAACACTCGTCACTCGCTCGGTGGAGGACGAGAAACACTCCGTGGGTTGAAACTGTGTCTGACATCCATATGAAACAACAAACAGCTGAACAGAGAGCTGAAGTCACGCCGCCTCCGGTGGGCCTGGAAAAAAAACTGTACAGAAGTGAACGGACAAAGAACTTTTAGATCCCGCTTGACTTGCGCCATGAACTGCAAATATGACGGTTGTCAACCTAAAAGAAGAAAATCGCAGTTTGTTTCAATCAACATGGCTCAGGAAAGGTACAAAAAAGATGAGAATCACAATAAATCTGCTCATATTGACATCTGCAGCTATGTGACAGGATGGTTAATATACAGGAGCAGCTCTACAATGTTTAAGTCATCAGGTGCTGGTGAGTGTTCAACAATGACGGACGTCACTAACTGTGACTGACTTGGCTGTGTAGTCTTTATAATTACGGATTTTAATCATCACACATCTTATTCAGTGTTGTCTCCTCGGGTCATTGTGTGTCAAAGGTCATGTAGTGACAAGAGACTGGATATCGTCTGTTGTGACATTAGGACAGAACTCAAATTATGTTATTATTGTTGCTCAGCTCCACATGGCGAGGAGACTGGCAAGCGTCTCACTCTGTCCAACAAAGTGACCTTTTCAGCCTCGCACGTCAGAGTAAAATAACCATTTATGTAAGTTTTTATTAGTTTCACGATGCGTTCAATTCTGGCTCTTGGGACCAACATGGGCTCAGCATAACCGACCTCTCATAAAAACACTACTGTCTGTGTGAGAAGCAGCCTTCTGTTCCTTCAGGATGTGATTTCTGTTGGGAGAATAAGACGACCCTGAGGAAATCAAACTCGTGACAAACATAACGATCCCATGTGGCGTCCCCGCAGCGGGACACGTGGTGGGCTCACCGCCTCACAAGGTGAGACGGATTATCGCCGCACGCAGGCATGCAGCTGGTAAAGTGTTGTTTTTACACATAATTACAGGTACGAGTGTCAAAGTCCTGTCACGAACTTCCATCCCTGCCGCTCCTGTGATTCCTCACAGTCAGGCCGCCTGAATACAGCTGTTGACTTCTGAGTCAGAGCATGTTGATGTCACCATAACAGTCAGCTGATTTAAGCACACTGGCAGACATCAGTGCAGTCTACCTGTGGATGCTCCTGCATGCAAGACAATATCCTCCTCAAAGCTTCTGAAGGCATCATATCAAAAAACATGTTTGAAGACATCCCGATAACAGCACAAATTCACAGATTGTTCTCTCCGTCAAAAATAAGGCTTACAACAGCAACAAGGTTGTTTAAACACTCGGTCAGAAGGAGAATCCCAGACAAACACTGGGTTTTGTGTTGAGAACAGGAGCCTTGTCCTCCACACGAGACAGTAAATCCATGGAGAATCTGATATGCACAGTAGGTTACTATTAATAAATCTCTGAGTCCTGTGGGAAACGGGTCCAGCAGACCTCTGGTCGTCTAACCGGCCGTGTCCTCACCATTTAACCCTCATAATTCACAGAGGCTTGCTTTCATTAGATAGAGGCCGCTAGTCACCACAGATGCCCGAAAGACAGAGCTCATTAGCGGCCGAAGTCCGCGGCTGGGCACATGGCCCTTATGTAAGTCTCAGCCCAACAGCTGCCCACCCACTCAACCACTCCCTCATCAAGACAGAAACATCTGGGAGGGAAGATTCAGAGTCACACTGACCCGAGAGAGGCTGCTCACAGCAGACTGCTGATTGAGACAGGCGCATGTCATTCGCGGGCGGTACGTTATCTTTTCAGAAGATAAGATGAAACCTGTCTACTTCATTTGCTGTGAAGACAGGCGTAAGTAACTGCTGTGTGATATATTCAAGCATTCATAAATGCCTTCCTATAAAAGAACCGATTTGACTCCGTCTTGTGTTGCGAGTGACTGACGAAGTTCAGACTGCCAGACCAAATCCATTTTTGGCATATCAAGATTGTATCCAGATTGATTTTAGGAAGACTGAACAACATAAACGAATTAGCAAATTGGATCCAAACCACATTTGGAAGTGGCTTGAAATGTGAGTCCAGATGTTCCACAACATCAAATCCAAGATGACAGAGGTGCATAAGAGCGGCTCAGTATGGAGGGCAGTAACACAAAGGACAGTCTGTGGACAGATACTCAAGTCTATTCTCAATTCTGTCCTCTGTACAGAAAAACTGTACACCACCGCTAGCAGTAAAAAGCACCACCACTAAGCATCTTTCTACACAATTACTACACTTTTTACACTTTTTTTATAAACTGATCAATGTACACGCTGTAAAGTTAGAGATTGTAACTGAAGTCGGCCCTTGGTGTTCAGCATGATGACGTTTTAACGTCCCCAACAACCTCTGAAGTCTCATTTGGACACTTGTTAGCAACGGCCCTTTTAAAGACACGTTAGCGCCTTATAATCTAATTGTGGGACATTCTCTGATGTATTATATGTCATAAAACAAAATGTTTCAATGTCTTACCACCATCTTACCAAGGTAACCACAAACCTTACTGTAGGCATTTAATTGAAAAAAATTGAGACGAGGGAGCCGGATGTGCAAAAAAGGTGAACAGATTTCTGGGTTTTAAGACTACAAACTACACCACAATTTGTCACTCAATGGTTAAATTGCCTTGTGGGTAATGTAGGCTCCAGGTTCTGAAAAGGAAGAAGAAAGTGTTGAATAAGAAAAGGTGATATCTCCGGTGCTGCTGGTTCGATTACGATCATTTGTTTTTAAACTGTCCACGATGAGTCCGACAGTGCTGAAGCAGACCAGTGGACTGCTTTTCAAAAGCTGGTGCCTACATTTCCCACAATACAATTCAGCAAATGACTGACAGGAGGCCACAAAAGATAAAATGCTACGATGTGACACATGCAGTAGCGCTACAATTTTTGGACTTACCCTTTAAAGATGTGATTTGAGAAACAAATCCGGTATGTCTGCAGTCTGAACAAAGCCTGTAATACTATTTGAACGGCCGCGACACATCTGTAGAAACCGATGGGAACAACCTCCTCCAGATGCGGTTTGGATCCAGTTTGCATAAAATGCAGTCTAGACTTTCTGAGACCCTTCTGGATATGACAACAAACAGATACGGGCTGGCAGCTTGAACAGCCAAAACCACCTCAGATGGCTCCTGTCAGCATGAAGGGAGATCATGTTTACCAGTGTTGGTCTGTTTATGAACAGTATCACTCCATCAATATGAGACTTGGGGACATTACAGACTGGGATTTTGATTCCTGAAAGTAAAGCCAATAAAACTGCAGCTCATTGGGCCAAAGGTCCTCTTTGCAGCTTCGACCAATCCTATGTGTTTTCAGATCACCAGCACCATGTGTGGATATTTTTAGCATGCTTCCTCCACTGGGATGGGAACTGTCATACTGTCATACTATAAGAACAGTGTTGAAGTCATATAAGAACAGGCACCGGCGACAGAGAGATTTCTATCCAGATATTTTCCGTCTGTTCTCCTCCGACGCTCGCTCATAGAGGAAATGCTAAAGACGTTTCAAACAGCCAAAAGGGGAAGCCAAGACAGCAGGAAACAACTTCCCAAGTCGGTTTGGACGACGCACAAAGCTTCAGAGGAGCTGTTCTCCGAGCGGCATAAAGGCAGGATCTCTTACGTAACGGGGTGGATTCATACGATCCACGTCAAGCACAGGGGGCCCTCAGTAGGTAGCGGTCTTTTGGAGGAATGGGTTGAGACTGAAACCCTGCTGGTGCCGCTGGCCAAGCAAAACAGTCCAGAGCGTCAGATGAAGAACTGCCACCTTTTTATGGAGGAGAATTCAACTGAAAGTCCAAAAACAAAGTCGTTACAGCAGCATTTTGTCCATTTAGGCAACACCAAAGAGCAGTAAATCCTTTGGTTGTTTTTGTGAACTTCAATAGGCTTCAAGAGAACTCGACAGCTTTTGATGTCGTTGAGTTTGTTTGATATCTCAGAGAACATCAAGATTAAGCCAGTAAGAGTTTTCCTCTAACCCCTTTCTCTCTCTCTTTCAGCCCTACGCTCACGCTGACAGAGAATTTTCCCATCAAGAAAATGAATCACAACATTCGCCAGAGTAGAAAGAGTCCAAAAAGTCACCTGGGCATCCTGTGTGTGAAGGGAAATGAGATAGAATGAGACATCCTTTCTGTTTTTGTTTAGTTTGACAGACGACTTGGCGGTGACTGCTGGTTAACATGGAATACAAATCACTACTTCACTATTAAAACAGAAAGGTATGCAAACGACTACTATGAAGCTCAGTAGAGTTGATGACAGCGAGCAGGAGGTGCACTGTTGAATGTTTACATTGTCTCAGTTTAAGTTGGTTGGTTGGTTTCTGTGTGTTGTTTGGTCCGTCAGCAGGATCACTCCAAAACTACTGAGCAGATTTCCTCTTAACGACACAGATCAAAATAAAAGGGAAGGATCCAGGATTTGATCTTACTTTCTCTAACATTGTGGGACTGAAGGTTTGTGGACATTCGTTTCTCAGGATTTAATGTATGAAATAAACAATGGGTTGTATTTAGGTGGCTGTTATCTGTGAGGGATAATAAAAGCGGACTGTACTGTAGGGCCATGCGCTCTACTGACCGCCTCAGGTTTCTATAGTTCATGAAATGTCAGAAAGACCGTTTGTTTGTTATTTAATGGATTTGTTTGAATCTTTTCACCTTGTTCCTACCTGAAGAGTTGGGTTAGTATTTATGTTTTTAAACAATTCTTCACTTGCTCCCTCTGCAGGTTTTTTTTTGTACAAGTAAGAATCTCGTTGTATTTACTGATTTATATTTATTGTTAAAGTGGCATTTTGCAGCAAGCCATTGGCATTTCTCATCTTGGTAATGTGGAGTGATTAAACTATATCACAAACATTTAGGAGGGGAAATAAATCACTACAATACATTTCTTGATCCTCGGCCTGTCTCGCATCGACTGCTGACCTTAGAATCTAATCTAACTGGAACATGAGTATTCATTCCTGTAAGCTCATTAATTAAACATGGAGGAAGTGGGAGTATTGTTTGCCTGAGTCTGACTGGCCGAGTGGAAAACACGCTTTTCACAGAAAACCCCTCCAGCTTTAACACACTGCTGCTGGTGTCTGCGGTGTGTTTGGAGGCCTCGGCAGAGTTCCCTTCTCTCTGAAGTCGTTCTACATGTGGTTCAAGTTGAGGACTCTGAGGAGGAATGCTCATCATAATAAACTCGGCTGGGCTCCTCCGTTTCTTCCTCCTGACAGTTGAAAAGCTCCATCGGGAGGCGGAGAGGTTATTCTGGTGTGTCGCTGCGTCAAGCTGCAGGAAAGCTGAACAAACAGCAGCGTTTGTTTGTGATAAAGACGCGATGAGAGCCGAGGACATTCGTGATGCTTTGCCGTACAGGTGTTAGGAGAGCAGGCGTTTGTTTGTTGAACTCTGCAGCTCAAGTCGTGTTTGAGTCACGAGTGATGAACTCAGAATAAATGTTGGCAAAGAGGATACAGGTCTCCTTCATAAAGACAAAACCACAGGGATTGAAGACAAGGCACATGAGGTCCTGATCCGGCCCCTGACTTCAATATTTTCCCTCAAAGACTACAAAGGAAGTCCTCTCTCTATTTGACTGCAACCCGCGACTATCTGAAGTATATCCGGTGAAACAATACCACATTGTTTGCTTACAGGACGAACACAGAGACTGCTTTTGATTGAGGCCGACAATCGACTTCCGTAGAAGCTCCCGCAAAATGCAGAGCAGTGTATCAGTGGCAGATAAGCTCAGGGAGCACAGGACCGGAGCCCAGGACGCGTCTGACAATCTCGTTCGGATTTCAGGGACTGTGAAAAGGAAGATGTGGAGGGCTGATCTAATGAAACCATAACTGAACAAACTGTGTGCAGGAGTCAGAGACGGTGAACCTCAGCACTGACTTAAGACTGATTTCAACATTTATACCAAATGTATGAACATTTTATTGACTGTAAACACGTCAGTTTTTACAAATCCAAGAGAGACTCCCTCAAAAAAGTCGTTCATTTCAGGAGTTGCTGTGTTTGGAGGAACTTTATAATCTTTATGAAATGCTGTCTCTGACAAGGTCTTACTTTTTGGGCCTTTTTTTGTCTCTAGCCAGTAAATAGAGCATTCATTGACTTAAAAAGGGCAGCGTTCACAAACTCTGATACTGAAGAGAAGAAGAAGAAGAAGAAGAAGAAGAACATGAAGATGAAGATGAGCATGAAGAGCAAAAATAAAAGAAAAAAGAAGAACAAGAAGGAGAAGAAGAGCGTGAAGAAGAAACAACATAAACTCAAATAATAAACATGTTTCAACAGGACACAAATAAAGGCATCTCGTCTGGGGGAATAAAGTGTTGTCTGTTGCCGTCAGCCTGAGCAGCAGTTGCCAGTATGGCTGTATTCATGAGGTATGGAAGTAATTATAACGACCTTTCAAATCAACAGCAAAGTCAAAGTCTGCAAAACTCAGGCTCAAATACAACTGACACAGCCCCTAATAAAAGAGCTGTGCCAACCAAAAAAAGCCAGCCAAATGCAAAAGTTGCAACCTAGACTTAATGGATCCAGCCAGTGTTGTGAAAAGCACCAGTTATATTTGAGTTCAAGTAAAAATATGGTGACAAAATACTACTATGGTTAAAGGAGCACAGTATTCATGAGGTAATAATATAATCAGTGAATAAACAAGCTGTTGTTGGAAAATAAGGTCCCAGAACACTGTTTGAAGCTGGACAGGTGGCAGGGTCCGCCACATGTAAACAAAGGAAAACAGTATGAAATTGTATATACATTTTATTCAGCCATGAAAATGATGAAGATGAAGATCTTTGTCGTCTGATTAAAAATCGTTCCCCGAAACGACAGAGTGCCCCTTTAAAGGGAAAGTCACTCATACAAACAGTACTTGGGTAGTTGTCTTAAAGTGTACTTATCAAAAGTACAAGTAAGAGTAAATTATACTGTGGGACAACCGATTATAGGATCCAATTTGCTCTGAGGCAGCACTCAGTCTGCAAAGTAACTAGTAACTAAAGTAATCAAATCAATGTGTGTAAAAGTATAATATTTATCTCCTAGCTTCACTGGGAGTAATCCATAAAATACAAGTAGCTAAAGTGCAGTACTTGAGTAAATGTCCTTGTTTACAACCAACATACAACAGACTTGATGAACTGGTCAGAAACATATTCACATTTCTAATCCCTCAAACATTCCAACATGTGAACCACAAAAAAACAAAAAACAAAAAAAAAATCATCAGAATAAATCCCCAAATCAGACACCAACAACAGGAACATTATGGATTTTTAGTTCTTCTTCCCTCGTTGTGGTTTTCCCTCTTTCGCTCTTTGTCTTCTCTGGCCATTCACAGCAGAGTAAAATACTCGAGGTAACATGTTCAGCAGCCAGTTGGGGAAACTGTGACTTCATGATCATGAATTCATGAAAGAGGGTCTGCAGTGAGAAGGAAAGTTGGAGCAGAGCTGTGGCTGAGGTGGGTGGGGGTGGACCGTTGGAAGTGGGAGTGTGAAGGGTTGGACCAGTCGCAACTGGAGTTTAAATATAGCTGCAGAACAGCACCCGCTTGTTGTTCGGTGAGTGAAAAAAGAGGGAGGAGAGCTGGTTCAACGTCTTGTTGACTGAAACAGTGACGGGTTTTAAAACCCAACGACAGCCTGGGAGCTCGACGTGTTCTGGTCTGAGAGTAGCAGAGACAAACGTCTGGCTCCACTTGTCAACTTTTACATGTGTAAAAAAAAAAACATGTAAAACACTGCTGCTTTAAAGTGTGTGCAAAGATTTTTCCAACGCCCATCTCCTCTGTGTCACTCATATGCTAGACTGTAACATCTCTTTAAGTTTTTTCACGAATGAAAACAGAGAATCTGAGCCTTTATAAATGTGCATCTTTTTTGCCCTCTGCTTGGCTCCACCGAAAGCGTGATTGGCCAAAATATTTGAGGTCCGGGGTGCAGTTTTCCATGCAAACAGCAGCAGTGAGACCATATGGGAGCCAGATCTGTTTGGAAATGGAGCACAGAGCATTTCACTGGCTGTGTGTGTGTGTGTGTGTGTGTGTGTGTGTGTGTGTGTGTGTGTTTACTATGGTTCAAACAATTAGCCTCAGAGCATTTTGCAGCTACTTCTCAAGCAGCTCGACTCAGTTTAAGAAAACAAAGTTAATTCTTAGACGAGGGTCCTCTGCAGGTCTGTGAAGTCTGAAAGGATGTTTTTTGTTTTGTTTTGTTTAGTTTTAATTATTATTTCCTGCTGTTGAGAAGTTTAAGAAAAACACAGAACAAGTCTGGAAGGGTATGGGAAAGATTTCTTAAATGTTTTCCATCAACCAAAGAGCGGCGTTTACTGATAAGAGTTTGTATAATGTTAGATTCAATGTATGCGTTTCAGACTCATCTACGCTCCATTTACGTATGAAAACAGATCTAACACGATGTAAATGCAACTGCCCGTATACTCCCACGCATCCTTTCAAGAGGCAGCGCTGCAGACGGTGACAGCCTGCGAGGCTGCATACATCACAGCACGAGGGCAAAGAACTGACAACCAACATCATTCACATCATCAGTGTAGTTACCTAGTTAGTTACTTTGCAGATTCAGGTCATTCAGTGTTTATAGGCTGTTAACTGTGACGTGTTACCAATCAGATTTGTTGTGGGCGGGGCATTGTGTGAGAGGATACTGCATCAGAGCCAAAGTAGCTCAGTCATGGATATGGATCGGAAAATGCTAAATGTCGGACCCGATTTTGACTTTGACAAACTTTTGTTGCACCTTTCAACATTTGTTGTTTCTTACATTTATGTGGTAACACTTTTATATGTATTTTCAGTGTGGATGAATGGAATTTGGAATGGCAAATTAACAAATTCATCTAGAAAACAGAACAATTGGCACCAAATAACTTCCTACAACTTTATCAGAAAATTCAAGGCCTATAAAATACAGCAACCAAAGTGATACTTACCTTTTAAATGTGCAATTGTATGACTTTTTCTTTTAACATGCAGATTGTAAACTTATTTCAAGTGATACACTTTTTTAATTAACTCTTAACTGAATAAAATCACATTTAAGCCGTCCTGCACACAGTGGAAGGTATCTGCGACTGTCAAGTGCCAAGATACTCATTTTTCAGAATTGAGTTCTCTTAAAGTCCGTGTAAAGCGGCAAAAAATTTGTGTTATGAGTTTGTCACACCATAGAGGAGTCGGGTTAGGGTTAGAGGGTCGGCTGCGGCCACATTATGCCGGTGGCACTTGCTGTCAGCAGGAGTTGAGGGTGAAAGCCGGGGACGGAGAGGATCGGTAGCATCAACGGACTCTGCAGAAATCCAGACTTTACCTGGTGACAGTTGCTGAAACGATCAGGCGTAAAGTGGACACTGCAGAGACGGTGTTGGTGGTGATGTTTAACTCCCCACAGTACTGTTAGCTCCTCTTGACAAAATCGATCCACCGTTTCTTTACGTTGTCATCCGAAGGAAACTTAAATAAGCCAACAGCACCGTCACCCTGCACACTGTGGCATCCAGGAAAGATGCAGAGCGATGTGGAGGGGACATGACGGTTTAGCTGACTGGTTGGCTGGTTAGCTAGCAATGCTATCCAAGACTGGAGAGCGAGCAGGAGAACCTCTGAAACGTATTTATACCACTTCTAGCAGGGCCGGGTTTATGATTTCAGACCCACCCATTAAATCCTGAACACAGAAATGTTGAAAAACAGTTTGTGAGCCTAGCTCCAAAATTAAATTCTAAATGGTCAAATGGCTTTTACATGTTTTAAGTAAACACATTTATGACCTGTTTAATGTGTTTAGAAGAAAATGGCTGATTTTGCTTTACACGGACTTTAAAGTTTACAGACACTGTAACACAGGGGAACCCAAGTGTATTTTACACCACAGACCCATATTTAAAAATAAAACAACTTATATCCTGCTGCTGTTGTGTGCATGAATGGTAATGATGAACGATGAAGAGAAGATGCAGCACTGAAGCCTGAATCCAGTTCAGACCAGTAACCTCACCCAATAACAGCCTGCAACGTTAACTGGATCATACAGTTTTATTTTGGCCCGGTAGCTAATGTTCTGCAGCTCAGCGGTTGGATGCCACTGTTACTCAAATTAGTTGAAACATCTGTAAAATTTAATTAATTAAGAAATATTAATTTTTCAAACTTTTTCAAACTAAAACCAAACTGTGTGTTCTCTGTACTTTTATTTTGCCGTGACGACGAGGTGGCCAGCTGGACACAAATGAACACTGACCAATATTGTTTGAGAGACATTTTGGGATCATCATGTAGAGAAAGATTCATCAAAGCTGACAAAAGTTATTAATAAAATACCTTACTGGTTCCTTAAAGCAGGAATGTTTTTAATTATTTTGATAATAAATTCAGACATCGAACTTTTCAAAAGCATAACTGATTTATGACCAGAAAAAAATCCTCCTGGTCGAGGCTGAATGCAGCTATGAGACATGTGAAGGAGTCATAAAACCCAGTGAGGCGTGAGGCGGAGGGAGTGACAGAGGATGTAAACATGTCAAAACATGAAAGCAATTAGTCAAAGTCCTGAAAAGTCACGTGTTGAGTGAGAGAGTGACATTACATCATCCCTGACTCAGCGAGTGTGTGTGTGTGTGCAGACACTGTGGGAACATGTGGACGGGGATGTAGAGCAGAGACATGGTGAATTCCTGGTTAATGTCACATGACATGAAACAAGCACATTCTGTTTTTGTTTTTTATTTAATAAGCTGGTTCATAAATTATCGCACATAAAAGATTCTTTTCAATAGTTACAAAGTCGATAGCAACTTCAGTTAGCGCCTGGAAAAATAAAACAAATGAGAAGAAGATTGTTGACAGTGGCGGTGGGTTTGAAGTTTGATCTCGACAAATCAGGAGTTCACAGAGCGGAGGAGAGAAGAGCCGACGTGGGGGTTTTTCAGCATCCAACCACTGCCCGATGATCTCCCATTTACACAGTCGTCTTTCCTCAGACTAGCAGCAAACGGTTAAACGGTGACATGCGTTCCGGATTTCAAAGCACATGCCAAAAAAAACAAACAACAGAAGGAATGCACGGTTCTGTTCTCCAGTGTATTCAAAATAGTCTCGGGGGAGTGAGGAGGGGAATAAATTATTTTAAAAAAACAAAAAACAAAAAAAACAAAACAGCACTAGCTACATGTGAGGCTCACAAAAAAACAACAACTTGAACTAAAAACGTGTTGAAGTGGCATCTTCTTGGCTCGACTTCCCCTTCCTTTCTCAGCATCGATGGATTTGATGAGAGGATAAATGGGGGTCTGACAGTGGTAAAGAGGCAGCGAGGAGAGGTTCAATATTTCATTTTGAAGTGGAACAAATCCTCGTCCTTCATTTTAATTTTCAGTACGTTTAATCTTTTCTACAACTATCCTCCTCCTTCCCTTTCTGATGGTCAGGTCCCGGCTGACCAGTGAGCTTCGAGAGGGATTTCTTTAACTGTGTCGGATTTAACCAAACTCGCTAAAACCTGTCTGAAGGAGCGATGGGTGTCCGTCAGTGGCTAACGCTAGTTTTCACTCTACGAGGCTGAAAATCCTTTTTCACGCCTGGGTTTGAAGACTGAGGTTTCTCTCAATGTGATGGGAGCCTACTTGGACAATTGCTGCTCAATGTGCTGCAGGAATTCATAATAGGATGAAGCCGACTCAGATCGATCCTCCACCAGGTGCTGGAAGAACGCAGATTTAGCTGAAGCATCATCCCTGCGGGGGGGAGAACAGAAGAAAAGAAGAAATAAAGAGGGAGCAGTGCTCGGTTTGTTGGATTCTATATAAGCCTGGGTGCTGTTTCCAGATAAAGAAACATCTCAAATGTAATCATTTATTCACGTTGGTTGAAATGCAGTCTTGCATAACCTCTGCATGTGCACCCTCAGTGCTTGAGAAACATCTGGCTGCACTAATTTTCATCAAAAAACTCTCTGGTTTGTTTGTCTCAAAATGGTATTGGGCAGGATGCAGAGTCTGTGCCCCTGCTTAATAATGTCAGGAGCACCTTTTTTTTCCACATGAGGAGGCATCGTGGCATTAAAGTGGCAAAATACTTGCAAAAGAAAAGGTGCTAGCTTGTTTAAGCTTGTACAGCTGGCTTGAGGTTAGGGTTAGGCTAACTTTTTTTAGGCCTGTATGTTGCTAGTTTAGAGATTGTTGTGACTGTTTCCTATGGCCGCTTAGATTTTGAACACAGTGAAACACAGATAGGGGAAGGGAGGAGAATTCTGTCTTAAAAGGGCGTCTACTGGCAGACTCATAGCAACTGCCTACATCCTGTAAGTCATCCGCCTTTCACACTGGTCCACATACCCACCAACACCTGCAAATATCTGCCGTCTGTTTGCAGTGTGAATGTGTACAAACAACATTCACTCCCAGGTCAATTGACTCTGCAGTAGTCACAGTTACTGATCGTTTCCATCTTGGATTGACTGTTGAAATTCACCACTCTTCATAGCGCGATGCTTTGATGTGTGTTGAAGTTAAGGGTACAGGCTTGTTAATACCTTTCCATCTGTTGCTGTCAATCGAAGCTTCAACATCATTTAGTTTGAGCAGAGTTTGAAAGTTTTCAAAATTAAAATAAAAAAACAAACAAACAAAAAAACGTTGTTTATGGTCTCTGCGCCTGTCTGCTGTCTGATCGGCACTGCAAATGCAACTCTCAACAGAGATGAGAACAGAGGCAAGATGTCTCATACCTAAAAACTACTTCTATTATAAGCTCTGTAAAAAACAAAGATCAAAAATATTCTGAATTAAACACAAGATCTGGAGGCAGTCTGATCAGGTTTATGATCTTGTGCTACGTACTGTTCCCTGTTTATCTGATGCCTTCATGATGACCAACCACTAAGTCACAAAAAAGAACCTGCATATGCACATCAGTGTAAAAGAGGTGTCAGACTCGGTGGGGTGGGGGCTGGTTAACTGTTGATTGTGGCTCTTATGTCATTCATAGAATAGTGCACTGCCCTAAAATGAGTTGAAATTGAAAGCTTTACTGCACTAAAACTCAAATCTAAGTGGATCTACTTTTTGTTTGTCTGGCTCAAGAAATCTCATCTAACCCATGACATTCACTCTGTCAGAGTGGAGCAAACATCCGTCCAGATACCTCTCAGAACATTTGTCCTGACATCAGCCGTCCTACACAACAACACTGCGGTGTAAACATGTAGTTGAGTAACAATGGCGTGCAACAGAGGAGGAGTGGCAGGAAACAGAAACAATGCAGTCCCTGTGGAGGCTTTTACCAACGCTGTCAATCAATGACCTCACTGCTTACTACGTGTTTTCATTGGAAATATCTTTCTGTCAGCCTCAGAATGAGGTCTGCTGAGAGACCCATTCCACTATAACATTAAACCGGCCACACCCTGTTTCTATAGTACATGACTACATTTTCCAGGAAGCCAACATCAAAAGCCATCCATGGTGCTGTCTGCTTTGGATTTGCCATCATTACCATCTCTCTCCCTCTGTTGACTTGTTTTTTTATTTTTTATCAAAATTTAGTAAAAAAAAAAAAAA
>CAEMYA010000462.1:1722628-1757005 GCA_903131615.1 Diplodus sargus | reverse complement strand
AAAAAAAAAAGAAAGAAAAGAAAAAAAAGAAAAAAGAAGAAACCAATAAATGAATTAAAAATACATGTCAATATTCCCCAGATTCAAAGCTGTTGTCTGGTTTCGTTTGACTGATATTCAATTTTGAATGTCATGAAACAGAGAAAAGCAGCAAATTCTCACATTTGAGAAGCTAAAAATAGAGAATGTTTAATATTTGTGTTGATATTTGCTGTTGATCTTTTACCGATGAATCACTTCATCACTGGCTTCCAGCCTTCTTGCCTCAGGGACACCACCACAGGCTAACCATGACCTCTGACTTCCATAGGCTTGTTGACTGTTTGCAGTATATCTTGGCATTGTTTCCTGGCAAATGGTTTTACATTCCTTTTGGGTGGAGTGAAGAACAAAGTGAGCATTGTGTGGCTTCAGTGTTCTAAAAAGGAACAAAAATAAATAACCTGAGGGTTTTCCATATTCTCTCTTCCACATCTTATTTCATTACTGAGGAGACTCATTTTAGTGCTTCCAAAAAAGAGACTACAGCAGCAGAGGAAATAAAGGCTAACAAACTTGTTTCTTAAATGTTCTCCTTTCTACTTAAACTTAAATCTGAACCTTCTTTCCATCTTCTGACACAAGACCCTCCTAAATTTTGGGCATCTGGTATCTTTGGTGGTTGAAGAAGTGAAACTCTTTAGCCGTTATGGTTATTTAAGGTCCCTGCTGATGAATGTAAACGCATTTTTAAGACTAAAATCCAGCATCTGGATGTCAGAAGATGTGTTCTTCAGTCATTCTGCACTCTGAGTGTTAGCAAAAGTCGGATGTTTCTCCGGATATGCGGCGGTGCTTACTTGATGACTTGTACCGTGGAGCTGAACGCTCTGTTATCCTGCAGCCAGTCGAGGAGCGCTCGCACTCTCTCCGACAGCGGAGTCTCCAGCTCAGGAATGTGACTCTGGGATTCATAAAGGGGAAGAAACGAGAACCAAAAACATCAACAACATCATGTGGAATCACACAGTCATGTTGGCCACACAGAGCGGTTAACAGAAATATGCCTGAGGTCCGGAGTGTGAGGTTTGTAGGTGGCTCTCTGATGCATTGAACCCTTTCTAGAAACACACAATAAGCAGCATAAACAAGAGCTGCCAGCCACGGTTTGTTCTGGCTGTTAGCGTCACACCAACGCTGTGGTCATGACAGAGCTTTCTAGGGAGCTGCACAGTTTGTTAAAAAAGCTACACCAGCAAACCTGTTTGGCTGTATGACGTGTTGGAGGAGAAATGCAGCGCTCTTTTATTGTGAGGCAAATGTGTGTATAATTTTCAACAGAAACGCGTGCAGCGCTGCATTGCATCACTTTTCTAACGACTGGGCGGTGGCGTGTGTCACATGCAAAGCAATACCACCATTTCCCTGATCACTGCCATGTCGGATATGGGTGAAAAGCTCCTTCTGACTGGGCTCTCATCAACTTTTCAAATGATAAAAAATAACATCTTTAAACGGGCCTGTTGCTTACGTACAGTTTGTGTCTTACTGACCATGTTGGGGGGTATTGAAGCATAGTTGGGGCAGCCCAGGACATCCCGGATGAACATGTCGTTGCAGCATTTGCCGATCCATAGATAAAACACCTGCATATTGGAAAACAACACAGCAGGTTCAAATGAGCTCTTTCCTAACTCTGGTGGAATTACTTTTAATTGTTGCTTTTATAAAAAAAAACAACACACAATTAAAAGAAAAGAGACAGACAGAAAGAAGTGTTGGTCGTTTCTAATCTTCCACAGATTAGCTTGGCTTCACAGTATTTCTCATTATAACACATTCACAACGAAATAAGCAAAAAGAAAAAATGTAAATGTCAAGGAAATACTTGTTAATAGCCACTGTTATTTCACTGTTTTAGGAGTTTTTATAACAACTTAACTTACTTAAGTGTACATTTTTCCTTCAAATTTTGACTTTTCCTCTTCACATTATTACATTCAAATATCTGTTCTTTCTACACCTTCTATCTTCATAAAAGGCTCCATACTTTAGTTTGAATGCGTTTGAGGAGGGTTATTGATTACTGACGACACTATCAACCCAAAATGCAGCTATTAGATGTCCTAGGAATGAGACTAAACAATCAGCTATCTTTGTGGTACATTTAGGAACAGCTGGGAGAAATCCTACTGATTCTCCCTTTAAGTTTAATTGTCCTTGAATTATATCAATATGTGCTTCAGTTGGCTTTGACTAGAAATGTCCGGTATAAATGTTCAGAGGTATACTTTTTACTTTTATACTCTGAGTACATTTCAGAGCCTGTACTTACTTCACCTTGAGTACAGAAGTCGAATCATTTTTTTCACAAGTATGTACTTCTGTACTTCTACTTGAGTTAAGAACGTGTGGACTTTTGCCAACTCTGGCAATTATTGTTGAGGGATTTAACTGTTCATAACTGTACTTTTTGGACAAGAATACATGATCTAAGGTCACTGAAAATATCAATGATTCAGAAGTGAAGAACACCTGAAACTGGAAAATACCAGACTCACTCACAAGGTTTCAGAAAGTCCATAAAGTGTGTGTGTGTGTGTGTGTGTGTGTGTGTGTGTGTGTGTGTGTGTGTGTGTGTGTGTGTGTGTGTGTGTGTCATGAATGTATGCTGAAAACTCACGTTGCCACCGTCCATGAGAAAAGCTCCATCCCTGCTCAGCCTCTCAGCAGACAGGTGGAGCAGAAGAGGTTGAGGGACCACTGTGTCATTCAAATGGAGCGCCCCCTGCAGGTGTGGCACAAAGAGTTTGTGTATTTATATTCATACACATCTATCTATTTATTCCTGTAAGGACCAACATCACATAATTCAACATGAAAGCCTGACATTTGAAAATAAGATTTCTATAGTCTATACCAGTTACAGTATTTATGGATGCACCCAAACAATCCCATTTCAGCTCAGTTCTCCATCCAGACACTTTGAATTCACTTCTCTCTGACTCTACTGACTCATGACTTATAATCTGGTCTTGTTCAGTCTTGTCCGTCTCCTACCTGGTCAGACATGTTGTCCAGCCGGTACAAGTCAGGATGAACCATTCGCATCAGCTGCTGCAGCGGCTGCGTCTTGAAATCACACATGGCGAAGACGCGCTCGTCCAGTCGTGTGCTGGTGCCCGTCCTCAACGCTTTCTGAGAAGACATACAAACATTTTCTTTAATGAGTGTTTTAATCTTTATTCATTTTTCATTTGTTTGTATTTTGCCGTTTCCTAGTTTTCAGCTTGATGTTGCTTCACAGTGACCTCACACTTGGGAGCTGCTGCAACACGGTTTTCTATGAGTTACTGAGCTGACTTCAAAAACACTAATTGAAATAATTGTAATGTAATGAGGGTGGATTCAAATAAGGTTTTTTCGAACACACCTATGAGGTATTCATCTCAGATGACGCAAAGAGTGTGTTTGGGTGTGTTTGAAAGTGCACACACCCTGACTATAAGAATGAACAAGTCCTGGGTGGATGAATACAGCCACTGAACATACAGAGAGTCTGTATGACTGTAAAGGTTTTAGTGTGTAGAGGGAGTGGTGGTGGGGATTTAAAAGCAGTTCACATTTTAGGATGTGTAAAACTGCTGTAGGGCTGGATTATTAGTTGTTAGCATGGGATGTATGTGTGTGTGTGTGTGTGTGTGTGTGTGTGTGTGTGTGTGTGTGTGTGTGTGTGTGTGTGTGTGTGTGTGTGTGTGTTGATGCCTGTCGAGCAGCTCCACCTGTTTTAGCAGAGCCAGGATGTAGACGGGGAAGAGGCGCATAGCAGCGGGGAGGATGAGGCCAGACTGCTGCAGGTTTGACACGTTGCTTTTGTAGGCAGTCACCAAATCCACGACCGCATTCACCAGCGCGTCACGCGCATCCGACAGGCTGGACGATATTGACCGGTCAATGGCTGAAACACCAATGTGGAAAACATTAGATGGAGAAGGCCATCCTTATACAAATGTTAGTATAATTAAATGCCTGCATCTCCTGAGGAGGACAAACAGTTTCTATAAATTAAAACAACAACAATGATACTGACACTGTTTTTTTCCACTCTACCAATTCTCTATAAGTATTTTAACTGGTTCCCTATGGTATAAAGAAAGACTTTAAAAAAAAATAAAAAATACAGCTCACCCATGTTGGCTAATAGACAAGTGATGGCCTGAACATCCGCTCCAGCATACACATCACTCAGCTGGTTGACCACCGGCAGACACAGAGTGTGGACCCGGATTCTTCTTTTTCCTACAGGGACAGAAGGATGAAGAATCAGAGAAAGTTATAGTATGCAAATAGTTAAGGGGTCACTGATTCGATTCTAAATAGAAAGTAGATAGAAATGAGCTTTCAATTTCCTTCTTCAAAATAAATTCTTGTTCTTCTCACTGTATTATTTTTTCTCTCCACATTCGCCTACTTGCGTGTCTCCAAAGGTAAAACAAAAAGAAAATCTCAAAGTCCACACAGCTAGCTTGCAGCTTCACTTCCGCACACTTGTCCAGTGTACGCAGAGATGATCGACTGACCAGAGGAAACTCCAACAGCATCGGACATGTTGGGATTGTTTCTCTTTTCAAGATTTTCAAACGATCCTTTATTTTATTCTTTAGGGAGATGATGTAGTTGATGTGAGATAGCGAACATTGTAACCCTAACCTGCAAAAAGCCACCAGGATAAATTCAAGCTGTTGCAGTAAAAAAAAAAAAAAAGATCTTTTTATTGAAGAATTTGAAAATGTAAATGCAGCATAAAACAATTATATGTTGACTCTTACAAAACCAGATGCAATAGTCTAACAATGACAAATTACACACAAAAAAATGTATAAAACAGATATCAAATTGAACTGGGGATGTGGAGAGTAGCAGTACTGCTTCACAGTAACACCTCCCCGCATGTTCAAACATGAGAAACAGCCAAGGTGCCTTATTCAAAAGTGTCATTTCAGCATTTACTTTGCTCATGGAACCACACAGATTCTCTCATCATATTCTAAGTGTGTGTTTGTGAGTTTGTGTACCTTTACTGGAAGTGTAGAGCAAAGCAGCCTGGAAACAGGCCAGAGAGGAGTCTGCCAGGGAGTCTTCAATCGACATCTGGACAGCGAAGGCAGAGTCTGGGTTCACATTCGCAAGGGACAGCAGATCAGTGGAGCGCACAAAGAAGTTACCATGGAACGTGTGGATGGATAAACCTAAGGATGGAAAGGGAATAAAAATCAATAGAAGACAAGTTAAAGATGACAACCTCTTCACTCAGGCTGCAATTAACCATTATTTTCATCATTTATCAGTCTTGATTAATCAATTAGTTGTTTGATCTATCAATGCCAGTGAGAAATGGAGATCAGTGTTTCCCAAAGTCCGAAATGACGTCCTCAAATGACTTGTTTTGTCCCCAGCCCAAAGATATTCACTTTACTGTCCCAGAGGAGTAAAGAAACCAGAAAACATTCACATATAAGAAGGTAGAATCATAATTGTGGCATTGTTTCTTAAAAACTGAATCAATTATCAGAAAAAGCTGGCAATTAATTGTAAGCACGACTCTTTTCTATGCATTTATTTATGGAGGCTAAATCTTAAAGGTTTTGGTCTTCTGTTCATGACAACCTTGGTGTTCACACCTGAAAACAGAGCTTCTGTGTGCGTCTAACTCCAGTTACCTTTAGTGCATCGTATTCTCATGACCGCCTCAAAGCCGATCTTCCTGGAGAGGTAGCGCTCCAGATCTCTCTGGAACTTCTCCAGTTGAGCCGGGTTGTGGATGTAATGGAAGGAGGGGTAGTAAAAGATGCTGCCTGCTGAATACTTGGACATACACGCTGAAGAAGAGGAGAAAGAGGAGGAAAACTACTGATTTACAACTCAATTACTTTGAAATCAGAGTGGTTTCAAATGGTCTCTGTCATGCAAAAGATTCTAGCATGCTAACATTTTAATTTTTCATGCTTCATGCAATAAGCTCAAAAGAATGCTTTATGGGATGTCTGTATATTCAAAGTTTCTACATTGCTCTCTTTGGGGACAGCAGCCGTGGTAATCTTGGTTTAACGACAATTTCAACGCATTGCCACAATGACCCATAGCTTCTGACCAAAGGGATCAACAATGGATAAGTGGAAAATGCTGTAAGAGCCATTTGAAAAGTTTCAGCTGATGCTTCAGTGCTTTTGTGCCATAAATCTGCCTCTATTAGAACTGATTGTTACTGCTGTGAATCAAAACTGCTACTACCAACTGTTCAGGTTCACCTTTCCAGCCCAAAGTCACTGTTTATATAATCAAAGACAGATTTTCATTTTGCGTTCATTACAAGTGGACAAACAAACTGACAGACCCGCAAAACTTTTGTGGCAACAGAGCTGGACACGGGTTTATATGCTGGGTGTTCTTACATAGTGATGCGAGGTCAGCATACTGGGAGCTGAGCATGAAAAGATCCACACCAATCTGTTGACCCGAGCAGTCCAGTGCGAGTTTCTTATAGAAGTCTGTAGCCGGGCTGAGATGCTGAACTCCCTGGAAAGATACAGACATATTGTTATTATTAGAAAAACAAATCGTCTGTGTTCTGCTCCTGAGAGAAAGAAGTAACATTCATCAGACTTAGGGAGTTTTACTTTCCTTAAAGGATCTTGAGCTATAAGTATAGACTTGTGTTGTTTTGGTTTTGATGATTAAAGCGTTGATTAAATGTTGTATGAAATGAGGGCATGTAATGTATGAATTCTTGCTGGAATTGTCAAGAGTATATTTTCCTTAATTTCCTTGTTTTTTCAACCTAAACTCCTCCTGAAACCACGAAAGCCAAAGAGCAAAATCGCTTCTCAAAGAAAGAAAGCACATCTGTTTTGAGTTTGTTTAACTCAGGATATTTGGACATAATTGTTGTAACTTCTTGGCAATTTATTCAGATCAAAAATGGAGCACAGATGATGAAGCTGAATAAATCACAGTCCTGAGACGACAAAAACCGCACGCGTCAGCTCAGAATCTTCAACGGATGCAATGAACTGAAACGTGAGATTCAATTATGACGCTGTGGCAGGTGATACAAATGAGTTGTGGCAGGGATATAAATATAACAGTTCTGACATGTCAGGACATTATGTATAAAAAAGCTTGACAGGGATTGTTGGAGTTATTTTTTTCAATATTGCTTTATGCCACATCACCAGATTAAGAAGCCCAGTTTTATTTGAAAAATTAAGTCGGCTGGTAAAAATGGCAAAAGATGGTGGTAAAAACACAACAAAGACAAATTGCAAGAAACACGCAAACTCAAAAAGAAGAGGAGATTATGATTGTGCTCACAATACCATAAAATGTCATCCTTACCTTCGTGCTTGAGCGCTGGTTGGGGTCTTCCCTCGACTGCAGTGCTCCGGCCCCCAGTGTCGGCAGCTGGGTCTGAAAAACAGTGATACGGCCCCCCGTGGGCAACATGAGCTTATAGGCTGCTTGGAGCGCCGGGCCGAGGGCACTATGGGTCTCTCTGCTCTGGCTGAACATGGTCGGCAGTGACGTCAGCAGGTCCTTCACCAGCTGGATGGGGGTGGAATAAAATGTAAGGTTGAGTAAATAATGACAATAATGAAGGAAAGGGTAATTACACAACAAGTAGAAGAAGCTATTAATGTTCACAAAAAAACCAAAGGTTGCACCTCTTTGCTTTCTTTTAGGTTCACCATTAGACTGTCATGAGACGGTATGAAGACATCTGGAAAAAGACAGAGGAAAACAAACATCTGGATCACAGTGGAAAGCTTTATGAGCATTTTCATAAGAATTCAGTATTTTAATATTAACTAAGGCACATCAATAATGGACTTCTGACTGCAAATCTTTTCAAAAAGATGTGCACAGTGTTTTGTATTTAAAAAATATTCAAATAATTAAAGAAATAATGACATGAGAGGGGAATCATATTGTTTTACTTCTGCAATTTATCCTCCAAGTTCATCGGCAATAAAAAAAACTTGATTTTCTTTTTTTTAATTCCTTTAATTTCTGCCACTAATGTTTTTTTCATTAAAAAAAAGAAACAAAGAAGCGTGCGATTAGGGGAGTTGATGTCTTCACTGTTTAACAATGACAGCTGCTGGTTAACATCTTTCTGACACGACTCAGGCAGAAATGTTAATGGACAAGGTTATGTTTTAAAGTTTTATACACGTTTAGTCTCGTTCACTAAATTCCTTCCTCACTTTTTGACATCTTTCTTGTAAGTTACAGCGACACGCAACCAAACGACACTCAGCATTACACTGAGCACAATTGAGTACAATTAGAATAGTTTTTAAACAATTTAAAGCATAACATGGTTACAAACTTTGATTAGCTCAAGGCAGGTGAACCAAAAAGCTTCTTTTCGGCACTGCTGCCACTCACTATTAATGGTTAAAAACAATGATCATGATTTTATTGAGCAGAAGTACCGTCAATGTCCGACACCACCAGCATCTGCGGCTGCGACAGTCCATCCTGCAGGTTGTAGAAGTGGATGGTGTTGTCGAAGGTGAGGAAGCCCACCCTGGTGCGCGTGTCCCCGGGCAACCTGAGGCACATAATAGCCCTTCATCAGAACTAGTTTAGGTAAAACCATCAGCCTATCATCTTCATCTTCTCTTTGATCTGTTTTATGAGGAGACAATACTTTAACTGTTATTACATGTGATTGTTGACTTGCACTCACTTATCAAGGTTATCCAGTAGCGATTCACAGAAGTACTTAAGGTAGCCCGCTTCCACAGCGTTGTGAGACACATCAAGAACAAACAGGTAGGCAGCCGGCTGTGGAGGCCGCAACTGATAACACAGTAAGAATGAAACAAAACACAGGTGATTTGGGAGAAATTGAGATGGACAGAATGTGACAGTGATGGTACGGTTTGTCTGTCATGTCTTTTACGTCAGTCTATTAGATCTAAGTTGCCACCGGATTTTGGAGCACCAATACAACACTGCCCCATAGTGGACAAACATTCCTATTACATGTGAACTCCACATGAACAGAAGAAACAGCTCACCATGTAGTCTGAAGAGGCGATGAACTCCACAGTGGAGTTTTGGACCTCTGGTCTCTTATGGGGCTCACCATACGATCTGGTGACCGGGTTGTACATGAACTCATCTGGAACTGAATGAGGAAGGTCAAAAAGAGTGTGTTTGACAATATGATTAGACAATGAAACAATTATAGGACTGAACACTTTCTGCTTTGGAATCATACCATCATTGACCCGGTAACACAGGTTGCATTTCCACCTGCGCTGGTCCAAGAAGGTGACAAACGGGTTGATGTAGGTGCGACATGAGCGACAGCGTACTATTGTGTTCGACGTGATCACAGGTAGCTGCTGCAGAGAGAGGAAGAAGAAAAGAAGGAGAGAAAAGTTGAGTAAATACTGAGGAATGTACAAATGTGTCTTGTGAGCTGAATACTTGACATTTTGTGCATCTTTTCAGGTTTTGTCTCATTCATGACCTTTTCAAAACATTATTCTGCCGACAACTCAGCTGACGACTGGAGAGAAGAAGCTTTGTTTCTCGGGAAATGTGGTTAAACAAAGCTTTGTTTGAGCCACTTTTCTGTCTCTCAAGTTTCTATGAGTATGTTCTCAGAATTCTGCTGGTGGACCAGGGTCAGCTGGGAACTTTATACACTTTTACATTAGAATCTAGGCTGTTTATTCCTCACCTGGCAGCTACACTGGACATTATTCCACAAATCATCTTATCGTTCTATTTTTACCTATTTGCTGAACTTCTTAGAAAACAACATTTTGTGCCACATTTCTAGCCACCAGCAGTGGTGGAAATAAGTAAATACATTTACTCAATTACCGTTATTAAATTAAATAAAAGTATGTGAGCTGTTCTGCATTGTGAGTACTCAAACTCCCCAAAATAAAATGAAACCGATAAAACACAAGAAACCAAAACAGCGATTTTCACAAGTGTCTATTATCTAAGAAGTGCTTATAAATCCAGTATCTTCTTCCATTTACCAACAAAATCAGTTTCTCACACTCTGGCAGGTGATTTTTCCACAGTATACATCTCTTATCATTTGTAACCACTGTTCAATTTTGCTTAACTATCGGTCATTATCAATGATAAAATCATTCATGTTTCCAAGGTACAAAACTTTTCATTCCTAATGTATTGAACATCCCAGAATGTCTTTTTTAGTCAAAACAACTGGTCACTAGTGTTCAAAATTCTAATTTAATTTGGTATCTGATACCAGGCATAGCGTGTGTGTGAGGACACAGATTATGAAGTGGTATTAAACCATATTCATAACTGTTTTTGCCATCAGTGGTGCCAGGATTGAGAAGTAACTGGTGAAACTGCGGAGGAGAACGAATGTCTGCTTTAGAATTCAAACAGAGATTATCACACATGCAGAGGTGTGTAGTATGAACTTGGCAAGAGGAGCAGTGTGAAGCACACAGCGAGTGTGACACCTGCATCCATGGAGTTTCAGTCATCTACTACGAAAGCAACTGAGCACTGACAAGGCTGCAGATCTGAAAGTGTTTTTGCAGCCAAGTCTATCAGAGACTGTGGATGCACTTGGCTGTTTTTAGGCTGTCAATCTGTTTTACTGTGTGAATATAAATGAAGAAAAAATCACATTTAAGCAACAGTAGTAACACCTCCACGAGTTTTCATATGCAGTTATAATTAAAAAAATTCCAGTCAAACATGCACAGTATTGTCTGCATCAGCTCTAAATATTTACTGCTGGTCTTCAGCAACAGCTTAAAATTAGGTTAAAAAAACAAAAACAAAACAAACCTACTAAGAGTACACACTTACACTGTACTTATGCACAGAAACACAGAAATGCATGGGTGATGAGCCAAAGGTAGCATGATTTTTGTTGGATTCTTAGCACCACATCATACCTGTAAGTCTCTGAAGGGGTGGAGCAGGAGGCCTAGAGGGAGCCTGGCCTTGTTGAGTAATGCCTGGGTCTGGGGGATGCTGGTCAGGGTACACCTGAATGTCCTGATCAGCAAGGAAACAAAACACATCCACAGTTTAGACACTAGCCCTTGTAACAGAGTCGGTGCATTATCACTGCATCGGAGATTCACCAATTCTCTACCATTGTTTGTTCAAACAGAACCAAGCTGCTCTGGCATAAAGCTGCACCAGCATGTAACTCACACAGCAAGCAGGCGCTGACAGTACTCGTCATGATGATAATGTCTGTGTGTTTCAACGTGTTTCCCCCCGTGTCCTCCTGTTAATCTAAACATGTAGCCGCCGACTGTTCATAATCATAGATGCTGTTATAATGTGTTGTGGTTGCGATCCTAGCCCACCTTGCATCCTGGAAAGTGACAGTTTTTGTCTCTAAATTACATAATTACATAATTGCCATCAGTAAACAGGACCATGTCTTAACTCAGTCAATCACAGGGAACAGAAGCACATCAGGGAAGCACTTACAACCTGTGGCTACCCTAACTGGACCTTTTGCCAAAACCGCTAAAAGATCCAGAGGAGACAAAGAGGAGATGAGAAAACATAACAACATTGTCATTAGTTGTGTAGCAGGAGCATCTGAGAAACTCAGGAGGATCTTCAATAAACATCATATCCCAGTTCACTTTAAACCTACCAACACACTGAGGCAGAAATCCATGTCTAATTGGAACAACCATCTTTGAACAGAGGAGGTGGCCTAAGACAGAACTTATCATCCACTTACTATGCTGCACTGAGTTCTCTCCCCAGACAACTTAACCATTTACACCTGGGCTCACCTAGCCCACATGAAGGCCGGTCAGGTCTCTGATCCACAAGTGGCCCTAACGACTCCTAACTCAGAGCTCACACATGTCCTTAACGACTCTGTAAGAACACAACCACATAGAGTTTAAAAGCCTGCAAACTCCAAACTATCCAGTATGTTAGAACTGATGAAGCCTCTTGGATGAGAAGTGAAACACCTTCAAGACACTGAAACAAGTCCAGCTGCCTACGATACAGCACCTAGAAACAGTATGCAGTGTTTTATAACCCTTGATAATTATGTTACTTTTCATATATTTAAGCATTTATTCATTTCTTAGCTTCTTAGATCTTACAATTAGGTTCATTACAGTTCATGTCACTCACTTTTAGAGCTGCAACTAATGATTAATTTCATAATAAATTTAAAAAATATATATTTTTATAATGAATTGTTTAGTCTATAAAATATGAAAAAAGCGTTAAAAATGCTCAATGCAAAATCTCAATTTCCCAGAACCCACAGTGACATCTTCAAATTGCTAATTTCGTCCGCAATCCAAAGACTCATCATCTATTTGCACAAAATAAAAATAAAACCATATAAATTCTCACATTTTGAGGAGCTGGAACCAGCATTCATCGCTTGAAAAATAGCATATCACTTTTACTTACTGTGGACTACAGTTGACCTTCTTGAGGTCGGGGCTGAGGTTGGGTTCGGGGGCTTCGATGGGCCTGGGGGGCAGCAGGTTCCTCTCCTGCAGCAGGTTGACTGGCCTAAGGGCCTCCACTTCCAGCTCCGGCACCCCGCTCAGCCCCCCAAGTGCCGCAGACAGCTGGGACAGATTTGGGAATGGCTGCAAACGAGACACAGCGACATCTTTAGTCTTCACTCTTGTGATAAATTAGGACTCAGACAGCAAGAACTTTCCTGACACAACAAGAAGATAAGAAATCAGTCTTCATGCCAAACTCACGCTGCATTAAAAAGATAAGTGTTTAGACAAGATTTCTGCATCAAGTTTTTTTTATGCGTTTGGCATGTTGAACAAACCGCTGAATCACTCGGACATCTGCAAGCATAGCAAATGTTTTCACTTGCAAATGAGAAACGATGGTATCGAACAACAACATCATAATTCTCAGGATCTATTTTATTCCAGCTGTGGTCTTACCTGGGAGTACTGCTGGTAGCCAGACTGGCCGTACAGGTCATGAGAAGGGGAAGAGTCAGCATGGGAGGGTGGCCCTTGGAGATAGGCTGGTTGCATGTTGCCGTAACCATAGTTACCATAGGGCGCAGCCTGGTTGGTCATGTCATTGGAAGGTGGCATGGAATCTGAACGCAAGAGAGTTTAGTATTAAAGAAGTCTGATGTTCGTAAGACAGGTGTTTTTTGATGTTTGACATGAGTATGGCTGTGCAAAGGTCAGTGTAGCTTCCTAGTGCATTTTGGAAGTATGATGTTTCTGTGTGTGTGTGTGTGTGTGTGTGTGTGTGTGTGTGTGTGTGTGTGTGTGTGTGTGTCTCTGTCTGTCTGTCTGTCTGTGTCCCATTTCCATCAGAGGCTTTTACATAATTGGAGAAGTGCATCTCATCATCCTTTCACTGCACAGTGATATCTCCTCTCCCAGATCTCTGCTCAGAGGACTAGCTTTTTTCTAAGCAGAAAAATATTTGGTGATTTGGATTTGACATAATAAGTTCATGTTCCTCACTGTTTATTGTTCATGTTTAGCTGTCCCTACTTTCCATCAACCTCTTACCATTTGATGACTTGAGTAAGATCATGACTATGTGTTGCAGTTTACATGTGATCGTTGCCGCACCAAAATAAGACATGAGATATTTTCTCTTGTCAAACATAATCAAATTCTCAAATACTTAGAATAAAGTTACAAATTACATAACTGCTGCTTTTCATTTGGGCTGCAGCTAATGATTATTTTCCCATCAATCATCCAACATCATGTCCTCAGATATCTTGTTTTGTCCACAACACAAATACATTCTGTTTACTTTAGTAAAGTTAATAAACTGCTAAATCTTCTGTCTCAATAAGTGCAGCAACTTTCATAAAACACAAGGAAGAGAGCAGGCCCCAGAATAGAAACGTTGCACTAATATATATACATGAACAATGTGTTTGTGATTGAAACATACCTGGATAGCTGCCCCCTTCCAGGGAATCATAGCTGTTGGGCACCGGAGAGGCACTGCCGGTAGAGGAAGAGGAAGTGTCACCACCTGAGAGAGGCAGAGAGGAACACAGAAAGAGTTAAAAACAGAAATAAAAATGGCAAAGAATGACTGGAGGACTGGAAGAGTGATGAATGACATTAATATCGTTAAAGAAAAGATCCATTGAAATAAAGTACAAATAAAGTACAACTGAAGAGGCAAAGGTTGAAAGAGTCAGAAGGGGGGTAATATAAAAAAAATAATTTAAAAGTCGAGGAGCTAAAGCTGCAAAGAACAAAAGACAAAACATTCAAAAGGAAAATAAAGCGTTGTTATCTGGCCATGAAGAGCACCGCGTTTGGCCTCCTTCGGGGCTCAAAGAGAAAAAAGAGACGAGGCAGAGTGAGTACAGGAAAGAGAAAATGAAAATGATGAAAGGATGCACTTAGGCAGACAAATGTTTGGTGGAGAGCACAGGCCTCTGAGGATGAAACGTCGAGGGAACGGAGGACGAATATGGAGTACAGAAACATGAGAATAACAAAAGATTACAGAGATTGTGTGATGGGTAAAGAATGGCAGTCATTAATATCCTCCCTCTCAGAAATTCAAGTCTTTCATTTGCTGTTTCTTATTTTGGTCCATTGTTTTCCTTTACACAGATATTTTCTCTCACTGTCAGTCTCCCTTATATAATCAATAAATGTTTCAACATTTTCTTAACTCAACTTTAAACATGCCATGAATTGGCCAGCAATTACTGAAGCAAGCCAAAGGTGGTGAAGAGTACAATGTCTAGCCAGTGTAAATAATGACTGCACACTAATTCCCCATTATTATTCAAATTGGATACAGGTCACATAAACAGAACATTCTGTTTGGACATTCTCAATTACGCCCAAATTCGAATGTAGCCTTTTCCGATTAAGACGTGTGGGATATGACAATGTTATTCAGCTTTTAAGGAGCAATTTTCTGAATATGTGTCTTAATCTGGTTGAGTAGAGACGCACGCAGAAGATCCCATATTTCTGCTCGAGAGGATAAACAACCCTACTTTTCAGCATTAATGGTGGATATCAACAGGTTTTCGGAGTCATTAACTGCAGTATGCAGCTCTGCATGTAAACAGGAATATTAACGAAAAAAAATGCATTTCCATTCGTCATGTGAACAGCTTAGCAGGTATGTTTTCATTTCAGGAAAGACACTGAATAATCTGAATAATCTTTGCATGTAAACAAAGTCACTGCAGGTCATTTCAGGTCTGAAAATAGCTTTTCTTCTTTTTACAAGGAAGGAAATGCATTCAACACATAATTTCCTCAAGCATATACAAACCGTATGTTGGTGAGTATCTAACATATCATCTAACATACATAACATCTAACACAAGTGTTTATTAACAAGAGAACTCCACAGCAGACTATTCAATTGTGACTGTTGGTCATTTTTTACACGCTTTCCTTTAAGCTGCTTCGACATTTTTCCACTATGTTGGTAATTTTTATTCATTTCCCAGAATGCCAAACAATTGATAGTCAGAAAAGGGGCAACACATTGATAACTTGTATTTAGTGGATAAACAGCCTTCTGTGTTCACACGTCCCGTCTTCTTTTCTACTATACTCCCTCAAATACAGGAAAAACTGTTTAAAAAAATGTCTTGCAGTTGCATGGCATTCTGGTCTACTGCTGCTACTGTTTTCCCTATCGTGTCCAATAACAAATTGGTTTCCAAAAGGATTACAAGGGCAGAATATTTGAATGAAGCCATTAATCCATGCGGGCCAAAAGGAGGGATCAACACCAGCAAACCAAGACACGACAGGCCTCTCGCAGAGAGCTCATTGGACGGGATGGGATCCAATTATCTCCAACTAAATCAGACCAGCAGACTACTGGATTATCTGCTCTGGAGGAGGACACCAGGACAGCTTAGCCTTCCTTCTCCTCCTCTTCCAATATTCTTTTGACACTTCCCCCTTCTACTCTTCATCTTTGTCTCTTCTGCTTTGCTCTGTCCGCTCATAGATTAAAAAAAGAGAATACTACTCAGAGGTTTTGAGAGTAAAACATTATTCAGCATTATTTCCTTGTTTTTTGTCTAACCCTTCTAAGATTTTTAGTCACAAGTCAACTCGACTTTGCTTCCGGGCTGTTGCTGAGTCTTATAACTGAAAGTTAAAGAAGACCCAATCATACTGACGCCAACAGGGTCCCCCTTCTAATCTGTTACTCACAAGTGATACTGATCTGATTATCTATGATCAGTGTGAAGACCACATGTCCAAAGTTTGTGCGTCAAGATGCAACATGTGCTGCAACAATCAGCTGAGAAATGTATAACATTTTAATAAAGTAAAGAGGACTGAACAACCTTGACTCTCATTTGATGAAAAGAATGATTAATTCCGTTAATAATTGAACACACAAAACATTGTCAGTGCACTGAAACAGCAATTCTCACTGGGAATTCAATAATTATAAATTAACCCAGGCTTCTTTTCATACTTTACATTCCATGTTAAAAAAATAAATAAAACAAATCATATCAGACAACTTATGTCATAATAATATAATAATATAATGTCATGATATTATAGGCCAATTTTTTGTGGGGCTCTATTGATCACCATTAGGTTAAGTAGATTAAGTAAAGCATAACACTTAAACACAGGTTGTACATTTTTGTCATTTTGAATAACTTTATATCACAGTTCTGATTCAGATAATAGCGTGGCATTCAGAAATCTACAACTGGTAATGTGTTGCAGCAGGTGATTCGTGAGACAGACTGAAGGGGAATTAAAAGGATCACAAGGGGAAAGAAATAAAAACCAAAACAAACGTCTGTCTTTATTTACGGAGGTGTAAATGAGTGCTAACTAACTGTGGAGACTAAATCTTTAGCCATCTCTCTCTCTCACAGGGAGCAGGCAACACACAGAGCTGGGACCTGCTGGCAGGGGAGTGACTATATTTAAAAACTTGTTAACCTGAGCTGATGACACAGCCCCTGAGGGACACTCATCAGCAAGAACACCTGAGAGGTACATAACACACATTTGCAGTTTTAGCTCAGAACTGTATTATGTGATACAGATTTTAAAAAGTAAAATTGTTACTTTTTTCCCCCCTCACAGAACATTTAAATCTCTTTTCCTATCAAATGATTAACTTTACTGTTATTGATTGCAAGCATACTAATTAAACTTCAGGTCAACTTTGATGTTATGTCATGTTAAAGCAATGTGCCATTAGGATGTAAAAGTCATGTTTAAGGTGGACTCTTTTATGGCTGTGACTAATGATTATTTTCATTTATTCATTCATTCATTTCATTTCATATAATATTTAGTGTTACAAAGGCACATTCTTTTGTTTTGTTCGACCAACAATCCATATTCAATCAACAACAACATGAAAACCAAGAAAACTGCAAATCCTCTCCCTCCAGAAGCCCCATGACTCCACTAGTAATCAATACAAATATTTGTATTGTCGATGATTATTTGAATATTTCCACGAGTAAAGATATTTTGATTGTTCTATAAATTGTAAGAAAATGTGAAAATTTCGATCGAAGGACATCCTCAAATATTTTGTTTTGTCCACAACTCAAAGCATATTCAGTTTACTCTCATACAGCAGCAAGAAACCAGAGTATATTCTAGCTGGAAGCTTGAAACTGAGAATTTTAACATTTTTTCTTCTACAAATTACTCAAACCAATTGATCAATTATCAAAACGGTTGGGGATTTATTGATTGATTGATGCAATTGACAACTAATCAAACTCATCGTTGCAGCGCTAGTCATTAATTGTGTCAAAAAAAGTTGTTGTTCCTGTTGATGAATAATTTGTCCCACTTAAAAACAAGTGTTTCGAAACCCTTAAACCTGAGCTTAAAATAAGCCAACAACATCTAATTCCTACTCATATCCACAGCCTCACTGTTACCAGAGCTCTGGAACTGTAAGACAATCAGAAGTAAGAACACAACTTATTGATTATTTTTCCATCGTCTGCCGGGATAATTGGAGGTGCACTACAGAGGGATCATCATATCCCAGAGGCCACTGAGTGAGACAGAGCTAGACAGCATGCAAGGATGACTACATCCACTGCATGACAATGAAGACGAGCAGAATCTGGCAGAAGACAAACTGAAATTCTGTCCCTCAGAGTTAAGATGGTTAGCATTTCAGTTTTCAGTGATGGAGCAGAAGAGCGGCACAGATTAAAAAGATGATTCAGTGTCAGTACTGATGAGTGTGAGGGTGAAAGACAGTGAGCACTGGGTGAACTTTGAAGGCTGTTGAAGAGGCAGCAGGAAGGGGAGGGAAAAAAATCTGATTAGCCTATTAGAAAGGAGAAGGCACAAATGATGAGCAGCAAACTGGTTAAGCGTGTTGGTAGTGACAGATGGCCATCAGACACAGAAGAAGATGCTGCATGGGTCGGGTATGGAAACACACCAAAGGTCAACATGATGTTCGTTTAGAGGTTTAGTGGAATGGGAACGTTAAGGACAGAGATGAAGGAGTTTCTGGGGATTGGTTGTGGGGAGGAAAAAGCTCAAGCAGACCTGCTTCCTCATCCTCCTCCTCATCATCATCATCATCATCATCAGAGCTGGATGACGAGGGGGCTGCGGCTGGGCCTGAGGTGGTGGCAGAGGCAGAGCTAGCTCCACTATTACCAACATATCCATACTGCATGCCTGTTGGAAGGGGGAGTGGGAAAGTACAGAAGAGAACTGTCAAGATGGAATAATTGACAGCGGAAAGGGCGGAGGGGCAGTACATTTAATTCCATGCCATATGTGTGCACGCATGTGTTGAAGCCATGAATCAACTTTTATCTTTTTGTACAACTAATATTTTGCCAGGTCTTGTGCCGTTTGTACATGGTCACACACAAGCAGTTTCTGCAGTTTTGAGTAGTTCAAGGAGGAATGTTGTCTTGTTCCCTTTGTGTACTAGCTGTATATGATTGATAAACGTAGCAGGTGGTAGACCGGTTTTGCCAATCAAAACCAATTTTAACGATCTTCAAATAACTGATGCTCTTTGTTTTCAGGCACAAGAGTTAAAGAGCCTCCAGCAAAACTGAAAAAGGTACTGAAAAAAGGTTAGTCACAGCCTGTTTTGCAACAAGGTGTGTTGCTTAGCAATAACTCTATATCCAAGTCTAAATATGAAACCAGTAAAATCTTGCTAATCTTCTTACTAATAACTCGACATTTATATGTACACATACAGCTTGTCTAGGATAATCCTAGTCAAATTTTTAAGACAAAATCTTTAAAGTAGCTACTAAGCTTAAGGTGTTAGGACGCACCCTGTCTGAAGTGTGCACACAAGCTCTACCGTGTATTATTACACCACTTGATTTAACAATGATTAACCACCATTACAAATACAAACACACTGTCCCTTTTAATATATGTCTATAAGAGAAGTGTGTCCTTTTTTGTCCTGTTAATCTCTCTAGAAACCTGCTTCTCTTGCCTCAGGTCAATATTACTGGTTCAGACGAAACTGATTTAGGTAAACACATTTTAAAGTCCACAGACAGTGGAAAATCTGGAGAAATGTTATGGCCATTGGCCCTTTAACACTTCTTAGAATATACTTCCTTTCTTATTCATTGCAAAACTATGCAAATCTTCAAAGTAGTTTGGTTTTTGTAACTCAAATTAATATTCTAATGCAGGTGCCGCTGGTGCCACAGAGAGAGCGTGAAAAAAAAAAATCAGAGGTCACAGCAGAAGTAAACCAGCAGCTGGCTGGTTAGAAACCGACAGCCTCATTTGTATAGACACTCACACCTGCACTTCTGAAAGTGGGTGCATGTGTGCAACAGAGCCTTTCCAAAGTGCAGCTGCGACTATGTAAACCATTCACATGCACTTGCACTGCAATTTTGGAGCATGATTCCACACATTCAAACTGTATGTCTAAACAAAAGGCTCCTTGGAGAATCTGCACCAGAAATGACAAGCCAGGCACCAGCACTTTTGACCTATTAAAACACGTTTAAACTGAAAAGTCAAGCAACTTCTAAAACTGCTGCATTAGTGTGTCCTCCGAAATTTATGTTGACCTTTTAACTATAAAACGTTTTTTTGGGTTGGAACATTTTAACAAACTTCATAACAGATAACTTGATTTTATACTACATTCAATGTTTACCTCACAACAGCTGCAATGCATGTCCCAACTTTGTACATACATACATACATACATACATACATACACATACATACATACATACATAAGGCCCATTGCTAACATTCCTCAGTCAAAAAATTCACATCCAGCAGCACTGAAGAAAAGTCACAAACCTGATCTATACTTTTCTGTGTGTACTGTCAGAGTCTTTAATAAACTGAAATTAAAATGTTATTACCTTGGTGGTGGCCCGGTGAAGAATGAACTGAAGTAGAGGGGGTTCCTGAGGGTGGTCGGTCCGCCTCTGCACCACCACTGCTGTGAGTGACCCCGCCATACGAGTCGTAGCTCAGGGAAGCCTGGTGGCTTTGGTCATAATGCTGGTGGACTGTGGTTAGGGAAGAAAAAAACATTTCTTTTTTTTTTTTTTAAAAAGGTACAAAATTGATTGGCAGTCCTTTCAACACTTCAACAAACCTTCAAGGAATTCTGAATGGTTATTTTTGGATTAATGTGTGTATCGGTATTTTTGGTAATTTTACACACTTATATTGGCTGATACAAACACTGACTTTTGCAAGTGTTTGTACATTTTAATGCCTACTCAAGTGGTAAGTGTCTCGCAACTTTTTTAACAAAGACACATTTATTCTGTAGTTAATTTGAAGCTATACTATCTGACACACTTGGCAGAAACAAACACAAATTCCCAAATCACCAAAGTGTTGGCAGAAAATCAGTATATATGCCTCTGCAACAACACAAGCTTACAGTCCTCTGTCATAAGCCTAATAGCCTAAGGAATGTGAAGAAAAGTGTCTTATTTTTCGGCCTGCAACTGATCAACAACAGCGTAATTCAACTATTTAAACATACCTGTGCTTCCTTGACCATTAACTGTTGGCACCAGCTGACTAGGAGGAGCCACACTGTACCCAGGCTGCGCTGCTGTCGTGGAGGCTGACCGGGAGGTGTTATACTGATGGAGGGGTGCACCCATCTGGGTGGCCATGACTCCAGGGGTGGAGATGCTCTGTGAGGAACTAAGGGTGCCATACTGGCAACTTCCTGGCGCAGATGGGTACGAAACAATTGGGTAGAGGGGAGCTCCAGGGGCGCCAGCTGGAGCAGGCACCAAACTGGGCTGTTGTTGTTGTTGTTGTTGCTGTTGTTGTTGTTGCTGCTGCTGTTGGGAATGTTGTGTTGGGTATGACTGCTGTCCATAGTAGGATCCTGGAGTGGCATATGGCGGATGCTGCTGCTGCTGCTGGTTGTACTGGGCATTTGATGGTGGGGGTGGTGGTGGTCCTGAGGCGGGGAGGGTGGCGTATGCCTGAGAAGGAGGGACAGAGCTGGAGGGAGCACTGTATGGAGAGGGTGCTACATGATGCTGAGGGAGGTGATGGTGCTGCTGCTGATGGTTTCCCTGGTAGTAGTAAGCACTGTGGGCACTGTTCGTACTGGGAAATTTGTTGGGAGCAGGAGTGGGGTGGGCAGGGGTGGTGGGGTAGCTCTGTGGTTGAGGTGGGGCTCCATAGCAGCCTGTAGGTGGATACATGGACTGGTACGTCTGTGCTGGACCTGAAAAGTGGGAGGAGGTGGTTAAGTAAATGTAAGTGGCACAACTACTGCTATTCCACTTGTACCATCAAAAGGTAGTAGGACGAAGCTCTGAACCGAGGTTATCTGCCAACAGCATTATCAGCAGCTGTCACCCCAGCAGTGAGGGTTAATACCCAGTTAGCCCTCTCTAGAAGCAGCCATCAATAATCAATAGAAAACAATTATTTCAGGGTGAATATAATCGACTGGTTTTCTCAGAGCTTCAATATAAAGCAGACATTATGAAATTAATTTACACTGTCTGTTACACAGCTTTTATCAAGCTAGCACTTGGCTTGTTTTACGCTAGCTTATCAGCTACATGTTAGCCGCTATCTCATTAGGGTTTCCATACCTGGGCTAGCTCTTTAGTTAGCACCTGCCTAGCTTCAGCTGAGACATAATTTTTAAAACACATTTACAATTTGTCCTCATTCATATTTAACGTTACTGTTATAATTAACACCAGATGACAGCGGTCCAGAAAACTATATAATCAACGACTGACAAACTGACATCACAGAGGGTTAGCATGCTAGCGCTAAGCGAGCCGGCTAATCGCATCATCCGGCCTGCTGTACCGTTCTGATAGGGGGGCGCAGCTCCTCCGTTCGGCGTCGAGTTCTGGCTGTAGCTGACGGAGCTGTTTAGGTTTGTGAAACCCGGCGAAGACATCGCTCGGTCCTCCCGTCCTTATGCCCACAGATACACGGCGGAGCAAATACACATGAGCGGCTCACTTCCGAAGCCGGGTTTCAGCCCAGAAATGCGGCAGAGCGGCTGCTGCTGGCCAGTGAAGACCCGGGCAGCCTGGACAGGTCCGCTCGGCTGAGAGCTGAAGCTTCCAGTCGGGATGTTGAGGAGCTTCTTAACTGACTCCTGGCGGTGGCACCATCACTCCCTCTTGTGGATTCTATGGGTAAGTATATATAATTTACTCTATTTCTTAAATTGAATGAAAAAGTGCTTTGTATTTATTCATTCATACAAGTACATTAAATCCGGTTTATATTACACTATATATTCATCCAACCAACAGACATAGGTGAAAACATAACTTCTAGTAACTTATAATGAAACTGTTTCTTTACTTCAAGACCTGCTGAAAACAAGACTCGACTCTACACTTGACATACTTTGCATGGTTTCATATTGACATGGGCTTACAGTGATATGCTGTGGTCAGCTCCATCAATGTGTCATCGAGGAATCGACGGAGATGTTTCTTTTGGGGGTCGATACCGATTATTAGTAATCAATGAGACCAATATTTAGAACTGATATATTTGTAATATATCAAATTTAGAACAACCATTGATGGATTATCAGTAAACACAATTTACTCAAGTACTGTACTTACATACAATTTTGAGTATTTACATTTTGCACTGCTCCGCATTTATTTGCCAACTGTAGTTACAGGTTACTTTACAGATTCAGATAACTGAGTATTGATAAGCTATTTCTTGTAATGTGTCACCCCTCAGATGGTGCTTTGAGCAGGACATTTAGTGAGATCACTGTGAGTGAGTGCTGACTCCAGACAGAAGAATGATGCTGCATCAGAGCCAAAGTATTTCATTTTAAGGTGATATATTTTATTGGCAATTAGACACAAAAACACCAGTTCTGATAATCAGATAAAAGCTGAATGACGGCCCCTGATAATCAGTGTCAAGTAAGGCACACAGATGTGTTGAGGCTTGTGGTTTCAATGTGTTTTAGCAACACTTGGGGTCTCAGAAACCTGCTTTGGCCAAAGATTCACTGCTGTGCGTTTTTGTCATCTACTTTTTTGCAGCATAACTTCAAATTATTTACATTTTAAACTATCTGTGAAGCCATTAATATTTGAAACACATAAAAGACATCTGGTTAATATTAGTAATTGCCAAAGAACCGATTTGAAAAAAATTTAATAAAACACATTTTTTACACAAACACACACAAATTCACACACAGAACTGATCATCATTGCCGATGAGACATTCACGTTTTTTTGAAGATCATGTATTAAAACTCAGATTGTGCAGATGTATTCTTACTTTTCTCAACTGAAGATTGATAAACGTGTTTTTTTTCATCTAGTATCAGATTGATGGATCAGAATATAACCCCTCAGATACAGTAAATCTGAATTAATTTAATTACTTAAAAAAATTAGATAAAAAAAGTCACGACTTCATGACAAGCATTTTTTATGTGGCTGCAATCACTGATGTCCCATCCTATCGCTACACATCCTGAGGGATTCTGGGGCGTCCACCAGTGCACTCGCACTCTTCTTTGTGATGCAGAACAGCGGGGGATGCCTCGCTCTTAGCCTGTCCTTTGGTTTGGCAGGTGGGGCAGCAGGCAGTGTGTCCATTCTGTCTGCAGCTGGAACACGATAGAACCAGCTGACAGCAGAACTGGGTGGAACAGAGCTCGTACTTGTCCCAGGGACAGCTGCAGTACCTGCAGTCTGGACAGAGACACAGAATTATTTACAACTAAGTGTTAGGGTTTATTAGTCTTGTAGTGTGCTGATAAGAGCTTAAATGCACACACTAACCTGAGATGACATCACTGTTGGAGGAGATGGCGTAGCGCTCATCAAACACAAAAAGCTTCCCTCGATAGAAGCCTTCTGGATATCGCTCCAGATACTTGTGGATTCCACCCTTCAGCTGGTAAACCTCTTTACACACATCCTGCAGGTAGGTCGGCAAACGAGATGAGATTTTTCAGTGTAGGCTGAAACTGTAGCAAACTACTTGTTTTAGGCTACAGCTAGCCTATGTGCAAACAGCCGCCCCCCCCATTGTGAGTTGTTGGTTGACCAACTAGTTCCATAAGTTGCTTCACAAAAAGAGTCCATTCTTTAGTTCCCGTCCACAAGTCAACTTACTTTCGACCGGAGGTAGGCAGATCCACGCTCACAGCGAATCCCTCCTGTGCAGTACATCAAGACCTTCTTGTCCCTGAACAGTTCGAGGTTGTGGTCGACATAGTCTGGGAAGTAGCTGAACTTGCGGATGTCAGGGGCAAGGCAGCGAGTAAACTGCCCCTGGAACAAAAAGATTATCAAAGATAATTATATAATTAAATATCATGATACTTTGAAATTTGAATTTTACCTTGGAGAAGCCGTGCAAATCAATTGTTTGGGAGGCAAACTGATATATCACTTACAATTTTACTCTCATAAAAGTTGCGGCAGTCTAAGAGGATGGTGTCACTGCAGGAATCTCCTTCAGCCAAAAGAGCCTCAACTTCTTTATGAAACTCCTCTGGCTCCAGATGAACTCCTGAGAAGGAGGAGAAAAACTATTAAATTGTGAAATTAAAAGCAAGGCACATTCCTAGCAGTAACAGCATAAAAACACCTTTATTATTCTATTGATGCACATACATACAAAATAAAAAAAAGCCATAGGCCATAGCATCACTGTAGTAATGGTGGAATTTTATTGCAGTGTTACAATAGTATTAGACAAACTATACCTGCTAGCTGGTAGGAAATAACATCAGGATCCACTCCCATTGGGACGATTTCCTTATATACCCCAATCCTCAGGTCTGTAAAACACTCCGCGCCGCCATCACTTGTCTAAACACACACATACACAAACATGATGTCATCTACATTTCATACACAGAAGGAATAGCTCCATATTTTGTCTTTTTTTTTAAAAAATTTTATCCAGATTTGACCTTAAAATCCTCCTTATCCATCTTGAAGAGGGGATGTGAACACATTGCCTCGATGTAAAGGTTGGTGGCCATGTCGGTGCCACCAACTGTTCCATTGATGCCTTCAGTCGCCACCCTCACCTGAAAAACAGGATCATTATATATTTTACAAGTAAACAGATACATTTAATAAAATGTCCTCTTTTTTTTCTTTACCAATTTAGAAGCATGTCTACAAGTCTTTACTTGATCAGTTCTGTAAGCATTCTACGATCTCCCAGCTGGAAGCAGGATTAAAGAATGTATTCACCTTGCCTGTCAAGTTGAGCTTCTCACACAAAGCTTTCTGCCAAGCACAGATGACATGTGGATCCTCCAGCTGACAGTAGTGATAATAGAGGAGAACCGTCCCTGGACCACTGAAAGGAGGAAATACACTGAGAGATATCGCAATTTCTCTAAAGATTCAGCAATTAAACTTAATACATTTTTTTTTCTTTTACTTTAAAACAATACAAAGACACAGACAGTGTGACAATCCAAATTTGACCAGTACTTTTGTAGTTGCTCCTCTGATATGTGCCCAGTCTCAGGTATCCACACAGAAATGTCCACCGGTTCAGACTTGTGCTCATTCAGCTGCTGTGCTTCAGGTTCTTCCTCCAGCTGGTCTAACAAACACTTGTATGTTGCCTGTGTGAGCTGCTGTATTTCAGTATCGTGAGTCCTGGCCACGTGTTTGTGAATGGCAGAGTGTTCCTTAAACGTCTGGCCACAGCAGCACCAAGATGACCTGCTGTCCTCCTGGGTGCCATCCCTCTTGGACGCCACAAAGGCAGCGAATGACTGTGTAGAAGAAAACGTGGCAAAGTCAATCCTCTTTTAAAAGCTACAGATGAATGTGTTTGAACAGTATCAAGAGCACGGATAGTATTAAGGCTACACGATATATTGATTCAGCATCAAAATCACGGCATTATTTCGCGTTGTCACATTTCAGGACAGACGGTGTCAAATAAAGCAAATTAACTCCACTCTTTCAAGTTTTGGATGTGGAATTTTTTTTGGTTTTCACAACAGTCAGGCTGAACACTAACCTTACAGCTCTTGATAAATATTAACAATGTTACCAAACAGTAAACCTTCTGCCACTCAGCGGTTATCTGCTGAAAATTCTTGTAGTTTTCATACCACAAAATATATAGAAGAAAATCATATTACAAATGGAATGTTTTTGTCCAATATCATGAAGCTCTGGATTACATCATAATTCCCAACTTCTGAAATCCATGTCTGCATTCAGCTCCTCTTTCAAAACGATATGTTTGTGAGTTGATAGCAGTTCAATCAAAGACTTCCCTTCTCTTTTTCTAGTACTCCAGTTATCACTTTACACCCTCTTAGAATGAGCATGTGAGCTTGGTGCATCTGGAATCTCAGTTTAGCAACCACTGATCTTTGATATAAACTATATGCTACAATGTAAGTCATAATGTTTAGTAATTTAGCCCAAGAGACGGGATTTTATGACAGCAGAATATTGCATACTTCTGACAAACATTTTTGTTAACAATCCCTTACATTATAGATTTAATGATTTGTGCCCAACAACACACATATTGCTTTATTTTACCACTGAGAAAATAAACTTGTCAGTACTCTCTGGTGGACAAGTTGTGTAATGCAACACTGTTTTTGAACGTCCTCAAACATACCTTTGATAAAATAATAATGCCATTTCTTCTGACTTGATAGCAGTCACATATGTCAATACTCATATAGCTACCATAAGCTGAAATGAGTAAATATATTGGCCCATTTTTGTCTAACTCTATATTGTGAATGCAATATGTACAATTTATAAACCCATATATTTCTTTATTCTCCATCATCTTTATTTATTTTTTATTTTGCATAATCTAGAGCGAGTACATATTATATGTGGTATCATTGCCTTTTTTAATTGTCCTGTTGTTGTCTGTGTATGTGTTGTATTGTATTGTATGTGTATTTATTGGACTATGAGTCTGGAAATAAAGTTGATTGATTGATTGATTATTTTGGCATTGTAATAATAGTTGAATTATGGCCAGGTGTTATTATCTTAGAATAATATTGTGATATCTTTTAGGTTATATCACAACACACAATATATATCTTCCTTAACATCTTTAGGTCTCTTGACAAGCACTGTATAAACAAAAAAATATCATTATAATGTAGGGATGACTATTATAAACTTTCATTGAAGATTAGCTGAATGATTGATGATGATTGACAGAATCAAACATCAGACAAAAGAAACACTGGTGCCATATAAAATGTGTTGGCTTTAGCCATTATCGACACACGTGTATGACATTTATTGGTGAACCTGTTCATACTCTGAAACACAACCATGTGCTTACTAATCTGGGGATCTGGTGACAGTATTTACAGTAAAAATAATAATAATACATCACTCACAAATGAGGCCATTTACCATCAGTCAGGTGTTCAATGTTTGTTGTCACTCACCTTCCTTCTGCAGAAGCTGTAGTACCTCCTTTGTGAGGCAGAAAGTTGTTTTTCCTGTTTTAGGCCATTAACATTAGATGTCGAAGTGTCGAGTTCCAAATGCATGAACTCTAAACATGGTTTATCATCCGCTGCCATGTCTTTTTTTAACAGCTTTTAAAAATTACTCTCAATTCAGTTAGCTCGAAAATACTCTTTAGCTAAGGTACATGTTAACATTTAGTAGCTACTTCCGCTTTATGGACTGAGAAAGTTTGAGTAACACGACCAGGTATTCAGTAATCTTGGAAAAGACTGAAAATAAAATGTCAATATGACAATACAAACATTTTTCATATCTAACTCCGACCAAACGTGTAGCAGAAAATCCAGCAGTACACGTCGGGGGGGAAAGGATGTTGCACCTTCCGGTTGACCCCGTGCTGCACCGGATGTGCCTCACTTGAATCAGACCGCTATTATTTTTCTGCACTAGTGTTCGCGGCCAGGCTGAAGGATCTGGAAGCTTGTTTAGCCGAATTATTATTTTGTTTCACATTCATTTTCTAGTCGAATTATCGTACATTCATAGCGAGTGGAAAATGTCCAGGAGACGCCACAGCGACGAGAATGACGGTAAGCGGACATTACATGTGTAAAACAGGCGTCAGGCTAACGGGCGGCAGATGGCTAACATTAGCGTGTTTTCGGTATAGTTAATCTTCTGCTCGGTGCTTTCACGCATGCTGAGTTAAAGATTGCTTAACGAGGCCATGTCTCAGTCTTCTCATTGTTGTCCAGAAAAGTGCAAAACACTTGATATATGTCGATAATTGTGTTCGCATTTGTGACTTTAACGCGAGAAGATTGAGCAAAGTGTGTAAATGGCTAGAATTAACCGGTAACGTTACGCTGTTACTGTTAGCTGCAGGGTTAGCTTATCGACATGGGGGCGGTGACCACCAAATGATGTGATTAATACAAATAACCTAGTGAAAGTAGCTTTTATTTAAGGTACTTATGCTGTTTTTTTATCATCATAATGTTGGTTGTGATTAACTAACGATGGGTTAATTGAAAAGTTTACCTATTTATGATTAGTTAAAGAAAAAAACCCACCCTGAGTCAGTATTTGCAAAATCATCCCCGCTCTGACTCAGTGAAGTGTTGTCACCATTCACCGACAATTAAGCTTCTCAGGTTTAAGAATCTAACCTCAAACTGGTTGTTCATAGATTTAAAGGTCGTATAATTTGGAAGACTCACATAACACACACACACACACACACACACACACACACACATATACACATATGCAACCAAGTAAAACTTGGTTGCATATCAGTCAAAGACCGAGGACAATGTTTGGGACATTCCTATATTTATTTTGTTTTCCTACATTCTGACTCGAGAGACCTTGAGTTTATGTTGGGCTCATCTAAAGTCCCAGTTTTACATTTGCTTGGACTGATAATGGTCAGTTTAGCTTTTTTATTTTAGAAGATTTACTTGAAATTTTTAGACTTCCTTATGAGTTTTTTTTTTTGTCTACATCCGACCTTTCCTATGTGTCCAAAAAGGTCAGAAAGTAAATCAAAAAGTAAGTATATCATTACAGAGGACATGGAAGCAAAGCTGACTTTTTATTTATTTATTTATTTATTTTAGAGAAATATATTATCCATTCAATATGATCAACAAAAACAACCACTGCCCTTTGGTCCAGAGGAAGAAACTATGTGGGTTTCCTTGACAAATCAGTGCTGCAGAATATGATGTTGTAATCGTGTTCAACAAATAGTGTGATAACACTGAAAAGTCTAGGTCTAGAAATAGTATTAAACACATTTCAGGTGTTAATTCTGTTTTGGAGTTTCTTTTCTCCCGTCCTGGCTGCCCTTGAATTATTCTCACAGCTAATGTTTCCCGCTCCACTCACTCTGTGATCATTTTGTTTCCTGTTTACCCTTCCAGGAGGTCAGGCCCACAAGAGGAGAAGAACATCGGAGCCCATTGAAATTGAAGACCGGCTGGAGTCACTGATATGTCGTGTCGGGGAGAAGGTAAAGAGCCCACACAGGCAATGTTCCATCAACTATATGTATTCTGTCTCATCTCACTGTGATTCATTTGGCACACTGCTTTACTTCCAAAGGCAAAAAATGATGCATATTTCAAAAGTTAAATTGCTTCATTTTCAGAGTACATCATCCCTGGAGAGCAACTTGGAGGGCCTTGCAGGCGTGTTGGAGGCTGACCTTCCGAACTACAAAAACAAAATCCTGCGTATTTTATGTTCTGTGTAAGTTCACACCAGTTTTCCCCCCGTTTGTATTGAAATGATCAGTTTTTGTGTGGTAGTTTTTCACTGAGCCACCTTCTTTTTTGCAGCGCCCGCCTCCTACCTGAGAAGCTGACTGTGTATACAACCTTGGTCGGCCTTCTGAATGCGAGGAACTACAACTTTGGGGGCGAGTTTGTGGAGGCCATGATCAGGCAACTCAAAGAGACACTGAAGAACAACTTGTACAATGAAGCTGTTTACTTGGTAAGCTGACTTTTTTACTAGCAAATCAGATGGTTCTTGCCCATTTTTATTTTTACACATTTCTTTTAACACTACGTGTTCTTTTTGTAGGTGCGTTTTCTGTCTGACTTGGTCAACTGCCATGTCATCGCTGCTCCTTCAATGGTGGCCATGTTCGAAAACTTTGTCAGTGTTACTCAAGAGGAGGATGTACCACAGGTAGGTAACAGGCTGGAACCATTTTGTTCACCTCCTACATTTTACAATATTTACACTACATAGTTAAAATTATTAAATTTAAGGGTTTAGCACCAAACCAAGCCTTGACCTCAAACAGCAGTTTCTTGAAATATGCTTAAAAACATGTATAGAAATTGTTTGTTTGTGTTCTCAGGTTCGGTCGGACTGGTTTGTGTATGTGGTGCTGTCCTGTCTGCCCTGGGTCGGTAAGGAGCTTTACGAGAAGAAGGATGTTGAGATAGACCGACTTCTCAGCCTGATCGAAGGCTACCTCAAGTAAAATTTCTGCCTCTTTTACCTGCTCATGAGCTACATGTCTTTTTACTTTTTGAAAGCATTCTTGTAATTAGTCAGCTCGCCCTTTATGTCAACTTTCTTTATAATTTCCAGGGGGCGAGTAAAGACGCATGTCCCCATGCTGCAGGTGTGGACAGCAGAGAAGCCCCACCCACAAGAGGAGGTGAGAGACAGATGGAAGAACTTCAGCTCTCCCTTTTAATTGTTAAGAAAATAACAATCATGTGCTAAGGTCACATCAGTCATTATCTCCTGATGGGGCACTACAAGGAACTTAAATGTGAGGATAAGAATAGTCTGAATACTTTGTGCTAACCACTGACACCATCTTATAGAAACATTTAGTCTTCTTCAGTAAGATCCTGTATCTCTCTTTAAACCTGCCTGTGTTGTTAGTTGGTGTCTTGCATGATATTATTATTAGATAATTAAAAGACTTTGCAAGAACCCACAAACTAGACTTCATGTTCTATCACTTTTTGACCATTTGCTGCAGTATCTGATTTGACCTCACATATTCAAGACTTAAGTGGCATTACATGAATGGCTGATGTTTAGCTTATTGTGCCAGCTTCTTTTAAAATGTTACTCGTTCTCTCTCCGCCCTTCTTTCAGTACCTGGACTGCCTCTGGGCTCAGATTCAGAAGCTAAAGAAAGACCGCTGGCAGGAGCGCCACATCCTTCGTCCATACATCGCCTTTGACAGTGTTCTCTGTGAGGCCCTGCAGCACAACCTGCCCCCCTTCACCCCACCGGGCCACATGCCCGACGCCCAGTACCCCATGCCCCGGGTTGTTTTCCGCATGTTCGACTACACCGACGCCCCTGAGGTACAAACACACATCAACACGTCACTGATTTGGTACTTTGAATGTGCTTTAATTTGACCTTTTTAACCTCGTGTTGACAGGCTATGTTTTCTGATGTGCCACATCCACAAACTTATGTCCTCTCTATCATCATTAGGGACCCGTCATGCCCGGCAGCCATTCTGTGGAGAGATTTGTCATAGAAGAAAACCTGCACTGTATCATCAAGACTCACTGGAAAGAGAGGAAAACATGGTGGGTATTAAACGTGGTCATGTTTTTTTAATTTTGTCTGAATGTTTAATGACCTGCTCAAATGTTTAAACATTCCCGATTTCTTTTCTATGAACCTCTCAGTGCTGCTCAGTTACTGAGCTATCCAGGGAAAAATAAGATTCCACTCAACTACCACATTGTGGAGGTAAACACGTTTTTGACAGTTCATGTTCTAAAAAATTAAATTGATTTCAGATCAGAGTCTGGTTTGAAATATTTATCAGCATTTTTTTTTGTTTTGCAGGTGATCTTTGGAGAACTTTTCCAGCTGCCCATTCCGCCTCACATCGACGTCATGTACACCACACTGCTTATTGAGCTCTGCAAACTGCAGCCCGGGTCTTTGCCACAAGTTGTATCCTTGATTGTTTGTGTCACTGCAGTTTATGTCAGTACAGTATTACATAACATCCATATGTCTGAACCTGGTTCTGGGGGTTCATGGTATGTTGACCTAGCAGATCTTCAAATCATGATCTCAACATGAGAATTTTATCACAATACGTGGAGAGACAATCATTTAGTTGCCACCCCAACCTATTCAATTATATAATGATGTTAAACATGTTAGTTTAGAGTTTAAAGCACACAACAGCCAACAAAACCAAAATTATTTCCACTTGAAAAAAGGTCTTTGTCTTAACACCTGCTTGTTAGTTGGCCCAAGCCACAGAGATGCTCTACATGAGACTGGACACCATGAACACCACCTGCATAGACAGGTAATTTAACTTTTACTGGATGACTGAAAAAACATACGGTGAAGTAGTTCCTGTCTGTGATTTTATCACATCTTTCTCCCTTTTCCTTTTAATTTCCAGACTAATCAACTGGTTTGCTCACCACTTGAGCAACTTCCAGTTTCGATGGAGCTGGGATGACTGGTGAGCTGACAGAAAAAGCTTTTTAAAGCAACTCTTTATTGTTGTAAATAACAGTTGACAGTATCGTTTGTCCTTTATAAAGGTCCGACTGCTTGACCGTCGATCTCGACAAGCCCAAGCCCAAGTTTGTCAAAGAGGTTCTGGAGAAGTGTATGAGGTATTAAAGCTTTATTCACACACATTTAAAAGTGTTCTCTTCCCATCTCTCATATTAAGTTGAAGTGAGTATTTGATTTAACTGAGGTAATACAGTGTTGGAGATCAGGGAAGTGTCAGGCTTATGTGTCTGACATAGTATTAACTCTGTATTCTCTGCAATTAGTGGAGCTTTGAAACATTTCTCCTTGAAGAAGTCAAATATTACTCATGTTTTTCTGATCGTTTCTCCCTGATAAAATGTTGCCTTTAATCTCAATAGTTTCCTGTTGAACTAAAGTTGTGTTTATTCTTTTCTCTGCAGACTCTCGTACCATCAGCGGATAGTGGACATCGTCCCTCCAACCTTCTCAGCTCTCATCCCAGCTGAACCCATCTTTATCTACAAATACGAAGATGAGAGCGCTTGTAAGCCCACTTATTAATCTACCTCCCGAGCCACAGGATGATACTCTTCATTTCAGCCTTGATAATTCCACAAATCTCTCTGTAATCAGTGTAGAAGTTTCTAAATGATCTCGGAACAAAATGTCTCCTCTGCCGCACAGCTTCGTTACCAGGTTACCCAGTGTCCATCGCTGTTGGGAACGCCATCAAGAACCGAGCGTCCAACGAAGAGATCCTGACCATCCTCAAAGATGTGCCCAACCCCAACCAAGAAGATGATGATGGTTAGTTTCTTATTGCTTCATTTTCATGTTTTTCTGGTTCTTCTTGGACGATAAAATCATCACGTGTTCCTGCTGAAGAATAATGCTTTGACTTCTTTGACTCTTTCTGTGTGAAAAGAGGAGCTATTTCATTTTTGTCTCTGTAAATACACAAAACTCAAATTTTACGTAATGTAAGGCAAGGCAAGGCAAGTTTATTTGTATAGCACAATTCAGACACAAGGCAACTCAAAGTGCTTTACAGGCACACACAAATTACATTAAAAGACATAAAAATTTCATTTAAAAGACATTAAAAAACATTAAGAATTGCATTTTAAGACCAGTAAAAACATTAAGAAAAAACAAACATCAAAAAGAAAGTAGGCTAAAATAGAAAAGCTTTAAAAGAAACAAGCCTGTAGAGTCAGAGTCACAAGGCAGTTCAAAGACTTGAATTGCTTCAGCTAAAAGCAGTGGCAAAAAGAAATGTTTTAAGTCTTGATTTAAAAGAGGTGAGAGTTGGAGCAGACCTGCAATTTTCAGGGAGTTTGTTCCAAATGTGTGGCGCATAGTAACTGAAAGCTGCTTCTCCATGTTTACTTCTGACTCT
>CAEMYA010000462.1:1691878-1713957 GCA_903131615.1 Diplodus sargus | reverse complement strand
AAGTGTTGTTGATTACAAGATGTATTATTAATTAATATTAAGTGTCTTGTTGTCATACGTAAATTGCGAGGGGGCGGCCGTAGGGCAAGAGTTGTTTGTGATGTGCTGGGAGATCAAACGACAGGTAGTTTGAACACTATCTTTGTAACTGATGAGTGATTTCAGTCATTCTTTAGGGTAAATGTTACTTTGGTTTCTGGGAAATTTGGAGGAGCATTTCACACAATTTACTTACATTTCAAACGATCTATCAAACAATCTTGCAAGTGATCGCTATCCTAAAGAGTCCGTGTGTGGTGGCTCGTACATTTTTCCCTGTTTGACTGAATGATCTCTGGCAGCTAGCAACTGTGCACAAACAATAACTACAGAAGACATTAATGTAAGACTTGTTACAGTAGTGTTTTCTGGTATTCCTGGTTTTGGTTTGTTGTTCAGCAAATAGAGATGATGGAAATGTAAATCTATGGAAACGTGACCTCCTGACATCCTATTTAAATATGAACTTGAGGGCAAAATAAGTCATCATTTGTAAGCAACTAAAAAAAGGTTCAATCCAACATTCATCATCACCACCACAGTACAAACCGTTATCTCTTTTGTATTTAACGTTATAGCTTCGAGTATTGATGTGTGACAGTACACATTTCTGTCACTCATCACGCTTCTTAATGTTACTGTATTTTCCTGTCTCGTGTACCTGCTTCTCCATCTTTTCATACTGTTTTTTGTTCCTGAATACTGAGTGCTGTATATGTAAAAAATGACGATGCATACTACCTCCTACAATTTAGGTTGGAGTATTAAAATGTGATGAGGCATCTGTACTTATAAAGTGCTACATCCTCTAGTGTGTGTAAATTCAGGACTATGACCATAATGGAAGAGAAAAATAAAGTTTTCTTTATATTGCTGCTGTCCTCTGAATAACCTCTCTAATGATATTTATTATTTACACTGCACTTTTCTGAACGGCTGCATTACAGTAAAATAAAGTGACTGTCAAAACAGTATTTTGCACATCAAACACTAATTGTACCGACTCCCTCTGTTCACCTCATCAACTTATGTCAAACTCTGCAGACGTGCACTTCAATAAAAACACTGTCCATTTCTGACAGGGTTATTAAGTCCACGTCTATAAGCTTAAGTCTACCTGACAGGGTGAATTCCTGTCAGATGTTTTTGTTTTCTTTAGGCAGCAGTAGATTCTGTTCTGTGTTTATTTCTCTACATGAAAGTTATCAGAGGTGAGATTTCAAAGAAATCTTCCTAAATGTGGCACTACAAAGTTATTTTAAATTAAGATAAATGTGCCGCTCTGTCAGCCTTCACAACCTTGATAATCAGTGTGGGGAAAGGAGACACTCCTTGATGAAGACTTCAGACTCCTGAACTCCAACAAAACCCTGCTTCCCTTATTTGATTTTGTAAGCTAACAGTAATGGTTTCGGTCACAAAGTTTCGTCAGACTGTGAGGAATGAAGTTGGCGGCCTTGACGAAACATAATGTGATTAAAACTTTAAAACATTACCATTATATTACATTGAAGGCCCCCAAGCAGCAGAGACTGTGTGTTTAAATAAAGAAGGAAACACTGGTGCTGAGCGTTAAACCACCCAGGTTTCATGTTCTCACCACTGAGAAGGCGATGCATGCGAGAGCAGTGAAGCTCATGTTGATCTTTGTGGCTTCGGTGAACTTCTTGGTCTTGTCGACAAAGACACCCAGCGCGCCGGCGCCAACGATGCCAAACACGATGAAGAGAGCGCCACAGACGCCAGCAAAGTCCTGCAGAGATGAGATTTTACAGGTTTATTCTGTACCTGAGAACGATCAGGGTGCAACCATTGTGTTTATGACAGGGGTTTGTGTTTTTGTTCTGTTCCATCACTTATTTAACATCATTTTGTACCATCAAAACCAATATTTGTGTACTTCCACTAACATCAACATCACTATTATCAAACAGGCTGTCTGTGTAGCATTTATTGCTCATTTGATGCCAAGTGGTCCAATTAGTGCCTAACTGCTCCCCATGGAGATCAGTATGGTCTCTCATCCTCTGGTGTTCTTACATCTGTGTATCCTTGCACACACAGGATCTGCTCCAGCAGCGTGGAGAAGCAAGTGAAGACGGCAATGCCCGAACCGAAGCAGAGCAGCAGGACGACGTAGGCTTTGTTCTTCAGTAACTGCAGACCAAACAGACAGAAGGATTTATGAGTGAGACTTCGGGGGAATTGAAGGTCACTGCAGCAACAGTTTCTCAACAGTATCAGCATGTGAAGAGAAGGAAAAAAAAGAGCAATGAAAGTGAAAATAGTAACGTGATAGAACAGAATGGTGTAATTATGCTGTACATTCAAACTATATAAAGTCGGCTGAGGGCGGAGATTAGCTTCTCTGAACAGCTGTTACATACAAATGTAATGTTATTAAAGCCAGACAAATACATCAGAAACGCTTCTGCATTATTAACTGAAGCCAGCGCAACCCATCTGGAATTCATTTCTTGCTCTCCAAGAAAATACTGAGAAAAACAAACACATACACATGTGCTGGCTCGGCCTGACGCGGTTTGACTCGTGTCTTTAACTGACAGCAGGTTCGTCTTCAATCAATGACGTTGAAAAGAGGCAGGCTCACCTGTGGCTCTGACGAGTGGTTAAAACAGCAGCCGCTTACAAAGCTCTGCTTATTAAGCAATAAACAAGCTTAATCTTCCATTAATTCTTCGTAACAAAAGTCCCCGTTTACTTTAAAACAATTTTGCATGTAGCTTCTTCAGACTCTTGTTTCTCTGGTTTCATGCACAACAGTTGAGTCTGGCAAGGCAGCCTGTTTGGTGAGGGTAAAATGAGAGTGAGTGAGTGAGACATCACCACAACCCGCTTTGAGGTGGTTCACTTTGGCTTCGGCTCAGCTAGGTGGTTTTTAACTTACAGGAAACGCAAATCCGCGTGGTGTGACTAGCTCGGCCAACAGAGAAGACCCATAGGTGCCTGGTGATGAGGAGGTTTTATGGGTGGGCTGGATGATGCTGATGTCTAGATGTTTCCAGGTTTTATGATAAATTAGCGCTTACTGTAGCTTGTATTTTATTTGAGTGTTTTCAGCTGGATTTGCATATTTGTATTTATCTCAAGTTCATGTGTGTGTGTTTCAAAACAAATTTCCCCTTCATGACAAACAGGATAAAGGTGAAGCTGAGGTTTATTAGGTAACAGAGGGGCGTGTGAAGCTCCTCTCTGCTGCGCACTCAGTTTGTGATTTGAACTTGTTAAATGTCAGGGGTTTTACATAAGAAATGGGCCCCATGCAGCTTCATGTTGGATTCTGAGTTAGTGTGTCTACATCTGCAGAAGATTTACAGTCTATATTCTAAAAAAATATCTCTTTATTATGTTGCACTCTACGTGAATGTTCATCTATTCTCTCTCCTTGTGTTCTTACCAGTTTAAGTCCCTGTATGAATGGCTCGGAGCCGGATGTCTCGGCGCTGGCTGAAGGTGGTGTTGGGGGGGCGCTGCTCCGTATCCCCACTGTTGCTAGGAAACAGATGATGCATGCCGGGACCATATAGGCAATCAGCTGGAAGAGGGAGGAGACACACACGTAATGTGGTGATAAATGGATGTTAGCACCTTAAATTACAGATGATTTATCATCATTAGCAGGTGAGGTGACTGGAGCTGCGCACGCACGTGCGAGCACACACACACACACACACACACACACACACAGTTTAGCTGCTGCAGGTGTCTGTGTTAACTGCTTCAGCCCCGTTGAAATCCTTTGACTCAAGGCCAACTGATGTTTTATTTTACTTTTGATGTTTCTTCTGATGTTTTTACTTGTACTACATTTTTATCTATTCAGACAGTTACTCTGAACACTAGGGATGTCCCGATCACGTTTTTTTAACCCCGATCCAAGTCCTTTAATATTTAGTAAATGTTGATAACAAGTCCCGATCCAATACTCAGCCTTTACTAATATTTTCCTGGATAATACAGCTGCATTAAGAAAAAAAGTACCTGCTATTGGTTCAATAACTACGACGGCAACTGTACGTTTGCATGACTTAACTGCAACTTCAGCACCAACACAACCAAGGCTGATTCCTGCCTTCCTCCCTCAGAACAAACAAGTAACAAGTAATTTGTACATGCGCAGTGAGAAACATAGCACATAACCCTGCATCCAGGCTGTTCCTGAAACTCTCGGAAAAAAGCAACCAAGGCTCTATTTGCGATTGAATATAAGTCAAACCTTGTGTAAAAGCATAATTACGAACTAATTGAAGGGGAGTGCCAGGGGTAGAGATATGATGGCATCAAAATCGCTATTTTGATCCCGAGTGCGACCTGACAAGCACGCTTGAGGAGCAGTCCACCATTACTCTCCTGCCTGTAACACTCCCGTACAAAATTAACCCCGCTCGGTACCTCCACATCATCTATTGATTTTTTTCATATTCCTTATGTTGTCACGTAAAATGATGTGGACGCGTTGCTTGTGTATTTCACACGCATTCAGCATCTGCCTGTTTCACATGCCCTGCTGTATGAGACCCATGAAAGTAGTGCGCATACCGGCACGTTGTAACTAAGTGGAGTCAATGTAATGCCGAGATGGTAGGGCACACCGGGTATTCAAAAACTCCAGATGACAAAGAAAATCCTGATCCTCTACCACGGAGATGAGCTGGTTATCCAGAGCGAATCATTTAATGACCTTCTGTGTAATATTTTATCGTAACAAATGTGTGGTATTAAATGCAGCTCTTTTGTCACCCCCTCACCAAACGGTCGTATTGCAGATGTTACATGTCGCTGGTGGACTGCTTTTCGCTTTTTAATGGTTGAACTCACCAGTGTTGGGATATGTGAAGGGCTTTCAACCATCATGGGAGAGATGACATTGGCGAGGAGGACGCCCAGGGGATTGGCTGACGAGAGAAAAGAGAAGTGTTATTCAGGATCATTCTGGTTTCTGCACTATGTTAAGAACCAGTAAAGCCAGATGACACTTTCTGTTCCTGTCTGAGTCGTTCCAGCGTTTATGTCGTTTTGAAAGCGTTGGTTAAGACATGGATTTTATGAAAACTGTATCTTCAAGAAATATATTCTAATCTTTAAATATAAAAATTACAATTCAAACAAGCTGATTTAAGTGTTTTTTTGACTGTGACTGGACACATTCTTCATTTTGCTGTGTGAGTTTGTTGACATGCAGAAAGTGCCTCCCTGCACTTCACAGCACGTGTTGAAACTGACCCAGTTCCTATTTCGATTTGTTACAGAGAGCACAAAAAATGGGTTGACATGACGAAAGGCACCAGCACTGTTTCGGACAACATGAACATTGAAATTCAAGTTAAAAGTATTGACTTTTTCTTCTTTTCTCCACAAGGGATGAATAATACAAATAGTAATACAATATTTCAAACACATTCCCTTTGCTTTTGACAAAATGCTTTGGGTGTATTTCTACAATGGTTGAATGAAAAAATTGTTGGACCCGAATATTCAATAAATTGCATATTCGGTCTTTGGGTAAGTATTCAATTTCAAATGTTTGTTGTTGTTGTTCATCTTTCAGCTGTTATTATGTCTCATTGACAATTATTTCTTTTGGAAAATGCAAGTCCTTAAAACTTGCCTTTAACTTATACCAAGATACCTTTGTCACCCATTTTAGCCAAGAATGAAGTCCTTCACAAGTCACGCTCAGAGACCCCTCACCCCTCCACTGAAGCTTTGAAAATTTGCTGTTGATGACTACCAAAAATTCACAAGCTACTGTCATAACTCCATTAGAAAAATTAGTTGTTTACCAAAAAAGGGTAAAGGAGTTTTTATTCCCCATCTTCATTTGACACTTTCCAACCATAAAATCTTCAACTACATTTTTAAATTGGAAACTAGCAACTTTGCTCCACTTGCCTCTCCAAGCGGCATTATTGCTGGTGCCACTGGTGCAAAGACAGATTGCTTCCCATTTTCTACATAGTAGCCACTATCAACAAAACAGGTTAAAATGTGTGTTTAATTATTCGTTTGGTCGATAATGGAGATGTGAAAGCAGAAATATGGTGCCAGGCTCCCAAGTCAGTCTTCATTTCCCAGGACATTTCGTGCACGGTAGCAGACTAAATAGCCAAGTGAAAAGCGAGGTCTATATGCAGATAGTGTCAATATTTCATCACAATTACACTGTGTAATCAACACTTACTTTAAAATGAGTTAGGGTTTAAGCAAAAAGGTGTATATTGCCAGTTTACCTGGAATAGTTTGAGGGCCTTTTTCCTTTTTCAAGGACGGTTTTTCCCCTGCTAATATGGTTGAAAGATAGGACAAACTTCGCTGTTATTGTCAAAATGTGCTGGCATTTGTCCGGCAGCTGGTCCATAATTACAAGGTTGTTACTTATGCCTAATTAGTCTGTTCATAAAAGATGGTACTGATGGAGTCATCAAAGATGTAACAGATGGTTTAAATAAAGCTGAAAAGGCACAGGTGCTACATTTGGAAATCCTCTACATTCAAACATATTCACACATCTTGTTCAATGGTGAGCTTATGACATATATTAGCAATAAAGTCGTTCTGGATGATGTTTTGCTCTCTTTTTTTAAATTATGTATGAATACTACCCAGAAGAAAAGGTCACGGCCATTATTTGTCATTTTACAACACAGGGTTGCGTGATGAAATGTAAGTTGTAGCCCCTTCATGCTACAAATATTTAAATTTAGAGTAAAATACAACAGTAAATTACTCACACATGGAGGCGATCATGTTAGCAGTGGCTCGCTGGTGGTCAGGGAACCACAGAGCTGCCAGCTTGGTGGGGGTGAAAATGATGAGGGGCTGAGCTATGGCACCGAGGGTCTGGCCCAGCATCACCACAGGGTACAGGGGTCTGCTAGCTTCGCCCAGCGGTGTCCCGCAGAAGCGCAGCAGGGCTCCGAACATGTTAAGCCAGGATCCCAGTATTAGCTGCAAAGTCAAGATAGGAGGAAGGAGAAAGATCAGAACAGATTCAGGAACTGATCGGCAATATATCACGGCATTAGCTTATCATCATTTCCTGTGTAGCAGAGGGTTTTCCCCAGCAAATGGTTAATAGATTCCAAGTGTTTACAGTGAACACTTTTAGGAAGTAAGTCTGAGTCACAGAGAAACATTTATTTCTATGACACTGTCACACAAAGTTTCGTACAGTGATCCGTAGCCCGAGGGTGTCCAGCATCCATGTGGTCCCAAAGCTGAGCGGTATGGCCACCACCATGTAGACCAGTGACAACCAGTTGATTTCCTCCAGAGAGACTCTCAGATACTGGGCAGACTGGTCCGCTACTGGAGCAAAAGTCAGCCATAACTGGGAAAGATACACAAGAGATTTATTAAAAAACAACTTTCTACTTCCTTTTGAAAATAGTTGATACCTGGATCGCAACACTCCTTCCATCACTGGGCTCTTGTTTTGTTTCAAATGCATGAATAGAGTGTTGAGGTCTATATTTGCATGTCTATGTAAAAAGGTCACATCAACACATTTTGAAAAACCTGTTAAGCAAGAGTGTTATGTTTGTCAAAACACAGTACTGAGTTTGCATTTATCTGCAGAGACGTCACAAATTCCTTCAGGACTTTCAAAACCTATTTAGATAAAGGAGACCTTATCTCAGGAGGCGAAAGGTTGACAGCAGAGGATCGTTGTGTCAATAAAAAATAAATCCAGAGTCTAACTAAACTAAAACTGAGACACCAGTTAAAATAAAGAACAAGCTTCTAGTAGCTTGAATAAGCTGATTTTTTTCCTGCTCAACAATGAACTTTTTGTTGTTGTTTTTGTTGTTAAACTCAGGCACAGTCCCCCTCTCTCTCACAATAGAGCCAATCAAAAATGTCCACATATTCTCTGAATTATGGCTATAATCAGATTATCGCAGTAATCTGATTTGTTTCAAGAAGGCAGTGAAAAGACATCCAGGTTACAATACAACAACCATAAATCTTAGAACAGGGTCAAGAACACTGAAATGTGGCCTGTGCTTACAGATGAATCCAGCAAAACATTTTCATACATTTGTCTGGAGAGCTGCAGGTAAAACAAAAAAATTGTATTTAGAGAAAAATATAGCATGCCGTGTAAACTTAACATTGAGACCATAAAGGCAGCACAACTAAGTCTTTGTGGACAAAGAAGGAAACTATACCGAGTTGATTTACAGAACGCTGATCAGCTGATTTGGACATGGACACACAACAAGAGTCCTGTCCCCTTCAGGAGGAAACGGTTGGGAGACAGCAATTTAACATTTTCACACATTCCTTTCCTTTTCTTATTTGAGAGACATGATCTGTCTCCAGAAAATAGGCTCAACTGCCAAGAAGATCAAGTTGTCCACTGGGTAGTGACTAGTGGACACATTTCTACCGTTGCATGGTATATACTGTCATATCGTACAACTCTACTCTGCTCTGCTTTTGACTAAACCTGGATGCGTTTTGACTTGAAATTTCACACAATGTTTTCATTACAATATGATCACATCTCTAGTTTCACATTTTACTGAAATCACCAAAGCAAAATCACCCAAGTTACTTTAATTAAATGAGGAAAATACACTCTGTTTATTTTGCCAGAACATTTCCTTTACCATTATTTGCTTGCCTGTAAAATGCAGACTGTATTAGTGACGTCTTTACGGAAGTGTTTAGAGTCTTTAGGGTGAAGCAGTGTTACCAGCTCATGTTCTGAGTTGTTCTGACCTAAAATAAGAATTTTTACTATGCGATTGTGAGTGTTCATTGCTGACGAAACAAAAACCGTTAACAAGGAGAATTTCACCTGTAAGACTCATTTATATGCTGGAAGAGAAAAAGAAGCCTTCATGGAGAAATTCTCCCAAAGTCTCCTCAGGTGGCGTCACACTTACAAGTAATGAGACACCATGGTCCCTCATCAAGAATATCAAGTGGTTTCACACTCACAAATGCCAAAACGCAGACGTGAAACTGCAGTGGTGTGGCACCACTCCATCATCTCATGTAATGAAGATGTGATGTGACATGTTTTGTGGAAATGTCAAGACTTTTACACGTGCATAAGGACTTATCTGTGATCTGCAGATATGCTAGCTGCTGACATTTTATCCTGGTGACTTGGTAGTACATTGACGTCATTTGTAATGTGTCTGTTTTTGTATTTACACCTTGTTCTTTAGGGCTTTTCTGTGTCTCACACTGTAAAAACAAATTTCCTTTGTAAAAGGAAGAAGATGGAATCTTAACCTAAATCTTATAATAGCAAACCCTGAGAAGAAGTAGTTCATTTGGCATTTTTCCACCAACAGATTTTTGTTTTCATTTCTTTCAAAAGAAAATCTGGTTTTTCATGTTCTACATGTAGTTTGAGAAGTCCTTTCACATGACTAAGACCCTTCATGTGGTTGAACGCTGGCATACAATGTGAGTATGGTTCTCTCAAATCAATTTACAAGACAGCATTCAACAGCCCGCCACAGATTTTTGTAAACCACACCCTGATCCCTCACGGGGCTGCTATTTCAAGCCAGATTGATGTCTAACTGGCTCATCAGCTGTTATTCTCTACATCATGAATGACTCTCTGCCAGCTGAGCATCCTTTGTGAGTGGGAGCACCATCCTGCACGGAAACAATAGCTCCCATAGAGAGGACGAGTCCCATGGGAGAGGGGGATAGGTGAGGGAGGGGTTCTGTTTGCAGGGCTGGAGCCGGCACACTTGCCTCCAGGCACACACTCCTTTACAATGACTACATCCCCGAGGAGTTATATCAAGTTCCACCAAACACAAAGAGGCACCACATGTCATCCACTGGCACTGTTCACAACCACATCTGCTGTTTAATGACAGAGAAAGGTCAAAGAATTCCAGATATGTGAAAAAGGACAACAAGCTGTCATTTAGAGGAACTAATTAAAGGTGTGAAACTGTCAACACAGGTTATTGAATAAAGAGATAAAGTTGTGACTCTGATATTCAAATATTAATAAGATGCTGTGCACCACTAAAACAGTGTTTTCTGTTTCAGACAGATATCGTGTAGACAGATTGCAACCGACACAGTCTAATGGGAGTTTATCTACAGCATGCAGGAGTCCACCTCAGAAAAATTACCACAAATAAGCGCAACGCAGCGCTTAATTTGTATCTATTCATTCAGTTGTAAAAATGTATTCAAATGCTAATTCAAATGATGTGTACACCAACACAAAAAGTGCAAGTGGATCAAATCAAATGTGCTATAAAAAGGCAGAAAAGACAACACTGAGATAGTCAGTCACAATATAGTCATAATTTGGATTTATGTTGGCAAAAAAAAAAAAATGCAGCGTCTTCACCGTGGATATTTTCTGCTCTCTGTACTCTTTTGGTTAGCCCTGTATGACGTTACAGCTGTACTTATTTCATTTACTCTATTACTTTACTAGGGTCTTATCTTACACAAGGGCGTAATCTTAGACCAGGGTGGGAAAAAAAAAACCTGTATCTGTGTTTGGTCTGAACGCATCACAATAGCTTTATTGTAGGCACTAAAACTATTTTAATTGGAGGCCATAAAGTGTTGAAATGTAGGTTTGGATCACCATAAGTAAGAACGTCAAATAAACGGTTTTCATGCGATTGTATTGTTGACTTCTTTTTTTTAACCAAGACAAATGTTACACAAAAATACAACTGCAAAATGGTGGCTGGAATTTAGCATCTTTCATTTCTTAAAATTCATATATGCTGATGTCATGACTAAGTGGTATGTCCACGATGATCATGTGTTAACGCCAATTCCTCACGTTATGACCCTTAGCCCACTCCGAAGCGATGCAGCAGTAACGTTGTCGATGATGAGCAGAAACAAACCTCCCTGAGCAGAAACGGATAGAGAAAAGGGTCTTTTCAATGGCAAGTTCAGCTTTAAAGCACTGCCGGATGGCTCTCTCGAGAAGAACAAAGTTATTTGCATTTACTGTCGATGTGAACTAAATTACCACCAGAGTATGTCGAGTGTCAAATACAACTTGCTGGCCAAGCACACAGCAAGGGCAGAGAGTCCACCACAGTGGATAGTTTGCAACGGAGACACCTGGACAACTCTACATGAGACAAAGTGTAAAGTTGGACACTATATTGTGTTAGTATTGCTGAGGAATGTTAGGTCAGTATGCCCATAAGTCATAGCTTGTTGGGCTTGAGTTTACCATGTTATGCTTTCATCATATTGTTTTGAGCATGCAGTACCTTTGATCCATCCACCTATCCATTGCCAACCGTTTACCCGGAGTCGGGTCACGGGGGCAGCAGCTTCAGCAGCGAGCCCCAGACTTCCCTTTCCCCGGCCACGTCAGCTGACTCTGACTGGGGAATCCCTAGGTGCTCCCAGGCCAGAGAGGAGATGTAAACCCTCCACCTGGTCCTGGGTCTACCCCTAGGTCTGCTCCCAGTTGGACGTGCCAGGAACGCCTCCCTAGGAAGGCGCACTGGTGGCATCCTCATCTGCCAACCGATCCAGTGAGCGTTGTAGATCTAAAGCCGATGGTGCCATCAAGACCACATCATCTGCAAAAAGCAGTGATGCGATCCCCTCCACACCACGACTGCGCCTCAAAATCCTGTCCATGTATATCACAAACAGGATTGGGGACAAGGCACAGCCCTGGCGGAGGCCAACAGCCACTTGGAACAAGTCCGACTTACTTCTGAGCACAAGCACGCAGCTCTCACTTTGAGCATATACGGATCGGATGGCCCTGAGAAGGGACCCCCTCACCCCATATTCCCGCAGCACCTCCCACAGAACATCCCTGGTGACCCGGTCGCACGCCTTCTCCAGATCCACAAAACACATGTTGACGGGGAGACTGTACTCCCAGGCCCCCTCCAGGATCCCTGCCAGAGTAAAGAGCAGTTCTCTTGCAGTACCTTTGAGGTTATTCTAAAGAATATTCAGGACAGTGTGTGCCACTGCTTTGGATTGTTGCAATAATAATAAAAAAAACAACATACATTTGCATAAAGCATGCATGTTTGTCCACTCCCATGTTGATAAGAGACTTAAAATCTTGAGGAAAATCCCTGAAAAAGGCACATTTAGAAAAGATTTTTAAAAAGTGAGATTAATTTGTAATTAATCGCGATTAAACAATAGATTGACAACGCTCTTACACATTGTATGATTGCTGCAGGCAACAGCATGGAACGCACCCCAAGATTAGTTCCCTCATGGACAACAGCCGGTTCCCTTTATATTTTTCTGCCCCTCAAACATCCATTGAACTCCATACAATCTTCTGTTTCGGATGTTTTTTTTGTTTTGTTTATTTACCATAAAAACGTGGTTTCTTTCCCTGTGAATGACCCAAGTACTGATCACTTGAACCAGACCTACTCAAACTTCTTCAGGAAACATCTGTGGAACAAAAGCTGCATTTCAAACTTGACGTTAACTCATGAACAGTCAGGCACTCACACACACTGCTGACAACTCACCGTGGCGTTGGAGCAGTTCAGCAGACACAGAACCAGCAGCACGAACCACCTCCTCTTGTACACTTTAAAAAACAGCAGCCTCTTCAGTTGCGGGTTCGGTATCCTCGGAACATCAACGTGAGAACATACAGACCGAACCTCGGAGGAGGAGGAGGACGAGGAGGCTTCTCCACCGTCCTCCATTAGCATTTTACGATGTTGTTAAGTTAAGCTAATTGAGCTAACGTCAGACAGCTAGCAGTGTACAAATATTAGAGGCATGGCAAAGTTTCTGTTCGCGGTCACATGGTCGACAAAAACGCTCTAAATAGCGGTTGTAAATCCTTTAAAATACAGTTTGTATATCCATGGTGTTGTCTTTAGTTTAGAGAGTCATTGATTTACATTAATGGTTGCCGGTGGAGAAGTTTGACGGCTCAGGATACGCCCTCATGTGTACTGTACCAAAGATCCTCTATAGAGAAGATGAAGCACTCTGTCACAAAAACAACAGCCATGGGTAGGTTGCCTACAGTCAAGCACATGAATGTTGGACTTACGGACCACAAGATGTCATGGATGGCGCGATAAAAAAAAAAAGGTCCCTGACTTGAGTGGAGTAATTTTACATATGCAGATATTTTAGTCAGACATTTTAGAATTCATCCAAACATATTTCATTGCTCAGTTTCCTTTTTGGTTTCTAGGATGGAATCAGAATCAGAATTCCTTTATTTGTCCCACAAACGGGGGCATTTCTTTGTCACAGCAGCCAATGACAGTTATATTACAATACACAATAATAATAGTAAACAGATAAACAATATGATAGAAAAGTTTATCATCCTTGTACAATATTCTGTATATAGATGATACATATTTTGTTCTCACCTGCCAAATATCCACATATGCAAGTTGGGTGTTTCTAAGCCATACTCTGTTTTTAAGGATGAAATGAATGAACTGATACATGACTGCTAAAAATATTATTTATATCTCCAGTCAGTTTTCATCATTGAAATGGAGGGCTACAGTGTCTAAAGGTATTTTATATAGGCTGTTATTATCAAATCCAACTGGCAAGGGCGTCACTTTGTGTTGAATAGTGGTGGGGACATAAGGGCCAAGTTCAGTTCACCTACAGCGTAGAATGATGATACACTTCAAGGACATGTTAAGGGCAAGTTATTCAAAATAAGTGTCATTAGTTCATATAGATGTTCCATATACCAGTCTCAGAACTCAAGGGCATCACTGTGTTGAATAGTGATGATGGTGTAAGGGTTCAGGTGAGAAAGAAAACAAACTTTAATAAATGTTCTTTTATAAGCGAAGCATGCAATTTTTCAAACCTGGAACATAAAATGAATTTAATCAATTTTTTTAGTTCACACTTCTTGGTCTATTAGCCAATTTTAAACCAAGTATTCTTTCAACCGCATTCCCAGTGTGTTAATGACACCTCTGCAAACTCTTAAACCTAATGTGCCTCAGCCTGGCAAAACATTGGGTTTACTTGTAGTCAGTCAAAGACATATTCTGCAAAACATTAGAGTATATTAGACATAGAAAATTTGAATCATATACAGGAGGACAGATATGAATGTTTGTTTGGATCTGATTATGCTCTCCTTCTCTGCCAACAGTGTTTGTGCTTCATAATGTTTTTAAATCAATAACACTGGCTGTGGTTTTGCACTTCATTAATAGTACTCCAAGCACTTGTGCTTGTTTGCAAAGATCCTTTCATTGTTAAGTAATCTTATCACATAATCTTCCTACTGGTGATTTTTTTTTTGTACCTGGTAATTGGAACAGAGCGGGAGGTCTTCACTTCTTCAGCACAGCACAGCACACTGCTCCCTCTCTTTAACTCTCTGTGACTCTCTGAGTCACCTTGTTCAGTTTTGATGAAACTAAGTTAAATAGCCACAGCTGACTCATGAAACCAATTTGTGTTTATTTACCAAACTTACTCTTCCTTCATGAATTGTGTCTACTGTAAAACAAATTAAACCATCAAATTCACAACACGACGGATTCAGCATGAATGCAAGAAAATACTCAAATGTTAGAAGTGCTTCATTTTTAGTTTGACCCCTCCCCCAATTCTGTTTTTCAGAAAGAAAAAAGAAAAAAACAATAGTAATGCCACACAGTTAAAATGCATCCTTACGGGTAAAAGTTGAACATGCTTCCTGATTAAAGGAATATATGTATAATAAGGACAATATGTTTAGAGTAAGTAATAGAGTAAAAGTAGTCCAGGCAAAAACATGTACGCTGTTATGCTAATTATATGGAACAGCATTAAAGGAACAGTTCACCCACAAATGATAATTCAGTCGTCATGCTCACCCCAATGCTGATGGAAAGGTGGGTGAAGTTTTGTGGTCCACAAAACATTTCTGAAGCTTTACAGTAAAACAGTGTTGCAGCATTTGTAAAACATGTTTAAAAATGTAAAAATCAACGAGCAAAAAACGGCTCCATACAGCTCCCCAAAGGTCTGGAAATGCTGAGATCCAAAAGAGATTTGAAAAAGGTGTTGTATACATCCTTGATCCAGGTCAAGTCCCTGCATCCACGTCAAACGGTGTGTGTGTTAACACTTATAGCTTAGCAACTACAGTTAAGATTTCAGCTTTAAACAAAAGAGCATAAATAACGTCTGTTCAAGTGAATTCAGGATCTCGGGGCTTCTGCAAACTTGGATTACGCTGGATGAGCTGTATGGAGCTATTGTATGCTTTATCATGTTGTTTTTATTTTAAAACAAGTCCCCGTCTACAAAGTATAGGTACAAAGTATCGCGGGTTGTATCACAAAATGCTAATTTTAGTCCCTTTGTGCTGCACACTGCTTTTTCTTTTGGAGGATGAGTTCAGGAGTCAGAGGAAAGCAGCTGTTTTGCAGTCTGGTGGTACAGTAACGGATACTTGTGTAACTTTTGTCAGATGTCTTTCAGTCTCCTTTGGGCTCCGTGCAGACAAAAAAGATTTACTTCGGAATTCTGAATGTTGACTCCATGGCTACAGACAGTCCTGCACATAACAAATTGTTGTTTGTAACTTCGTACATCAAATTATTCCGACTACATCTCCGGAAGGTTTTAATTGAGTTACTGTACATCCTCCAGAAAAAAAAAAACATGGCTGCAGCATTGTGTGGAATCACAGATGAGAATGTCCTCAGAGGATCCGCAGATGTTGGCATGTGGCTGTGCTATGAAAAGATTTTTCTTTTTTATTTCACCATCATTATTTCCAGTTAGGAGAGTGCAGCGGGCCATATTTCATGACAACAGCTCGACCACATGTTTTAAGGATCCCGCCAGAGTTCAGCCCTAACCGTCACCTAACCACAGACATTTTCAGATTTCTAACCATCTCAAGGCTTATACTGAAACGTAATCAGTTGTAATTCTTCTGCTAAATGCATCATTTCTATTGATAAAAACCAACGACAGAAATGAATCCCTATGTGGATTTTTAAATCCTCCTCTGATGGTGAAAAATGTGCTTGAAGGCATGAAAGCCCGTTTAGGATTTAAAATAATTGAATTAAAGTGCAAAGTGCTATTTATTCTATCTGATTTTGAATTGGGTGATTGCAACTTATGTTTTCATTTATTTACTTTGCACCATTACACAGTGCCCCTTCAAACTCACTGTTTAGCCCTGGAATGCTTGCAACTCCCCTCCAGTTAGTTAGAACTGAAGAAGCCTCTTGGATGAGAGGTGAAACATCTTCCAGAAGCTGAAACACGTCCAGTTGCCTATGATACAGCCCTTAGAATTCCTGTGAATCATATTGGAATTCACATTGTCCTGCTAACGAGAAACAATCTGTTTATTCCTCTTTCTCCTCCTCCTATCTTTTCACTCAGGGCTCCCTTCTGACGGACTACGGGCCCCTGGGGTCATCTACGTCTCCGGGCTCCTGCTGCCTCACATATTGAAGGATCTGGATCGTCATTCCCTGGGCTCCGCTGGATCATTGCTCTTCTCTGTTTTCATATCTCCTCATATCTGTCTTTCTGTAAAATTTGATTGCCTCTTCACTTTGATCTTCTCTGTTTTACTGCTGATTATCTTGTGTGGCCTGCCCTCTTCCAGGTCACCACGGTGGAGAGGAGGCTGTGTGGCTCAGGCACCACTTGGCGATGCCAAGGCCCGCTCAGCCGTCTCCTGGATCCACACACATTAGTATCATTTCTATCAGATATTCTGTCAGTGCAATCTGTTAACTGTAATTTTGTGGTTCAGTTCTGCATATGTGACATCTATTGCATGTCTGTCCATCCTGGGAGAAGGATCCCTCTTCCGTGGCTCCTCCTCAGGTTTCTTCCATCTTTTTGATTTTTTCCCATGTTAAAATGCTTTTCTCAATATGGCAAGTTGTCCAGGGTCAAATGACAGAGGATGTTGTTCGCTGTACAGTTTGTAAAGCCCACTGAGGCAATGTGATTGTGAATTTTGGGCTATATAAATAAAATGATTTGATTTTTGATTTTTCGTTTATATAGATTTGACTGAATCAGTGCTGCTTATTAATGAATCTGATAGACAGCTTTGAAATTACTGTGAATCTGCTCTGGTTATCATATAGATTGGACTGAATCCGAGCTGATTATAAATTAATTTGACAGAGTGACTGAGAGCTTTGACATTGTTGTGAATCTACTCTGGGTATCATAGATTTGACTGAATCAGTGGCGATTATTAATTTAACAGCTGTATTATTTGTATCTCGCTGGCTGCTGTGTCCCATACACGGTGAAAACACTGACTGACTTCCTTTAAAGATGAATAATGAATGACACACTCAGCGGATCGATGTTTAAAAATGAGTTGCACTCTCTCACCCCACCCCCCTCTTCCCCCTCCACCTCCGGCGGCGCCTCTACGCATGCGCAAGCCTGCTCCAGGAGTGCTGTTTCGGCCTGTTCCGCGGCCGCTCGGTCATTTTCGCCTCTTTGTTTTACTGATAGTGGATTTAACTCGGATTCAACCCAATATCCAGCGGACCGTGCTGCTCCCGAACAGGTTAGTTCGCCTAACTACTCTTCCCCTCCTCATGTTCCGTCCTCGGCGGGTGTTGGACCGGTGTACGGTCCCGGTTCGAGCCCCCTCCTCCTCATTTTTCGCATGTCTCTTTCCGCTTGGTGCTACGGGGCATGCTATACGTGTTGTTTTATGTGTCTATGTGGTGGTGTATGGCGGCGCCGGGCCCTGCAGTTGCACACCGGGGATGGGGTTTTTTTTTAAGGGGGAAACGTGCTTTGTTAAGGCGGCTTTAAAGCTAGCCGGGATGCACACGGTTAGCCGAGCCGGAGACGAGGCTGTGGCAGCCGCCTCTCTGCCTGTCTCGTCATGTTTAAATGCTGTTGTTCCTCTCAGCCAAACAGCAATTCTTCTTTCCCATTGACCAGGAATGTTCTTGAGAAAAGCCTCCTGGTCCACCATTAGGCTAACCTCTGCCTCCTGCCGTCCAAAGTTCAGAGTGTGTGTGTGTGCGTGTGTGGAGGATCTACATGAGGTTTGGATTAAATCAAGACAGAAAGTTGGTGCATTTTTTTCCTTCAGGGTGGATGTCGCCCCTCGCCAGACTGCTGCTGCTGCTGCTGCTGCTGCAGCAAGCCCTGTGTGACATTGTGGGGGGGAAAGGCATGCAGAGAGCAGCCAACAAGTCTGTGCAGTTTTCTCAAAATGTAAACCATCACACAAGAGAGGAGCATATCTCTGAACCGAGCTCACGTCAGGCGTTAGATTCGGGGGTTGCCTCAACTTTTTTTTTCCCACAAGGGACCCTGCAACACAGGAAGCATGGTGAGGTTGATTGGCAGGTCAAAAACTGTAGGTGTCGAGGTGAAAACTGGGTTAAATGTGGTCGTGGAGGTTTTGTTGACTGTCTATTTACGAGCATCATCACATCCACATTTTAAGAGCCCCACTGGCTCATCCAGCCACTTTTGTCTCTATTTAAGTCTTTAAACGAAGCAGAAAGCTGTTTCACATTCATCTGTTGCAGGATTTCACATCTCAACTCGTGCGGAAGTAATTTGTGGTTTAAATTACAAAAATGTGATGTGATGATGGACAGAGAAGTAACTCTAGTGAAATGTATAATGCAGGAAAAATGTGCTTGGGGTCGTTCATACTTATTAAATTCCCAGCTAAGTTTGCCTGATATCTGTATCAGAATGTTTTAATCAATACATCAGTGGCTAAGAAAATTGGTAGACGAGTGCATTGTTTGTTGGCTGTCTGTTTACAAGCACCGTCTCATCCACATATTTACAGCCTCACTGACTCATCAAGCCACTTTGGTCTGTAATTAAGTCTTTAAATGAAGAAGAAAGCTGTTTCACCTTCAGCTGGTTGCCGGATTTTGTCTCATTTTGATCTCAACTCGTTTGAAAGTCATTTATGGTTCAAGTTACACGAGTGTGATGTGATGGACGCTGAGAAGGAACTTCACAGTGAAGTAAGAAACATTTGTCTTGAAGTTAACCTTTTTAAAATGAACAATACTAGCATATTCATAGATTCTTCCGTGTAAATTTAAAGCCCGAATGATAAACGAGTCCGATGATTTTGGTGCGATACGAAAACTTAAACTTTGAGGTTATAATGCAGGAAAAAGATGTTTGGAGTAGTTCAAAATCTTCAAATACCCTGTTTAGTTCCCAAATCATTACCAAAAATGTGTATTTCCTGATATCTGTATCAGAATTTTTTAATCAGTACCTATCAGTATTGATATCTGCCCAAAAAAATAGGTAGCCGGTAAGGTTTTTTCAGCTGTCTATGAATAAGCATTGTCTCCACTACTTATTAAGAGCCTCACTGTCTCATCAAGTCACTTTTGTCTGTAATTAAGTCTTCAAAGAAGAAGAAAGCTGTTTCACATTCATCTGTTGCAGCATTTTGTCACATCTCAGCTAGTTTGAAAGGCATTTGTAGTTCAATTTACACAAGTGTGATGTGATGAACAGTAAGATTAGAGAGTGTAATGCAGCTGCGTTGCACATCTTTATCATTGCCAAAATCAGATTTGTAAAAAATCTATATCTATTGGTATGTCCCTCATAGATCAGGTTGTACAGGCTCGGGTAACTTTGATCATTTTTAATGCGTTCATTGAACTGATTTGTGAGAAAACCACATCAGAAGTGATGCAAATTCAAAGCAGTGTATTTTTCTTGATCTTAGATTATGTTTGGATCTTTGTCAGGCATGTTAGGGATATTTTAAAGCTTAATTTTCTTAAAACCAATGATAAAAATAATTTCCCCTGTCTAATGCAACATCCTGCCTTATACCTCCTAGACAAACACATTTCTCAAAGCATTTCTTAGATGAAGATGGAGAGTTCTGCACTGTACATTTAGATATGGTCATTGAAACACTCTTGAGTAACATGTAATCTACACAGGGTGTCTGCAGGTTATTTAAAAGTCTTACGTTTCAAAATGTTAGGCCTTAAGAGTCATTAAATACTGTTTAAATGTGTGCACTCTTAATTGTCTCAAACATCTTATTTGATTTTACGTATCCATCTTTTAATTACTTTTTGTCAAAATTAGTCAAGCTCTTCTGGACGAACGGCCACATTTCTGATGTTAGTCTTTAAACCTACCACTGAATCCTTTTACTTTTTATTTACACTTACCTTTAGACAAAATATCAGCCTAGAATAACCTTTCTCTCTTTAATAACCATATTCTTACATAAACCTACCACTGCACAGAACCACATTCAAAACAAGACATTTCATGTGAGACACTGATCAACATTTTTCACCTTTTCTGACAGTGTGTAGACTGAACAACTAATCAATTTTTTAAGAAACGATCTAAAGGTTAATCGACTCTCAAAATCTTTCGCTGCAGACACTCTCTTAGTTGTCTCAAATCTTTAACTTCTCAGACAAATTTAGCACAATGGTAGTGTAGGCGTCTAGACATCTTTTGATCTCCACATCATGTCATCAGTACACACACTATAAACCACAGACCTCTGTACTGAGCAGACGTTTGATGCAGGGAAACCAAAGAATATTAATCAAGTTGTTGAGTTCAAATCAGGCCACTGACTGTATATTGACATTAAAGCTGCACCAGGCGTTGTCATCGTGTGCAGGCTGGCAGCTTCAATCAGCAGTGTAATTTTGCATAAAAACAATCCCCATAACCTGGCTTACAGGGTTGTTTGTTGAAAGCACTTGACTCACATGTTGCCTGCTAATTAATTATTTTATGATTTTCTGCTGTTTTTGAGCTTCAATTGCTTCAAATTGGATAACACGCTGCTGCTAAACAGCACCCATTGTGCCTGTGTTTCAACAGCCGAGACACTCTGATGCTTTATACCATCAGAGAGGATGGAGCTCTGATGTTGCCGTGTCCAGCTTCTCCTTTGACGGCGCTTTTACTTGCTCTTTTAACTTATTAAGATTATTTTGGCGGGGGGGGGGGGATATACCGGCATCAGTCAGAAATGTTACTTTACTAGCTAAACCTCATCTTGCTGGGCTTGTTTCAAAACCCACAGAAGGACCTCGCTGACCTGAATGATGGTTCTTGGCCAGCTGAATGCTTCTTGGCCTTCACTCAAAGGTACCATATGATATGGTTGTTGCATATGACCGCACATACCTGGCAAGCATTAAATTTCATGTTAGACTTGGGGAAAGCCTCAAATTACCCTCGGCTTTTCTGGACAGCTGACCTCTGACCTGAAATTGAATAATAGATAATAGTTTTTTTAATACAGCTGCAAGATTTTCAATGCACATTGACTACAAATTATCAAAAAGACGTTTATTTTGATCTATTACCCCAAAACATGTGTCCACGCACCGTTTAAACAATGTTTATGGTCCCTCTGGGCAGTCCGATAAAATGGCCCTGTCGGCCCTACAGGACCGACGAGCAGGATATGGCCTCTTTAGGCCCAGTAGTGCTTGATAATGAAAAAAACTCAATAGCGGCACAGGCGCCAGAAGATGCATTTGTCTTTTCTTGGACAGGAAATTATCTCAGGCAGCTTCCTAAATGAGCTACTGAGCAACTGTAGAGAATCACTTGTCTGCAAATCAGGCTGCAGTTTATAGAAGCAGGTCTCTTCCTCCTCAGCACGGTTTCTCTGAACATTTGATAAGAAGTTGGAAACTGAATTCTATAGAAGCAGTAAATTATATTACAGGTGCAGTTTTGTGAAGACAGAATGATTTTTAACAGAACAGTACAGTTTGATTTAAATCCTGAAGGTATAAAAGTTTGGTTGTCCAAGACCAACAGGGCTTATTTGTACTGTAAGGGGGAATTCAGACAGGGTTAAAAAAGGCTGCATTGTTAGGTGTAAGTCTGAAGTTTTAAGTACTGTACTGCAGTTTATGACAACTTTAAACTTATCACAGCAATGATAATTTATGCCTCTGTCTTGGTACATTTCTATAGTGAACACCAGACTTATGTTGTTCACGTTGGTCTTCTCACATACCAGGTTGACGGTTGGCTGTCAGGCCTTTGGTAATTGTTTATAGCCC
>CAEMYA010000462.1:1676588-1691845 GCA_903131615.1 Diplodus sargus | reverse complement strand
TTTTGTGTGGCGTGTCCTACACTGTCCTGCAGTAGTCGGCGCTTGTCAGTGGCTTTTAGGCCGACTGAGCACCTTGAATCGCCGGTGAAAATCAGTCTGATTGGCTGTTCAGCTAAGCAAATCATGGCATGAGAAGAGATATGGGAAAACGAATGGAAAGCCACTTGAGTATGACCCTTAAGTATCCATTATTTTACCCATTTATGGCGGTTTCTCCTTACTTTTCACTTCAGGTAGTGCAGCTCACTCCCTGGCCTGTGTGTGATGTGTTGTGAACCCTGCCGAAAAAAGTACTATTCTACTAGCACGCAGGTCCTACTAGTGATAGTTTGTTGACACCAGCAGATTAAAAATAACAGGAAACAGGTGTGAACCATCAATTGAAACATGGCGATACACCAAGAAATGTCTGTAGCATGTAGCCCAGCTACTACCGTTCTACCGACCTCTGATTTCCAGTCCTGCCTCTGCCACAGTAGGTCGAGCATTCATAGGTCCATAGGTGTGTTTTAAACTGGCGCACAGTGCCAGGCTGAGTGAAACCACATGACACATTACGTTACAGTTAAGCATGGTTTAAGTCATTCATGCCGTGCAAAAGTTTGGAGCCTGTTTCAACTTTTTAATTGCAAGTATCAGCTTTTTTGCCCGCAGAATTTGGTGTAAATCCAGCCTTATTGTCGGCCTAAAGGTTCGGTCACATCAATTAACCTCATGAAATTTTCTAGCAAAATCTATTCATTTAAGAAGAGGGGTTGCTGAGATTAGTTCAAAATAAAGGCATTTTTCTCACATCGAGTTCTGCTCGTTTGACGTGCAGATTTTTGCCGTTGACCAACAACAGCATGCAGCCTTAATGTTGCTGACCTTTGAGTGAGCCTGAGAGTCTGAGCGCTTTTATTTGCCCCTCTTAATAACTCCTTATTGAAAGGATGCTCCATATTAGGAACAAGCTGCCAGAGGGAATAAATGGCACAGTTAAAAGAAAATAAAAAAGAGAGAGAGAGGGAGAGCTATTGTGACACACGTTCACTAGCAGTTTCTTGGTACATTAGCGGTTAGCTTACCAGATATCTTAAGTTTAGCATCTAGTCAATATGAGCAGACATACTTGGCAAATACGTGTAGATGAATTCTGCTGTGATAAAATACAGTAAAGCAGGATTTTTTCTTTCTTTTGAAATTATGTTTATGCAGCATGAAGACCACAGGTGAATAAGAACTCTGCGGTGGAACCAGATGTAATGAAATTCACGGAAACATAATTTGTACAATTCCACGCTTATTCAAAGCATGATGATTAATTTGACGAGAGGAAGAAAACAGTCCACATAGAATCAGATATCATTCATTCATATGGGGCCACACCGGCTGATAAGATTTGTGGCCTTGCTCGAGCTTCCACAGATGGTATCTTTTTTTAAGCCGACGTCTTGAGTAACTGGTCTTCAGCAGGTTGTGTGAATTCGACTGTTTTGAATTGCCTTTGTGTACACATGAAAAACACCACCTGACAGACACGGCAGAAAACAGTCAGTGAGATTTCAGAAGGATACTCTCTCTTGTTCTGTTTTTAAGTCTGATGTCCTGTCTGCTTTTAATTAAAGGAAAACAATGCTAACCTTTCTTAAATGTGGGTGATTATCATCTACAGAAGTTTGTTTTTAGTCTAGTTGGTTAAATAAGTCGGTGTACACTGAGTGTATGGATGCTGAAAGCTGCTCTGGAGGAGTTCCCACTTGGGCTTTCTGGTGTAACCGCCCCCCTGACAGCCATATTGGATCTTCAGTTGCTGCTGAGTGTTTTCTAAAATTGTGACATGTCTATCTCAGCAGTACAAAGGACACATGATGACTTTCAGAAAACTGAAAACAGAGAATGTTGACATTTTTCTCTTGAAAAATTACCCAAATATTAATTGATTATCAAAATAGTTAATTTAGTAGCCAACTAATCTCTTAAACTTTACCACTGTTGTCTCAAAATTCAGTGTGTATTCAGCTTGCTCCACTAAGTAGTTTCACAATTAAACATTTAGTCTATAAGGTGTACATTGTAAATTGTAATGTTTGACAGTTTTTGCCTGAAAAATGACTGAATTACTGATTATCAAAACATGTCACAACTAATTTCCTTTCAATCGGCTAAAATGGCTTATTGCAGCGCTACTTGTAAACCCATTTGATTTCAATTGTTTAAGGATAGTTTATGATTGTTTTAAGACACATTTATTGCCAAAATCAAAGATGATGTACTTTTTATTGGCCAGTTGTCTCATATTAAGCCATTTAACCCACAGCTTGCTCTGATGGGTAGTTTGATCTAACTGCCAAGCATGTACTGCAGGAAATTAATGAAATTGATATTGATTATTGTGGCCATAATTAAATCCACATATCTGTATGCCTCTAGGAAACAGACAATTATAAAAATATTTGAAGTATTATACGTTGAGTCACTGGACTTTCAGATGAAGTTGTTCAACACAATTTTCTGGAAATCTTCTGCCTTCTCAGTGCCACTCAGCTTTCAGTTGAATAATTCAGAGAGTTTAACTTCATTTCAGTAGCATGAAATTAGAGATTGAGATCAATGATTTTTCCAGCACTGTGTCAACATTCCAACACTTTCACCTGCTCCTCTCACACTAATCTGCATTTTTCTGGACCTCTTTAAGACACCAAACAGATAATATAACAGGTCAGCTTTTATTTAGCGGTCTGTCAGCTGTTTGATGAAACGTGGTCAAGGGTCAGCGAAGGTCTGCGTGTGCACCAACTTCTCCTGAAACTCTGCAACAGAGCGATGCACAAGTGACAGCACTATTTAGCATCTCTGTCAGTTTAACGAGCCCAGAAAGCCTTCCGTAAATGAACGTCGGCGGGCCAAATGAGGAATTAATTACGTGCTTGCCTTGTACTTTGGCCCAGCTTGTACAGTAAATGGGTAATAACTGTCATCTCAGGGTCTGTGTGAGACTCACCCTGTCTTTGCCTGCGGCCTGGAGCCCACAGTTTGTGGTTAAAACTGGAAAAGCAAGACAGCACTACATGACAGCGAGCCTGTTCACTAGCAAACCCACGTAATGGCTCATTGCATCCTCCTTGTTGTAGCAAGTCTCTTCCTCACTGCAGATTAGACCGTGTATTTGAATATATAAAGCTGGACAATGTCCCCACGTCTTTTCAAAAACATTTTTTGTTGCCACTAATAATGCTGGAAAATGTCCTGACATCTTGTCAAAAACTGAAAAAAACATTGGCTGGTTTTAGCTTATGAAAAGTTTGTATTTGTGTCATGTTTGATATTGTTGGTTGGGACGAAAGAAGCAAATTTCAAGACCTCAGTCTGGGTTTTGTGAAATTATGATTGCCATCATTAAAACTTCCAGACGATTCATCGGTTATGAAAACAAACATGCATCTTTAAATCTAACTGGGTGAAAGTATTTTCGTGGCCAGCTGGTGTATTACCAAGTAAGGTTTACCTTCCATTTCCTTATATTTCTTTGTGGTCCTCTCTGCTGCCGCCATCTAAAGTGACTTGACCTCCAATGACCTCTCCTGGCAGAGCTGCTCCTGCTGCAGAGGGTGGTGGTGTCCAGGACCTCTCCCCTCCCCCCCACAGTCTTCGGTGTCATTATCCTGGAGGTCAGCAGGCCAAGAGCCTCAGAGGAGGTCCACGTTGACCTGAGGGGTTTTCTCTCAAAAGTGTGTGTTTTCAGTGACGGGTGTAAGCAGGAATGACAGTTTTAGACTTAAATGGATGATACAGGTCAACACATGAATACACATCAATAATTCAGTTTTAGGATAAGTAATCATCTGCACCAATTTCTACATTTAATGAAAGCTTTTAGATTTGAACACCTTATATATTTTTCTCTAGTGCAAAGGAAATGGGTTGTTTTATTTTTGTGTTTCTGTTTTACATAAATAGAAAAGGTAGGCTAGCATGAAGAGTGAAAGCCACTACGGATGAACCGAGAAAAAGAGAAATGTCGCCTACAGAAACTGACGAGTCATATCGAGAAAGAGGTTACAGTTCAGTCAGAAGCTTTTAATATGCTGAGTTTAGTTTCACTCATATTCTGTTGCATTGCTTCACAACCCAAAATGTGAACCAATTCCAGTTGTGATCAAATGTAGGGATGCACGGTTTCAGCTGTTCGTAATAAGAGGTTGATTACCTGCTTCTCAAGGCCGATAGCGCTCGTGCCAATGAGATAATCGATAACTGATCATTTTCACATTTTGTTATTTTAAAGGCCTTCTCCTTTTGCTCTTCTTCTCATTTGCTCTTCCTCTCCTCGTCCTCTTCCTCGTCCTCTGGCTTTGCATTATTGGCTCTATTTATGAGCTATCATTTTATATACTTAGACCAATAGCTGACAATACAAATGTATTTTTATGGGGCTGATAAGTTATCATACATCCATAGTTGAATATAAAAAAACAAACCTCAATCAGTTTAAATCTTAAATAATAAGTCAAGCAGTAGATAAATTGATCAACGGTATTAATAATAACAATAATTGTCAATTATTTCTTTATTCTTGATGCAAAACTTCCCATTTATGGTTGGAGCTTCTAAAATGTGACAGTTTTCTGCTTTTCTTTTGTCATTATTAATAGTAAATAACACATTGTTTAGTTTTGGACTGTTGGGCATCAACACCTTGTTTAAAGAAAATTATGACCAGTATTTTTTAAAGATTTTATAGAAAAAGATTAATCAAATAAAAATCTAGGATGGCGATAGATAATAACACTAATTGTTGTGATCAGTCGTCAGATCCTTTCCTTGCTGCTTTAAAATCAGTTGTGCAGCACCAGTGAGGGAAACGATGGGCAACAACCTCTTTACAACAGGAAGTTGAGCTCTTGAGGGAAATGAGGCCTTAATTTCAAAAACTGAATACTTCATGGAGAGGCTTTAGCTTAAAAAGCCAAAGGTTATTGTATTTCAGTCTTTGAAAATAATACTTTTAGTTTGAATGTCTGCTCTCTCTGAGAGGCAGTAAAAAAAAAAGAGCTAAACTCTGCCTTCCTGACTTGCTACTGTTCAACTCCCAGTCAAACACCAGTGGAGCTGCTAAATTGCAAATCGTAAGTGACTTTGGTTTTACTGGGTGTAACTAAGAATGTTGAAAGAAAATTCACGCTTGGTTCAGCAAACCCTCCCTGTGCAAATAAGGGTTTAAAACGCAGTTTATCACAGAGGTATTGTCAGAGTTAGTGGCAGGCAGCAGACTCCTGCTCACTGTCGACACTGAGTTCATTAAAAAAGTGACATTTTTGACAAGGACCTTTGACAGGCGGGGTAAGTTAAGCAAATTTTGACACCGGAGTTTGTTATAAAGTGACATGTGGTCTGTAATTATGAAACTATGTCACTTTAACCAGAGCAGCAGATGTTGGCTGATTGGGGAGAAAATGTGTATCACAATTCTGAAATTCAAAGCCGGAAGATCAAGATGAAAGCAGATTTAATAAGGGAATACAATCTTTAATTTACTGTAAATGCATACAGTCAACTCCTGCAAAATATCTTTAAAGTGACCCTTTATCTGATATATTCTGCAGTCATTGTGTGAACTGTTGTGTAATTCACTCTCAGAAGTCGTAAAAGTCACATTTGGCTGTTTGATGATTTCATAATATCATCATTAAGTCACAAAGTTATGGCCTCTGCTCTTTGTTAAAACTCTATCCAGCCTCTCTTTTATCTGATAAAAGCAAATCCTTTGATTTGCCTCCACCAGACAAATGCTTGTTTCCGTACTAATCAGGCTTTTATACAGATTATTTTGAGCGTAGTGGGGAGGGAGAGAGAGCGCTGAGCCTCAGGACACTGTCATAGAGAGAGAACAGCCTGTAAAAATCAAACATGTGGCAGACAGTTAATTTAAGTGAGTGTGTTTGTCAGGCTGCTAAAATGTGCCCAGCAAGTGACAGTTTGGAGGCATCCAGCTGATACTGTCTGAGTTAAAGCCACCACTGTGATAGCTCATTGTTGCATCAGAATCTTAGCAGCCTTTGTCACAAACAAAGTCTCTATTTTGTTTGTATCGTGGACCGAATCCTCATCCTGACTCAGAGATCACGGTCAGTTATGTGAAACAGTGAACCTGAAGTTGGAACATGTTTAATGTCCTGCTTGAATGCAGTTGAATAAAGGGGGTTTCCCAGTGCTCTGATCTCTACTTGGTATAACATGTAAAGCCTACTGATAATCAGACTAACTTCAGCCTGGTGTCTGACCTGCGTTTGTCCTCTCACATCAGCACCAGGCTGTTTGTCTATTCTTGTCTGTCCACAAAAACTTTTTATGACATATAGACTAGGGTTGCACCGATACTATTTTTTTCAAACAGAGTATGAGTATTATCATTTGTGTACTTGCCGATACAGATATTTCTACCACAAAAATAACTATTAGGTTACAGATGCACTGAATTGGAAGACAATTCTCTTCTCTGCTTATTACAACAAATGATAATAGATAAAAAAAAAAAAAAAAGAATACACATCTTCACATTTGACAAAATGAAACACAGTTAACACAGTCCGCTTAATATCTCAATTAAACGAGTGCACAGTCTCCACATTTGAATCAGTGTGATATATATTGAAGTAGCCTAGTAGTTGTTTCAATGTCTGCATGTAATTAAGAACTGAGTGTCAAATTAAATAAGGAAAGAAAATTTAAATTTTCTTCTGACAGTATTTATTGTCACTCAACATTTATTTATACAGATATTTAATATGGTAGATATGTATTATTTTCTTCTCTCTTTATGGAAAGAAAGGCTGCATTTAAAAATAAAATAGTGAAAATAAATAAAATGAATAAATAGAAGCTTTTAAAAAATGGTGCATCTTGTAATAAAGCACTTAAATTTAGAAAAATAACATTTCTGTTTCCCCTCACTGTTGCACTCATGCACTCCTGGACAACTCGTCCATCAGTAAATGGCTTTTTGTATTGACCAAAAATCCAAGCGACTCTGGGGCACATTCATTATCTCATAGAGATGACATGTGGAGTTATTTATCTCTGTTGTCTTCAGCTCACTCTGTCTCTCTTTTTGAAATGACAAGTTGCCCTCTGATCGCGGTCTTCAGTATCATGCGTGTATGGCCAAATGCAATAACGTGGTATCTGTGAATTTTTGCTAGTACGAGTAGGAAGTTCAGTATCGGCCCGATGCCAGTATCGGTATCAGTGCATCCCTAATATAGACGCGTTGTTATGATAAATTACTGCTGAGTTAATGTACAATGTTGATTGATCCCTCAATCAGCTGCTGAGTCTGATCTCATCTCATCTCTTTGGTGCTCCAAATATAAGCGCATCTTGCTCTCGTCTGATCAAATCAAAATTGTCTTAAAACTATTATATGGTTGATATTCGAGGTAGACAGATTATCTGCCCGGCTGATTACCGGGGATGATTTTCATTTTCTGATCATGCCGATGAAATAAACTCTTTTTAAAATGTCCCAGTTGCCAGCATCCTCTCACACAATTTCCCTCCTGCAACAGTAGCAGAAGAAATTTTATGATAACAACTAATTTCGAAAAAACTGTCTAATTCTCAAAAAAGTTTGTACACTTGCTTGAGGTGTTTTTTTGTGTTTTGCGTTTCAGAGAATGAGCAAAATGCTTAATGGTAAGAGACTTGCCAAATAAACTCTGACGCAGCGAACATTCAATTCGCATCACTGATCAGCTGTTTCCGCTGTCTGTGAAAACATGTCTGTAAGCAGGAGGTACAGGTGAGGACACCAAAAAAATTCCTTGGCCTCATCCACGGAAGAAACCTCACAGCCATTTTAGATAGCAAACAGCAAATGCCAACTTTTCCCATGGAAAGTAATTTTTGAAGACCTCTTTCCATTTTGTCTCCTGGTTTGTTTACCTCTAGCCTCAGTTTACTTCCATATCTACACCATGAAACTTGGCTACTATCTGATTGGTAACACGTCACAGCCGATAAACGCATGTAGCGGAGAGGAAGTATAAAGTAGCAGGTAAAGGAAATACTCATGTAAAGTATCTCAGAATTGTACTTAAGAGCAGTCCTTAGGTTTATTTCATCACTGGTTGTTCAGAATTTTGACACAAAGATTTTACTCCAAATTAATATCTGTCCTAAATATCAGCATTCAGACCCCTCTAATAATAGATATAGATAACAGATTAGCATGAGTAAACTCGTGATGATGTTGTGCAGCTTTGTGGAAACGCTCCCAACTCCAACTGCAATCACAAGCAATGATCTAAATAGTTGATCTTTTTTTAGTTGTGAAATGGCCTGAGGATGATTTACTTAAAGGGGCCTGAATTTGCAAGATCACATGACCCAAAGAAATTTACTGTCATAAATGACCAAGAGAAGCAGCAAATCCTCCCTTTTAAGAAGCTGGAACAAGCAAATGTTTGACATTTTTACTTGAAAAATTACTTAAGGGGTTATTAATATATATAATATATTAATTTTCTTTCAGTAATCTCAATTAGAAAATTGGCTAAATGCTGCATTGTTCACTTTGTAAAGTGGCCAATGCATTCATATATTCATCTACCAAAATATTTCAACACACAAGAAGTTTTTCAGAACAGAAAAGAGGCCAGTTGGTTTCCTTCCAACATGACTGGTGAACTCCGCATAGTTAAGGCTCCAGCCAAAATACAGCGCCATTTGGCCAGCAGCTGGTGGTCCCCAGAATGATTATCTGGGATAGAGAAGAGCTGCTTTGCATCTTGACAACATGCAGCCAAGATTACACTGTTACACTAAAGCCAGGCTCACTGCCGTGACTTAAAATAAGAAAGGAAGTACAGACACATTCAGTCTTCTGACAGCGTTTTGTTTTTGATCTGCTCCTCACAATCATCTGTCAAGAGGTCAATGATGTGGCTGACTCAGGTTCACTTTTTTCAAGGTGCTTTTCAGGTTCTGCTCTCAGACATCTGCTATACCAAGAAAAATACTGAACTGAATTCTCCAGAGCCCAAAGTAACCCAATTTGCTTCATTCACCATCATAAATGACCACAAAATGAGCACTTAAATTTAACCCTATGAAAACTGACCTCCAATGGGCTTCCCCTAGAGTCTGTGTGAGATTCTTGTGTACTTGAACCTATTTAAAACAATCTAAAATAAAACTATAACAGCTAGAGGATTCAATCTTTTTGCAGCAGATTTAAGTGCACAATGACGTCATCAGGCTACCTGACATATGTTGCAAAACTTGGTGACGATGTACGGTGATTACTCAACTAATTGTTGCATCTGTACTAAATGGCAACACAGAAAATCCAGCTACACTGCTTTGTAATGGACTTATTAAAACTAGAGTGTTATATGACTTATTTTGTGACACTAAAGATTCTACAGGTTTACACAGCCTTCTTATCCCTCATGTATTTTGGAAAAAATTTTATTCAAACTTTTTTCAATCAGTTGTCAGTTGAGAAAAACGGTGTACCCTTTCTCTGCTCACACATTTTCTTTGAATAGAATAATTTCCAATGTTTGCGGCTGCTCTGTTTGCTTTCCTCTGGTTTTCCTTCACTTTGGGAGCTGCAGTCAGCAGAGCTCATTAATTGTCTGTAATGACTTCATTAAAATTGATTTTTTATTGGTGCTGGTGCTGTTTGGTGGATTGCATTGGTGCTAGGTTGACCTTGGAGTAATATTGAAGCAAAGCAATGTTGATCAGATTTCTTGGAGCTGATGATTGTTGTGTCATTTTTTCTCAGTCACTGGACAAAGGGCGTTTCGGTTCAGGGGAGTTTATCAGTGTTAACAGCTAGGTGTGGTTGATGAAGTTCCCTGCTGTGACACAACAGAGCCGTGAACCTTAATGATCAACACCTTTTGAGAACTTAGTACCAGGCCAGCATGTGTAGAAAAAGCTCCTCAGTCTTCTGTATTCAAATGAAAAATCGTCTTCTTGGATCTTTCTAACATAATATAACACATTGTTGTCTATGGCAGGTTTGCAGGAGCTATAAACACACAGCATGCACTACAACCCATTCACTGGGGATATGATGCATTTTGTGTTTCCAAAGAAAACACTTGTTTGGATAAAACCGAAGAGGAGTCATGTGCAATTTTGCAAACTGTATATAATCCAAGTGAGGACATAGTTTTAACTGCAGCTAGATTGACAGTTATATCCCTCAAGGTAACTGCAGAAGCCAGACAGCTCAAAACAAAAGGTTACTTCAACAAGCATTTTGTGACAATTACAAGGAACCTTTGGAATAATTGGCTCTTCTGCTATATGCTCTACAGTGTTCACCAGTAAGTTGCTAACTCTGTTTGCGGTTTGATGCTGTGTTGGGAGTGTACTGTGAATTAATTTTTGGTTGAAACTAGCTTACTGATGAGAGCAGTGATGCTGAACCACAATTGTGAAGTGGCAAGCCATCAAACGAAAACCATAGGCTGAAGGGAGCTAAAAAAAAACCTCTGTAGAGCTGAGAGCTGTAACTGCAAGATTGGGATTCACAATTGACCCTTTGTTCATAGAAAAACATTGGTGTGGAAGTTTAACAAAATTACATTAAAGCCCTGCACACAGTGGAGGATATGGGTCTAGCACAAAAATCACTAAAATAAACGTTGTTGAAGCAGTCATATTAGATATTTTTATATCAATTTACACTTTTATATTTCGACATCCAGCAAGGAGAGCTGGGGCAGCGCCCCAGTGGGCAACAGTTGGCAGATAAAAGGCTTTAAAAATCCACTCTACATTACTAAATAGCCAACAGACACAGCTGGTGAACAAAGAAAAGCAGGAGTTCATAGAGACCAAACACAGAGCTTAAAGAAAATTAACACAAACAAAACTCAAATGAAATGATAATGTTGATCTTGAGAAAGCAAACAACAGCAAAACTCTGTAGAGTCTCACATTAAACTAACAAGTGAGACGAGTGCACGTAAATGTTAATATGTTGGGGATTGGACTCAGTAAAATGTATAAAGCACATTGAAACAAATGTGTGTAAATCGGCACAGAAATACAGAGTGAACAGGTTAGGCTAGCAATTTCTAAACTGGCTATATAGGAGCCAAATTTAAAGAGTGCAATTTTAACCTGATTTCATACAGTTTTAGTGTGCTTCTTTGTTTTGGGTTTCAGTGGCGTATCCCGTCAGGTTGTAATCACAAAGTTAAACATGCATTTGCCTTCTTATTCATCCATCAGCTGGACTCAAGACATCATCATCAAACCTTGACATTTAAAGGAATGTAACTTTAAAAACTCTAGCGATAGAAGTATGACCAAACAAATCTCAGAAGGAATCCATAACGAGCTAAATACTGACACATGCTAGATAGTCAGAGGAGTCTTACAGTTCACATCGTCGGTGACTTCTTCGCCGATAATGACGACACATAGCAGTGGCATAGAGTGGGGATGTGTGTACAGGGGAGGAAGTGGAAACAAACCAGTGATTTCAAAATAAAATTCAAAAATAAAAGACTATAAATGTCTCTAAAGATGAGGAATTCACAACGTATGTAATGGGTTGATAAAATGATATGTATCTTTTCTTTATTTTTGTGTCCATGGGGCCCAAAAAAAATATTTCTGCAGGGTAAATCAAAATGAATACTTGAGAATTAATTAGTTAAGTGAAGTTTAGTCATTTGAATAAGCTGATAAAAGATATGATTAGGACTTTAATGTATTTTAGCAGAAGGGCATAGTGAGAAGCAGAGAGGACGCAGCATGCTGGAGCAGAATCCTTCGGAGCCCCTGTTCCTCATTTGAAGCTTATCTCTTCTGTCTTCCTGCCGTTGGGGTGTCCAGTGTGTCCTGAGCCTCTGGGTTGTTGAGACTGTTCACTCTTTAATATCTTCTCCTTATGTTAAGGCTGCGTTTGTATCTCTGTCTGTCTGCACAGTTGGACCACCCTGTGCTCCATAATAGTGCCTCTGTTTAATAACTCTGAGGAGCTCGATAACAAGCCCATTCGATAAGGCTAATAGCATGTGTCAATTAATGGACACATTTATCCAGAGCTCCTTTCAATGTCGTGTGTGTGTGTGTGTGTGTGTGTGTGTGTGTGTGTGTGTGTGTGTGTGTGTGTGTGTGTGTGTGTGTGTGTGTGTGTGTGTGTGTGTGTGTGTGTGTGTGTGTGTGTGTGTGTGTGTGTGTGTTTTTGTACTGGCGGCTCCGACGGGAATCCCTAACCCTTTTTCATGACTGCTGTCTTTTAGTAACAGAAAGAAACCGCTAATTCAGATAGCGTTACTGCTGAAATCTCCCCATTTCCTATCTAGAGCTACATGTGACTTAAACTGATGTGTGTAGCAAAAAAACACCAACAGTTAGTTGTATTGTTAATGTCCACACATGGGAGTGAGCGACATATTTAAACACAGAGATGCTGACGTTTTAAAAAACATGTTGTTTGACAATCTAATCTCCAGCTGTATTGAATTTGTTGAAACTTTTAAAGTCCTGCAACTAAGTAAACCTCAGCTCCACATTCTCCAGTGACTGTTTTGCCCACTCCCTCCTCTGTGATCAATAACAGGAGGATTCTGGCCTTCATAGATTGTTACCCGAGCAAACAGATTTGGCACACTTCATCGTTGTGAACACATGTTGTGTTGATGATTAAGAGTCTGAGTCAGGAAATGTTTGTGAGCTTTTCATAAATTCTGAAAATAACATATGGTGTCTGTATACTGAGCATTTAAAACTGAAAAGACCTTGTCAAAGTGGTGTGAAGTGGGCCAATTGGTTAGCATACAAGTTACTAAAATTCCTGTTCAGTACCTATGGAATTACCAAAGTAAACCAATATTTTTTTAATTTAATGTGCCTTCTTGCTTTTCCAGACATATTTTGTGACACAAAAAACAAAAGTTCTTGAAGTTGATAGAGTTCTAGTGGTGGCAAAATCTTTTCAAAGGCCACCACATAAAGAAAAGTGACACCCGCCTTCAACACGTAGCTGTAGTCCACGTGTATATTTGTCAGCTGTGGTGTATAAAAACTAAATTTGCAGATTGTGGGTGTATGTGAACCACTTCAACCAATGATTTAACCATTAACCAATGTCTGAATGTTCAAAAATGTCTATTTTTCATAATGGGACGGAGAAAAGCAGACAATCTTCAAGAAGCTGTAACAATGGATGTAACAAATAAAATCTGGATGCAGTGTTAGAGGGGTTAACTCTTATGAAAGTTGCTCAATGCTACAATGCTCAACTTCCATGTCGTAGAGCAGGGACACTTGAGACTTCTGCTGACCAAGCCAGCTACCTTCCGTCTTAGCACCCAGCTACCTTGAATGGGGAGAAAATGATTTCCCTCTTACGGCTCTAGACTTTCAAAATTTCGTTGGCTCGATATATAATTGATTAAAAAGTCTTTTTGGGCCCTTGTGCGTAACATGATGTTGAAACAACAGGTTTTGGCCACTAAAATGGACTTCAAAGGCTGTCGCTCTTCCCTGGGGCTTCGCTGTAACCAGAAAACATTTGTCAGTTTAAGTAGAAAAATTAGATAACGATTTATGTGTTCATTTTATGTAAAGTCAGACTTTAATGAGATAGTTACTGATTCTGCTATGCAGACAAGTAATCCTAGTTTTTCTCCTAGGAGCTGTAGTCTGCATTCAAATTTGTGCACATATGCTCTGATTTGGGATTGTTCTGCTTAGGGATGTCAACAGTAAGCAGAGATTATTTCAGTCCACTTACACATGTTGGTCCACAGATGAATTTGCATACACAACCACACACCCCCCAAAACCTTAAAATCAAATATGATGTGGGGACATATCCTCCAGAAGAGGAGGATATTTTGCTTCCCCTCAGTTTGCTAATAGTAAGAGCACTATGCCGTACCACATTAAGAACACGCGCATGGCTGTCAGCCTTGGGTAGAAGTTGTGATGCCAGTCCGAGGCCAAATGATTGAAACTCATATACTGTCAATCAGTGTGGTTGAGGCCGGATTCAGGATTCAAAGAGCAAGTTCGGTCGAGCCAGAGAACATTATGCAAAACATTGAAAAACACTCTGAGGATGCAGTCTAGTGTGCTCCTTGTGCTCCATCCAGCACATGTCTGTTAACTTGACGTAAGATAACAGATGACATAAGATACTCTAAACAATTTCTTTGAATCCCTCTGTCTCCACCACCCTGGTTGTCAGCATACAACGGTCTCAATTATTTGGCCTCACATTGAAAAACACTCTGAGGATGCGGTCCAGTGTGCTACTCATGCTCCATCCAGCACATGTCTTGGTTAGTAATTGATTTATGGGTGTTGGGCTATCCAAAACTGACCTCCCTAGTTCTGCTTTTCTTTCCCTGATGAGCAAAGACAGAAAATGATTTTCCCTCTGTTCTTTGGGTGGTGATTTGTATGGATGATGGATGCAGCTTTTTCTGTTTTATTGTCCATATTTTTGTCACATAAATGTTCTTGCTGTCGCTAGTGAGTTACCTTGATGATTGCGTGAGCAAGTGAAGTAAACTTTACACAGAGTACAATTTTTGTCGGCTGGGTTTATTTTTTTTCTTGTCAGTGTAATCCAGTGTCTGAACATTTGCTTCTCTTGCCTCTGGGAGAAACTTGCTGACATGAAGAAGAACTCAATGTGCCATCTCTTCCTCCTCACTGCTCACTCTGATACAGTCATAGCTTGAAGTAAAGGAGAGAAAATATCTTCCTCTTGCCACCGGCTCGGTATCACACAGTGCATGAAGAATTTTGAGAAATGTTTGTGTTGCTGCGGTTTAATCCTCCTCCTCAAATACTCAGCTGTGTTATTTCACTACTGCCACTTGAGATGATGCAAAGACCACAAGTTGCACTTCTTTCTGTGTTTGTGTGTGACCTGCGAGGTGTTTTACACATTAGCTTCACTAACTTCACTCCTGGCCTTCACAACCCTAAACTCAAAGCTCAATTATTTAAGTGTCGCTGCCTATTGGCAGCTCGTACAGCCTCCTGACCGGCTGCAGTCTGCTTCTCTTTGGATCCCGTCTATTGTCTGCCTGATTTCCCCAGCCACCGAATCCTGGCTGGAGGATTGAGGGCCATCAAACAGAATTAAGAGGAGACAATAATGGTGTGTGTGACGGTGGACTGTGTGAATACTTAGAGGAGAATATCTAAATTTCTGTGTAGTTTTTGTGCTCTGTGTGTGTGTGTGTGTGTGTGTGTGTGTGTGTGTGTGTGTGTGTGTGTGTGTGTGT
>CAEMYA010000462.1:1658821-1676489 GCA_903131615.1 Diplodus sargus | reverse complement strand
GTGTGTGTGTGTGTGTGTGTGTGTTGAAGTGATGCCAAAGCTGCCAAAACAAGAAGAGGCCTCTTCTCCTGGCTCCGTCCACTGATGCAGGCCTTCAGTGTCCGTCGCTCCAGCTGGCAGCCAATTTATACCGAGGCCAAACACTCCAATGCCCACAGGCAAGCCGACAGGGGCTCTTTGTGATGCCAGAGTGTGTGTGTGAGTGTCCTTGTGTCCGTCTCTGTGTGTACTTATCAGCTACAGAGACAGTTGTTCAGCTCATGATTGACTGCAAATGTTATTAATCTTTAGACTTAGCTGCACCCGGAGGACTTCTATCTGTGTTTTTGCATCGGTCAAGGCATGAACTACATCTTAGTAATGGCTCAAAGTTAATGAATGCACTGGAAGCTGTGTAGCTCCTGTGTGGCAGCTGTAGACTCTGATATCACAATGTCAGTGTGTAAACAACAGTACAGCAGAAGTGGAGCAGAAGATGTAACTTCTGTGTTGAGGGTACTGTCAAGGAAAGAGAGGAAAGTTCAAGTGGTCAAAACTGCAGTTCAGGACTCTTCACCCACATCATTTTTACCTGTACATTTGAAATGTGTTTTTAGTAAGGTTTGGCAAATACCATTTCTTTGAGCTTCAAAGCTTCAGTGATCATTGTCCATAAATATTTTAAGCTTCGAGTAGTCATAGCACATAGTTTCAGTGAAAACAGGGCTCCAGAGTGGACCCAAATCTGTCAAGCGCGACTAAACATTTTCATAGGTCACACCCATTGTACCTGAAATTCAAAATTATCAGTTTGATAAGAAAATTTACAAAAATATTTTTGTTGCAATTTCCTGTTGCATGTGCTGTGATTAATGCCGCTTTTCCACCAAATTTAGCTGGTCTACACAGGTTTTTTTTAATTTATTCTTTTTAATAAACGCAAGTACACTCCCTAAATATCACCTATTGACCCAATTCCCACTTCCCCAAGGCAGCCCGTCTGTGATCTGAAGCGCCATGTTATACGTCACAGAAATCACTTTTCACATCACGAATGTGCCGCAAACAGTTGTAACAGAAGAGAAAAAACAACAATTGACCCATTGTGAAAGAAAAGTCTGTAACAGTGGGTATATTATTTTGAGCGTAACAAGCCCGGCAAAATGACTAGTTTCACTGTTGGAATTTGAGCAATTCGGTCCAATACATTTTGGAAAGTCCAGAAGAAAAAATGTTTCCCCTTCAAGTTAGCCAGCTCAGCCTACAATCCAGTTATTTTCGTAGCCAGGAAGTCATGCTTTTCTGGTTTTAAAAGTCCTCTGAGCAGCTCTCATGGGAATGACCGGTGCTCCACCTCCAACACTGTGTCCAGTAATGCAGAGTCCTTGAATAGACCAGATTCACAAATTCCTTTCTAATTTATGCACCACCACCAGATGTTGATATCTGGTCATCACGGAATTTAATGTGCTCATCCGAGTCTTACCTTTAAATCAAAGCCAAAGTCAGGGTGATAAAAACCCTTGTCTACTGCTGAGTCAATTGTCCTGGGTGTTTATGCAGAGTTTACACATTCCTATTGCACACAACAGTTTGGTCTTAGTGGGATTTTTGACCAGCGGAAAAGGGGTATTAGATAAGGAAATCGTATTCCTGTTTATTTATCTAACATTTATTTATCTAGGAAAATCCCATTGAGATTAAAAACCTCTTTTTCAAGGGAGTCCTGGCCAAGTTTACAGTCATTGAGATAATTTTTGAAGAAATTCAATTAATATTTAGTATTATTTGGTTTAGGGTTGTCAAAAGTATCGAAACTCAAAAAAGTATCGAAACTAAAATGTTGTATCAAATACGATACTCATTTTCAAAAGTATCAATACCAATTATTTTTTGCACTACCTCAGACCTGAAACTTATCATAGTTGCAGTTTCTTTTTGCACAACTGTTTTTTATTATAAATATTTAACGTGTGGTTCTGTTAAATGTTACATGTTGTAACAGAGGTTATTTTTGCATTTTTCTTGTTAATAAAAATATTTCTTCTTCTTTTTTTTAATCGAAAATGGTATCGAGTATCGAATATTTTCCTGAGTATCGGTATCGAGTTGAAAATTTTAGTATCGTGACAACCCTAATTTGGTTGTACTTTAGTTGTGTTTTTGGTGCCACCAGTGTAAAAAGTAAGGTGTATTCATTGGTGTATCAGGGGAATTTTTCATGCTTGTCATCACATATATTGATCATAAGATTGTGATATCTACTGCTGCCCTACCTTGGACACTCAGCCCTGCTTGCTCACAGGTGCAGCTCCAGTCTGTTGATAGGCTTTCACTTGTGATTTGTAGCCAGTAAGGTAGTGTGGACATTGATGTGGAAAAGGTTGTACTACACATGTTTTACCAGAACGATTTTTGCCAAGGCCAGGTATCATCCTTAAACCATCCCTTAATTTCAGTTTCAGTCTCTCTTTCAAACTCAGCTCCGACTAATCGATATTCCAGTGCTGCTGGACAGAGACGGACAGAAAGGATTTGTGCACCAATGTCTGGAACTTACCACGCTTCTTCTGCAGAGTCATTTGAGCTGGGAATTAATGCAGATTATACCTTTTCCCACTGAAGACCAGATGTAAGCGTCAATGTTCTGTTCAGTGAAAAAGGGATTTTGCAATCACCGTGAAGTGGGGATAACCACAATCTTCTGGAACTTGAACTCGTAAGAGTTCTAAAATACGAATGCATGCTCTCAACTTTGATATAAACGTGCACCCTATAGATAGAAATGTGTTTTCTGTTCCTGGTCTCCAGGATTCTGTATTTATGTTCAATGGTGTAGTTTGTTGCTTCGGGGTGCCTTGTGTTTGAGCCACTGTTTACATCAATAAGTGCACAGGATTCAGTCTGTCCAGGGCTGAAATGCTGCCAACTAAGGGGTCTAGATACTGTGTGCTGTCTGTGGATTATCTAAACTCTGATGTTTACACATTGCTTAAGGGGCTCATATACTTGTAAATGAAATGGCTTTTTAAAATGAGAGGTAAAATTTGCTTCGACAGCCTATGATTGTGTCATGGCTGAAAGATAGACAGCTTTCCCTGCACCCTGTGAAATTTTGTTTGGCAGACTGTAAGTAGGAAATCACTATGGCGAAATGTCACTTGATATGCACTCGGGTTAAAAATGGGGCGATGACCCCTCACCCTGAAACATTTAGACCACAGAAGTCCTCTTCCTTACCTGAGCTGCTATTTCTGCCTTTCGAAGAGGTAGCTAGGCTTTCAGATCGTTATGTAATAGCCCCAAACATGAAATCAACCCTCTAAATGTTTTACATTTAAGGCGTTTAGCTGATGCTTCAAGTGACTACTGCAACAATTTTCCACTGAGCAGCATTACAGGGAGCCATTATAAAGGAGTGGAACCAGTAACCCCATTCACACAACCATTTGAGTGCAGGGATTCTGTGGCAATCCTCCTCATCCTCCTCTGTGTGAAAGTTTCAGATGCGGCGAGGGGTGAAATTTCGCTGCGTCTCTGGAGCATTGGTGAACCGTACCCATGTGAATGGATAAGCCGGCAGCCAACAGATCCTTCACTCAACAAAATGAAGAGAAATGTCCCACAAAGCAACGTTACATGACCAAACAACAATAACGCAGTAACTGGTAGTGTGTTTGGCAACTTATATGAGGAAAAAAAATACTGCAATTATACCTTGAGAAGTGTCTGTCATACTGTCTGTCCCAACGACTCTTCCTAAAAACAGCATTCTGTCCCTGGCAAAAGACTTTAACTCACTAAGGCCCTGTCTCCTTCCACTATTGTGTTGTTGTAGTCTGTCTCTGCGACGGGACAGCCCCCCCGACCAAGACTTCAGCAAACTTCCCCCCAGAAAACAACAACCCTCCCCGCAAGTGAGAAAGTCAGACACCGTCCTGTTTACTGATGGCGATTATGTAATTATTTGATTTAGATTGAAAAACCTAACTTTGTAATTTTCCAGGATGCATGGTGGGTCAGGAACTCAATCACAACACATTATAACAGCATCCATATGATTATAAGCAGTCAGCAGGTACATGTTTAGATTAACAGGTAGATACTGGGGGAAACACGTTGGGGGAAAAAACACACAGACGTCATCATTATGACATGTACCATCATCGCTCTTTAGGAAGTTCTTGGAGATTCCTGAACCTAGAGGTGGGCAATGTCATTTCAGATCGAGATTGATCTCCAAGATATACACAGTCTTCTTTTCAGACAAATGGCGGAGGTTGTCGTGTTCAATGTCCTCTTACCTCTGTCTCCAGACTCTTTACAATCTAACTGACGAGCAGATCCTTGCGACGTGAACACGTGAACATGAACTAGTAGCCAACTATACGCTTCATAACTTCACATCCTTGTGTGACATACTTTAAAGAATTCAACATTCATTATAGCTAGCAGAATGGTGGCTGAGGCGCTAGTGCCACAAAGGAAGGATCTTTAATGCAATGTTGTGATTAATACAGAAGTTCATACAGTATTCAAAGTCTGTCTGTAATCTACAGGGCATTTCAATATTGGGAAGAAAAAAAACATTTGACCGTGGCTCATGATTGCGATTAAATAGTTTGTGATATTTTTTAGCCTGTATTGGCCAAAGCTGTTGTCAAATACCAGACTATCAAACAAACATGCCTGCCCCCCCCCCCCTTTTTTTATTTTATTTATTCTGTCACATCTAGTAACATCAGGTGTCATTAACACTGAACAGGACCCAGAAGAAAATGAGGCGACTGTGATGGATATTTGTTGCTGTTTCTGCTGGTCGCAGAACCTGATTGATAAAACCAGAGCGACGGGTTTCTGAACGTGTTGATGGACTGAATGAAGTGTGTGTGTGTGTGTGTGTGTCAGTGGGTTTTGTGGAAACAGACAGTTGCTGTTTGACAGGTTTCAGTAGGAGGATGCGTGATGATGAACCCACAGTCTCCGTGTGAATCACCACAGTATGACAAAGAGGCCTCACTTACCTTTTTATTTTTCATCTGAGCGTACTGCTAAATGTCAAAATGATTTCTTTACGGAGATATATCTTTTCAAACTGTTCTCCTTCTGGTTGTTTTACGTTTTTAAGTTATGTTGGGTGTTTGGATGTGATTTTATAGTTCCTACAAATAGTAAATGGATTGGCAGAAGATGATTACAGTCAACAAAAAAATACTAATGTCTGGTTGTCAGGCTGCAGCTTCTCAAATGGGAGTATTTACTGGTTTTCTCTGTCTTCTGCTGATCGTTGATTAAAGCTGCAGTATTTAGGGGAAAATGAATTGCTAACTGACAACTGATAACATATTGTTTCAGTCATCTTCTTCTTTCCTATCAAATGATTAATCACAGTAATTGTGACAATAATCAGCAGATTCATGATTCATTGACAGTGAGATTACTGGTTGTTGCCTGATTTGCAAATTTGATATTTTGGGTTCCTTCGATAAAACGAGACATTTTTTAAGAGGTCATGTTGGGCCACATTTTGCAAATGATAAAGCGATTGGTCTTCAATTGTTAGTTGTAGCTCTGTTTATGTAAATTATTGATTTACAGAAACACTTATTGATCAATTGATTTCATTCTCTCTTAGTCTCTGTTGAATTTGTTTTCAATTGTTCCACTTGTCTCGGATTGATACAGTCAGATGTAGTTGACTACCCTATCCTTGTGACAGTATTGTGCAATATCTTGTTAGCTGTGTGGTGAAATATCTTTGCTGCTGCCTTCAGGATGAATATCTGCTTCAGTATATGTGCAATCATTTAACAGAGACAGAAAGCAGCAGTGGGAAAGAGCAGTAAACACAGTAATGAGGGTTAATTTTACGCCCGTCTCCAGGAGTGTCTTTAAACTTTACTATCAGCCGACAATGTTTACAGACATGAACACGGTTTGGAGACCAGGAGTCGGTGTTTTTTATGACCCTTGACATTAAGTACGTGTAAATATAGTGTAAATAAGCTTCTAGTTGCTGTGGGATCGCATAATTTAAGGAACCGATTCCCAAGCAGATATGAGAGACAACAGAAGACGTTGCTTCTGCCTCCCTGACAAAATGAATTAACAAATATTTGTGGTTGTTTGCTCTGCAAGCTACAAGACAGACCTTCTACTGTATTCTGCCGTCCTTGTATATTATGGCATGCAGGAAATGAGGAGTATGACATTCAGTGAAGGGCCTTGGCCTGACACTGCAGTTTAATGTTTTGCATCCTAATCACTTCACTACTAGGACGTCTGTAATATCTGTTAGCAGAGAGAACAGGATTTATACTATGAGGGTAAAAGCAGGTCATCTATTGCAGTGGATTTTAATGTATGTACTCAGCTGGTGTCCTCAGACGACCCTGAATGCAGCAGCCTCGGTTTAGAGCAGACCATAAGTGAACTCTGAAGTGTCTTGTTATCCTCTTTTTTTTTTTTTTTTTTTGTATCTGATATTGCCTCCAGTGTTCTCCCTCCAGTCAGCTGTGGTTCAACAACACTTCCACCTGTGCTGCTGCTTCAGAGGACAGAAACCAAACAAATATCCACAAAAGCCTTCTTGTTATCTGGACAAAGATCTTTGCCTTTGAAAGGATGACAATGGAGGCAGATGTCACACCTGAGCTGAGGGTGAAATCTTAACTGAACTTGATTGTCACACATTTTACTTTGTTTATTTAGAGTTGTATTGAGTTCCAGAGCCAGCAGACAGAATCCACCAAAAGTATACGACGGCCCCTCACCTTTAGTCTTATGGGACATGTTTATGCTGCAACATGCTAGAGCTGCAACAGTTAGTCTGTTAATTGATTAGTCCAGTGGTTCCCAAACGTTTCCCTGCAGGGCCCTCCTTCTATAGATTATAGTCTTTTTGAGCCCTGTGGTCTGTCTTCATTACCCACCGTTGTACAGGTGAAGGCGTCGGCAAGATGTACCTCATCCTATTTTCCTGTCTTTGGATTTGGTTGTTGTCCTGTTTGGTGTAGTTTCATCATCTACTTTACATTTACCTGGGAGTCCTTACACCAACTTGTACATGCTTTTCTAATGGACCAACAGTGGATTCATTGATGAACAGAAAAGGAGTTGCCAACTGTTTAAGGGATTTATTATTTCAAGGATTTTGAAGCAAAAATGCGAAATATTCACTATTTTAGCTTCTCAGAATGAGGATTTAATGCTTTCTCGTAGTATGTGATAGAAGTGCAATAATTAGTTAATTTATCAGTTAGTCCATCAAAATAAAATTAATTGCCAACTGTTGTTGTCGAGTGTTTGTGTGTTCCAGCTTCTCAAATGTGAGGATTTTCTGCTTTTCATTGTCATTTATGACTGTAAATGAGTCTTTGGGTTTGAGACTGTTGGTTGGACTGAAGAAAACGTTTAAAGAAGTTACTCTGGGCTCTAGAAAATTCTGAAGAGGAATGTTCACAATTTTTAGAGTATAATATCACTCACTCTGTTTGCTCTCTGTATGCTACTGTAAGCCTTCTGCACACGGGTTTTAGATGATAAAACAGTGTTGGATAAAATATTGGTGTGCCCGTTTAGCTGGGCTGCATGTGCAACCAGCTGTCATATGTTATTAAGGGGAATGAGATGCGAGTCCTGCACCTTGTGCTGTAAAGTTGAACAGATTTCAACTTCTATAAACTGCTAGAAAATTGTGGCGCGCAGCAGAGGAGCACCCGCCTGGTGATGAGTCCCTGTGGTTTTTTTTTGGGTTTTTTTTTAATACGTTTATTTGAAAACAGGGACAGTGCACATTAATAACATTTCTGAAAATGCGCCAGAATTAGCCAAGAGGCTATTTTTCATCTGTAGTCCCTAGACAGATGTTAAAGTCACCCTAAAAACAAAAAACAAAAACAGAATAGAATATGAAATATGAAAAATAAGATTAAAATTACAAAATTACTAGCCAAGGCAATCTGCAAAACATGCAGAACAGTTAACAACATGACAAAATAGCATATTTTTTTTACAGTGTGATCAGGTTAGCTCCATTTCTTGCTCTTTATTGGTCTTTTGCCTTTTCCCCCTTTTTGACAGAACAGTTGATAATGACAATAATTGCCAGTTTGCCCTATATGATATTTAACTGGATGGGTTTTAGACTGTTGGTAGAAAGAGCAAGTAATTTCTGTATGTGTCACCCGTGGCAGTTTCAGTTTATAATCGGCAGACAAAACAATGGAGTGATGGAGATAATAATTTGCAGATGAATAGATAATGAATGAAATAATCAGTAGTTGCAGCTTCTACAACAAACAGTGATGTATTAGACAACAGCAGTCTTCCAACTTTGCATCAGCAGTTTGTGTTTGGCACAAAGTCAGCTCCACTAAGAAATGTTGTACCCAGTTTGGTGTGGGAAAACTTGCCTGCACAGAGCCCTGACCTCAACCCTGCCCATGACTTTAGCGATCAACTGGAAAGCCAGCTGAGGCAGTCACCCCCCATCATCAGTGTGCGAGCTTACTAATGCTCTTTTGGGCCTGAATTGAAGCAAATCCCTGCTGTCAGGTTCAACATCTGCTGGAAAGACTGAAGCTACAAGAGTGGAGGATGTTATAACAGCATGACATATAAAACAACCTCCCATGTGTCATGTTTGATTGTCAACATACTCTTCTTGTCTGTGTATTGTAGCTTGGTTAGAGAGTTTCTATGCTTTTTATTCTTTAATGCCAAAATGTGATTCTTTGCTTTGATTTGACATCTGCCCTTGATATCCATTGACATGTTTTTCAAGCCAAAATAAATTCATGATAGCAGCATGTCAGCAGTCTTGTAAATACCCACAACCCTTCACATTTTGTGTTTTGTGTTGTTAATCTTGACAGTTTATCTTCTTACACTTCTCTAAGCAAACCAAATACCTCCTGAGTTTGCTTCAGACCTGCTCAGTGTGAAAATGACCTCAGCTCAACCCCACCGATGCACAAATAAAACATTACATCACCGTGGAGTCGCCGGGCGTCATGTGACGATAACATCTGTGTGGAGCTCCTCAGCGCGTGACGGCTCTCTAATAGGCAGTGGTACAGTGTGTGTGTGTGTGTGTGTGTGTGTGTGTGTCCTCAGCAGCCCCCACTACGTTTCATCTCTGTCGACTAACTGGGCTAATTTCATGGTCTGATGAGCAGACTGAGGCAGGCTGAAATACTCACCGCTGTCACCGGAGACTTTAAAGACTGTTTTTTTTTTATTTAAACTGTGTGTGTGTGTATCTGGAGGAGGATGAATCGGTGGTGCTGGTGCTGTGTGGTGGGTGTTCGCCTGGCATTCCCTCTCCCGTCGTGACTGGAGTGGTCGGACTCCTACAATTAAGCAATGAATCACAGTAAGTGATGGCAGGACGAGTCACTGCTGCTTGGCTGCAGGACAGAAATCTGTTGCCCTCTGTGGAGGATAGCTACAACTTTCAGGAACACTGTACAGTATTGAACTTTTGTGATTAAGTGGTGATACAGTACACTCACTTTGTTTGGTCTCTCTTGCCAAGCTGTGGAGTTTTGCTTGTCAATCAAACAATGTGGGTGGCACACTGAATATTTTTTCCTTGGAGTTTCCATTCTAGTTTGACTCTCTGTAGGTAGATGTCTTTGGTTGCTCAGTCAAACCAAACCAAATTTAGAGTTTCTATTTAAAGAATAATCCGTCGTTTGGAAATGATTGTTCACTTTCTTGCTGAGAGTTAGAGAAGACTGAAAATGTGGATAATGTACAGAAGACAAGAATAGACAGTCTGGCTCTGTCCAAAGATAACAAAACCTGTCTACCAGCACCTCCTAAATTCACCATATATCTTCTGTATTTAATCTGTACAAAAGCTGTGTAAAAATGGCAATTCACCACTTTACAGGATATTATGTGACGTACTGTGTCTTGGCTAGGACCAGTAACTTCTTGAAGTTTGTTTGCCTGGCAACTGCTCGCAGTCCAGCACACAACACTACAAAAAGGTGAATAGTTGTAAGTACACTTTGGTTTTTGTACTGATCAAACAAACCAGATTTAATATGGTAGTGTGGGGGTGTAATCACCAGTTTTATTTTGTGATGCAATAAGATGTCGAGTCTTCCGACAACGATACCTTGTCTGCCGATATCACAAAGTCTGCGGTGATAGATTTTTATTCTATTCGATTTGCGCTCGGAGAGACAAGGTGACACAGATGTGCCAGGGGATTTTCAAAATAAAGACCCTGTTTACATCGATAGCATTTAATCGTGGATCATTGAATCAATATCGATCCAGATGGATGGACCATTACACCGTTATTCATTTGTGATATTTGGAGGTTGGTTGGCAGATTGTGTGCAGAGCCGGGCTAGCTCATTGTCCTTGTTTCCAGTCTTCTTGTAAAGCTAAGCTAATCGGCTGCTGGAGGCTCCAGATTTAGCACTGACCTAACTTTCTGAATCTAACGTCAGTGAGATCTCTGAATTATTCCTCCTAATGGCTTTGTCTCTTGTCTCTTTCTCTGTTTCAGGCTCCAATGAGAGGCTCTCCATGATGAGCAGCTAACACTGTCGGTCGAACAACCGCAGGAAGTGACGTGGCTGCTGCACCATCCACAGTCGACGCATGGCGGTATTAGGGGTAAGAACCCCACTATGTGCCTCACTCTCATCACTTCATCAGTGCTAAAGACCCTGAAATCTTTTGTTGTGTTTTTTAGCCTGAAAAACAAACTGAAAATGTAAATGACATTTAGACATTTTATGGACATGGGTGATTACTGTTGTTGATTCCTTCTGGCTGTTGGTAGAAATACATGTCTACTTAGGACTTATGTTATATTATTATTTTGTTATTATTGGATTTGATTTTATATCCTTCACACATTTTTATACTGCAGCATTCCAACATGTTACTTATCAATTATAAATCAGAAGCTTTGAATATATTTTCATTAAAAAGTTGTCTTTAGAACTGAAACTACACAACTCCAATGTTGACTGATTATTTGATCTACTGGATAAAGAGTCCAAATAGCGAAACAGAATTTAGAAATAAGGAAAACGCATGTCTGACCAACACTACAAGGGAATATTTTGCATTTTTTCTTAAATAAATACTTGATTATCCAAGTAGATGTTCATTATTTCTTTGTTAATCAACTAATATATTAATGGACTGCACTTCAGCTCTTACTTGACATTTTGGGTTCATGATATCATTAAAAGTCATCAGATGACAAAAAATGCACCACAATCAATCTAAAAACCAAAGTTTCTTTCACTTCTCAAAATGCTGAGAATGAAGCATGGGAACCTCTCGTCTGTCCGCAGAGAAAATGATTATAACATCTCTATTTGACGAGTGTCTTTATCTGCTTTGTATCTGTCTCAGCGTCCACACACTGTCAGTGTAGATTTCAGAACAGGTTGGCTCTAAGTGATGGATGTCAGCTGTCTGTGTCTAACTCCCCCGGCACAACCAGCCATTATCTGAGTTATAGACGGCTGTTATTTCACATCTGGTGATTTGGCTGCGACTGTCTGCTGCTGTAGTCTGTTGTCAGTCAGTAACTGTGTTTTTGTTCCACACAAAGACACCTCACTGCATTTCACCCTAAGATTGATTTTTAATGTGGCATACTCACTTTATAACAATAAATCTGAGGTATAAGGGAAATGTTTAGTGTAGATAAGGGAACATTCAGGAACAAAGCTGCACCTAAGACCATACTGTTGGTTGTGGAGTTGATTTGACAGATAAAGGAGACAGAAGCAGACGTGTTCAGTCAGAGTAGATGGAATTGACAGAAACATGAAATAAAATGTATGGTCTGACACAGAGATATCTTTAATGTAGAAATGACTGAGGGAGAGCCCAGCAGAGAGCTCCGAGCCGTCTCCTGTCAGTGTTTCTTTACTCTGAGAGCCGAGGCCTTTTGAGTGTCATCAAAAGAAGACTTCTTTTAAAAACGCAGCTCAGACATTCTCTTTGACTTTGTTATTTTAAAAGTTATCCCCGCTGGTAATGAACAGATATTCTCTTTAGGATCGGCCTTATATAAAAGCTTGTCAGCTAGTCTGTGCAAAGCAATTTTGATTTTAAGCTGTGATAAATGAACAATTACCGTACATTTGTTGACATGACACAAGTGTACTTAACAGCGTATATCTTCATGTTCATTTATATCATTCAGTGACTTGAGGTCAGTTGGGATAGTCTTTTTTTTTTTATTACCTTTTGCTTCCTGTTTTATTGCAAGTTAACTGGAATAATATGTCTCCAGGTTGGCTGACAGCTAAGTAGTGTAAAAGTGTATCCATGTCTTTAACAACAAGCCACAACAACATGAGACAAAAACGGTAAGCTAGTTGGAGCGCCTTTTTGATAAAATTATGCATTGTCAGTAGCAAATCAAAGTGTAATTCTGTTTGCTATAATAAATCAGGTCATACAAAATCACACTTGCAGTAGAGCTGCAACAATTAATCCTTTAGTTGTCAACTTTTGAATTAATCGACAACTGTGTTGACATTAAATTAATTGGTTGGAGTTATTTTTTAAGAATGGAGTTTAAATTTCTCTGATTCCAGCTTCTTTATGTGAATATTTTCTGGTTTATTTAATCCTCTATGACAGTAAACTCAATATCTATTGGTTGTGGTCAACTTTGGGAAACACTGAATAGCATTTTCTATACCAAACAAATAATCAATTAGTCAAGAATATACTCGATCAACAAAAAGAAAAATTGTCCGCTCCAGTCCAAACTTGGTTGTAATTGAAATAAGAACACATAGAAACCGTGTCTTCACCAGCTGACTTCCACCTGTTTGTTCAGCTGTGCGAAAGCTGACAGGACTCCCTGTGACTTGTTGATGATGTTACTCACAGAGTGAAACCACAGTTAGTCATTCAGTTACTCAACACACTCAGCTTCTGTACAGCAAATCTCTGCTTTCAACATCCCTCTCATGCCAATCTTTTGTAAAACGTGAATCACCAGCTGTGAGCGCCCTGTCGCTGCCTGTAAGTCCGGCTCCTCTCATTGTGATCTTGCAGGTACACGTTGAACTGAACTCAACTCTTGGTGGTTTAAAATTAGAGATAAAGTGAGATGGAGATTTATTGTGGCTGAGTAATGTGTTACAGTGAGCCTGTGCTTGATGCCGTCTCTGACTGCAGTCACATCAGAGCAGTGTAAGAAAAGTAACATCAAACAGGCTGCAGGTGCTTAAAAGTTTTCTTCAAACAGACACATGAAAAAGATGAAGCACAGGAGGTACAGTCACTGTTATGGGGAGAAAGGCAGGAGTGATCATTAACTAACTCCTTGGGTACAATAAGATAAGGCAGAGACAACACTGAAGCTAGCTGACATAAAGTGCCGCAGTAATAGCCAGCACAGTGTTCATTATGAGTATATTACTGGCTCAGTGTATTTGCGTTGGCTTTTATTTGGTTGTTTTCTGGTGAAGCACCTTGTGAAACTGGCTTATCTCTCTGGCATTATTGTAGGTATTTGGAAGAATAGCATAAGTGCTGCTGCGTGTTCAATTCAGCCCCATATAATTTATCTTTGGATGTACTTGGAACAATAACCGCCAATACGTGCATGGATTCAGTGTTTTGTTCATATCCACCAATTTGTGAAACAGTCACTCAGGCCCACATGCACACACTAGCAGAAGCTATAGAAGTTGAAGCCTGGAATTGTAACGTTGCATGAAGGTGGTACAGATATCAACGTGGCAGTAGCTGTAACTTTTTTCATTTGTAGATGGCACACAATCAGAGCTGCATTTTAGGATTAATTTTCTTCTTCGAGTAATCTGTAGTTTTTATTTATCAATTAGTTGTTTGGTCCATTAATCGTTAAGTGTTTCACTAAGTCCAAGAAAACGTCTTCAAATGTCTAATTTCGTCCATAAACTCCACATTTAGGAAGCTGGAATCCAACCAATATTCAGACTGATTAATCTACAAAAAATATTTGGCGATGTAGTCGGCAGCTAATGTTGCAGCTCTACGTGTTTGTTTCTCTTCTTGCCTTCACAAGGGGCTGGTTGGAGTAAAACTACAAACTGCAGATGATAATGATCTATGTAAAACACCTTATGTTTGCTTGTCTCTTAAACAAAAGAAGAATATTATCATAATGTATTTTCTGGACATTGAGGATGAATAGTTCAGTTGCAAGATCAAGGATTCAAAATGTCTTTATTCTTCCTTTATTCTACATGATGCAGTCTGCTCTCATAGCTACTCTCTCTTTTCAGAAACACTTCAAACTGTCTTTATTTGAGCGTCTGTGATGTTATGCAACTTAGACTTTTGATGTAGGTATAATTGTAGAGCAGCCGACACTGAGTAAGTGGTGAATGAGATTTGTCCACAGCTGAGTTGTTTTTACTTATGAAGTCACTAAAAAAAAGTCTGCAGAATCTGGTACAGACGATGTCTGAAGTTGCTCTTTAACAGCAACAGGAGATTGTTGGTCTCAACCACTAGAAATAGTCTGCTTTAGACGAGCGGTTGTCTGGGTAGAGCATGCAGATGGAGGGCAAGATTTTTCAGCTTTTTTTGTGTTCATCAGTGGTACATGTGATTGGCTGTATCCAAAATATCAATGAAGGAGTGGAAAGTAGAATACAGTCAAGCAGACTGCAAACTGATTCGGACATTTATGTTCAGACATATAGATACTATGTGATGTCAGGGTTGCAGTACATTTATAAAAGGAGCTTAGTTGGATAAATTATTAGCCACAGAGATTTAACCTACAACCTCCTTGTTGAAGGATCCGCCGTCGACCTGCAGGACAGTCTACAGCAAAACAGGCTGAAGCTGAGAACTGTTGGGGAGTTTCCCTTTAAAACAGTGGTTCTCAACCGGTGGGGCGCGGACACTCTACCGGGGGGGGCGCGAGTAGGCTTCAGGATGGGAGGAAAAAGAAAATCTGTGGGAGGAAAAAATAAATAAATAAAAAAATCATGAAAATTCCCCCCATGTCGAAATGCAAGCGGTTGGACTATTATAACACACAAACAAATCATCCTTTCTGGCGATTTTTTTTTTGTCAAAAGCGACTAGCGACAAATCTAGCGACTTCTACTGGTGTTATTGGAGACTTTTGTGGTGTTTGGAGACTCTGACACTCTGCAGTCACTGTGCGGTAGTGTTGTGTCGGTCACGAACGTGTCGTTCGAAACGAATCTTTTAAGTGAACGGAATCACTTCAGGAACTGATTCGTTCCTTTCTCAGTTCAGAGAAACGGCAGAGGAGGTGATTCTCGTTCAGTAACCGTACTGCTAAAACTAGCGCTGTGTTGCTAACATCCGTGTAGCATCATGTTAAGTGATTTTACTGTGCACAGAGGACACTTTCACCGTGTAATAGTTTTAGTGCATGAATACCACTCAAAGCAGCGCTGCGTCTCCGGCATATGATTGTGTACTATAGTCCGTGAACGCACCGTCCCTCGGTAAGTGAAAGTGAACCTCAGGGCTCAATCATCAACTGAGTGACGGATCGTTTGGCTGTTTATCAGTTTAGGGAGTTGGAGAGCACTGAACGATTCGGTGAATGAATCTTTTGAACAAATCATTTTAATGAACTGATTCTAGAGATTCAGTACAGTAAAAAGAACTGCCGTTCCCGTCACTACTGTGCGAGTGCTGCCGTGAGTCCCTCCCCCGTCCAAAAGCACTCACAGGCGGTCAGTCTCTCAGTAGCCTCGCGCAGCAGTCCAGCCTGCAGTCAGAGCGGAGAGGAGACACACAGCACTCCGCGTCCAGTCCGGTGTCATGTTGAGGAGGAGGGGGGGCCCCAACTGCAATGAACCAGCTTGGGGGGGGCCCAGCTTGCAAAAGGTTGAGAACCCCTGCTCTAAAAGATTGTCAAACAAGACAAATGCAAGCTGCTCACTAACAATTACAGAATGAAGAACGTGCCTGCTTAATGATTGAAAGCACTGTTGTATACTAAAGTTGTGCATTTAGTCGTAGTAAGTTTTGTATACTTTCTTATTAGTGTGTTATGTAGTTGGTTTAATGTTTTCTGTGGCAAACAAAAAATGACTTAAAACATTACAGTACTCATATTTTAATGCATCAGCAGTGCTTTGATATTGTAGTTGTTCACTGAAATACATGCAGGAATTAATGCAGTTTGTCAAATGACTTTTATTGATCCTTAAAATGTTAATTTTGTGCTGGTCCAGAATATGCACATAATTAGTCATCAGCCTTTGCTCACTGCGTCTCAGAACTTTATTACCCTCAGGTGTGTATAACTCACAGGTTATAAACTTTTAGAAGTGATATCTGTATTGCCAGATAATAATCAGTTTTTGGCTGAATCGTGCATCTCTACATCTCTAATCATAATGATTAAACCTGACCTAAAATCTTAAATTGACGGCTCTTGAGTGGCTGCAGTGTTTGCTTTTGGCTGCATCGTCACTGCTGGATGCTGTGGAGTCAGTTTGTGCACGTCTACTTTAACTTTGTCTTGTGTTTCCTCTGCAGAACCCCGACATGCTGACGAGGAAGATTAAACTCTGTCACATCAATGCCCACATCACATGTCGTCTGTGTGAGGGCTACCTGATCGACGCCACAACTGTCACAGAGTGCTTACACACCTGTAAGTCTTCCTCACACACCAACTGTCTTTCTTGTGTCTTGGTAGCTCTCTTCTTGTTTTTCTCTCATCAGTTTCTCTTTTTTATTTGACACTCTGGCTGTGTGTGTGTCTCTGAGGGGTTTTTCTTGGCTCCAAAGGTGTTGCCTTCAGGATCTCTCCCTGATGGGAAGACTCCTGCAGTCAGAGTGATTCCTCTGTGATCCATGCAGCTCTGATTCTAGCTACATTTTGACTTTCATCACTGCCTGCTGTGATCATCTGCTGACTTCAGTTTCTCAACACACAACTTTCCCTTCATTTATATTTATGCAGAGCACAATCTCAGCCGTAAAACAAACAACTTTCTTGATTTAGATGGAAGTTGTCTTATAGAATTAGGAGTCAGTGCCTTTAAACCTGAAGTGAACACACTCAGACTCACACAATCACAGAAATTGAGATTCTTGTCACCAGCAGGTAATCTGCACATTTATTAGCCCTCCGAAGGTGAGAGGAAGTCATCTCTCATTCACACAGTAGTACATCATTATCAAGTTGTTTGCAATAAAGCAGGATAACACTGCCTGTTTATATCTTCAGTTACAGTCATTATACTGGCTGGCCAAAGGCTCTGCAATCATCTACATAAACCTCTATAGCCTGAAAGTTGGTTGTGTGAAGTTTATCTATTATTACAGTGTTTCCTCTAGGATTTTTTTAAGGAGTGGCGGAGTGGCAATCCCCCCGCTTCCACTTTCCCTTTTTTTTTTACCGCAACATAGGCTGCGGTTCACGTCATGATAACTTCTGTATCTAACCACCTATTCAAACTTCCTCAGTCCATAGTTGTCTTTGTTTGATAGCCTACTTCAAGAGACTTTTGGTTAAGTAACCATGGACAGCTCCTACACAGGATCGTTCTGCTGTGTCGTCGTCGCTGCCGTCACCCCCCGCCACCCGCGACACAGGGCCCCGCACGTTACGGCGCAGATGTCCTGAATGATCATCAGTGTTGATTATTTATAAGCCCAGCGGACTGAGACACTCAGTTTTTTTTTTTCTTTT
>CAEMYA010000462.1:1625550-1655658 GCA_903131615.1 Diplodus sargus | reverse complement strand
TGATTCTAGCTTTTAAAATGTGAATATTTTCTATGACAGTAAACTGAATATCTTTGGGTTGCAGACAAAACAAATCATTTTGGGACGTTATCTTGGGCTTCAGGAAACATTTAATAGACAAAACTAATTGATTAAAGGAGAAAAGGATTGACTGATTAATCGACAATCAAAATAATGCTTGGTTGTAGCCCTGATGTAAATCTTTTATTGTTTTTAAAATGGAATCCCGTCATCATTGTTTATTTCCTGGGGTTGAAATCAGCGAGCATTTAATAATCATGATCAATACATACAATCAAAGTTTTTATGAATAGCTATTTTTGCCGTTTCATTTATAGTAACAATATAGATGTGATGGTGAAAGCTTTGAGAGTCGGGAAATTTTTGTTTTATCTTGAATCTCACTCTTAAGAAACTGTATGAAAGCTGCTTTGAAGGCTTTTTGGCTCTTTTTCATTGTTCTTGCGAAACACATTTTAAGGCAGAACTTCCTCTTAGATTCCTCATACACCCAGCTGCTAGACTCTTCCTGTTCGACCACGATGCCACACATATTTTTCTGTACTTCTGAAACCATCACATGTTCAGTCAGGTTACACTGCACTGTTTTTTGCTGTCTGTGAAACAGACGTATTAGGACCTTGAGAAATTGAGACAAAATTCTGGTGGTTTGATGTGTTCCAAGTAGATTTTTTGTGTGTTTTTGTTGTGAAATCATGATGACCTGCTACTACTTTAAAATAATGACAGGAGTCTGTGAATTTCCAGCTCGAGGGCATTCTCACTCCCACTGTGCTTGGAGCTCTTTAATCCAACTCTACATATTTATTCCCAGTACAGAGCAGCGAGAAAAACGATCTAATCAGATTGGAAAGTGAGCCAATCAGTCGCTCTGTGGTTCACCTGAAAGTGATAACAGTGAAGCCTTTTCTTTGTTTACATTGAGAAAATCCACCCAAACCAGTCAAAAAGCCCAAGCCTGAGTTCCATTTAGTGGCTCATCTTTTCAGATACACAAACATCTTAAATCTAAAGCATCGGCAAGTCTTACTTGCGCTACACTAGATATTCAACCAATTATCCAGATTGCAACGAGAGTGTTCAGTGTTTTAAACTTCTATTGGACAAAACCAGATGTAGTACACCGTCTGTCCACCAGAGGGAGCTGTATCACCAAAGATGGGAGCCATAAACATCAGTCTCTTTGAGATGCTTTGATTCTTCCTCTCGCTTAAAAAAAAACAAAAAACGGGCCACTGTTGGAGAGTTGAGACAAAGACATTCACATTACGTCACTGCAGCGGCTGTTCCGACAGACTGAGCTCCACAGCTATAAAACTGTCAGGTGGAGATGGATTTGATGGAGGCCCGTGTGCAGTGATTCACAGCGCTGGCTCTTAGAGGATGTCAAGGATTGCACATGAAGGTTTCCATCACAAGTGTCAGTGTTGTTCCAGCTGTGAAACCAGTGCTTTAGATGGTCAGCAGTGTGTTTTCATCATGTAAGTGTGTGGACATCTTATTCTGCAGAATTTCCTGGTCCACCCTCGAACTGCTTTCTGTCTTTCACGGTGGAGTTGATTAATCAGTAGCTTGATTGACAGAAAATGTATTGATTGAGAAAAATCCTCAACATTCTAAGATGATTTGGTGCTTTTCTCCATTTTGTATAATTTGAAATTGAAATCCTGTGTGGACCCTTCATCAGGGGAAATTATGGTGGACATTTTTCGACCATTTTCTCCAACTAGAAAAAAGAATGCATGTATTAACCAAGAGGCAAAATAATGGTTTGTTTTTGAGACTGAAGAGGAAATGCAGATCCTGATGGCAAAATTTGAGTTTAATAATTCTGATGCTCTCGTTATCTCGCAGTTAATGCAACTGTAAAAATCAACAACTCTGAAATCACCAACTCTCTCAATAGCATTTATAAGAAGGGTCCCTTAAAATAATTTATTAAAACCTTTGTATAAAAGCATAGTTACGACGAAAGAGGCACTTTTAAGATTCACCGTATTTTTGTTTTCGGGTCAAGCTCATTTTCAATGTTAGCTATTTTTAAAAAAACTAAGAAGGCTCGAAACTCTGTGTACGCAAACAATGTTCTCAATGCTCGCGTTCATGTGTAGAGACCCTGGTGATACTACGAGCAAAGTTTCATGTTGTGTTGAGCCTTCTTAATGTTTTAAAAATAGCGATTTTGATGCTAACATAGAATTTGCCCCGCACACTCCCATTGAAGATGAGCTTGACCTGAAAACGAAAATATGGTAAATCTTAAAAGTGCCTCTTTCGTCTTAATTATGCTTTTACATGAAGGTTTGACTCGTATACATTCACAAAAAAGCCTAGGTTGCATTGTGGCGAGAGTTTCACTTTAAAGAATACTAACACATAATCGCCATGTTTTACAGAATAAAAATAAACTTTTCGGTGCCCTCTGGTGGATTAACTAGGTATTATATACAGAAGATTGGTTTCCCCAAGAAAGCTGAGCAGAAATGCCCAACATTTTGGGGAAAAAATGCAAAAACATGTTTATGGTAGGAGGTGGAAAAGCAATGAGGAGACTAAAAACACAAGATGCATTTTCATCAGGTTTTTTCTATTTTTTTCCCCCCAGTAGTTTAATGGCACCTAACTGAGGCATTAGTGACACTTACTGCTGAATTTGAGTAGTAACCTCTAATATTCACCCAACAGCATTGTATGGAAACATGCATACATTTTTCATATTTACTTATGCTAATTCTGTGAAAATTCTGCTAGCGTTTCTTTTACATTAACACGGAGAGTCGGTGATGAGATTCTGTTCTTAAATTACCTCAAATATTTGTTTTCTCTCAACTTTTTCTTGTAACTTATTTGTTGACATATATGGGGCTCTGATGAGTCTTTTTCCTGAGCTATTCACATCTGCCTAGTTTATCAGCTGGGTTGTAATTACAAGCAATTGATTGTAAATTGTTCTCTTTGATGCTGAAAGATCCTCAGATCATTAGGAGTGATTATGATCAGAGTATTGGGCAGATAATCAGGATTATTGTTTTAGCCACGGTCACTAAGACTGACTGCAAGAGTGGGAAGAAAATGAGCTGAAAACATGCTAAATACATTGTATGATTGTTGACCAATGTATCTTAGAGACTAACCCTGACTGTGTGTGTGTCTGTGTCCCCAGTCTGTAGAAGCTGCCTAGTGAAGTATCTGGAGGACAACAACACGTGCCCCACATGTAGGATTGTTATTCATCAGAGCCATCCACTGCAGTATATCGGGTGAGTGAGGGGGCTGCTGCACCACACACACACACACACACACACACACAGACACACAGACACACAGACACACACACACACACACACACACACACACACACACACACACACACACACACACACACACACACACACACACACACACACACACACACACACACACACACAGGTGCAGTGAGATGGTGTGTTCGTTTCATGTTCTTTCCCATCAACAGTACATTCCTCTTTGCACTCACAACCATATAGTACACGCACACGCACACACACACACACACACACACACACACACACACACACACACACACACACACACACACAGTTGTTTTGACAGAGCTCCATCAGTGTGCAGTGAGCTGCTTGCTGCCTCTGGGAGGCTCGGCAGTGCACTGCCAGTTAAGAATAAACAGTGCTGCTGGTCTTTGTCCATTTTATTTATTTTCTTCTGCAGTAACAAAAGCCTCAAAATGTCTGCTGATGGTTGGCTGTTTCTGTACCTTGCATTCCTATGATATTGCAAATTGGACATTAAGAAATACGACTGACTGAGCTGGTCATCACTGCTGATAGCTGACATGAATCATGACTCTTAGTGTTATCATACTAGCTGACCCCATCAAGCTCAACTGGGGAATATTTGAAGAATTTTACTTTAAAACTGAAAGCAAAATGGCACTTTGTCTAATAACTGACCGCTAGAAATGAGAACAAGAACTTTCACTCAGTACAGTGAACACCAAACATTTTGAACATTGAATTTAATTACATTATTTTCCCGTCAGGGAAAAGATGGACCATTTTGAAAGCCAAGTAGCTTCTTATTGTTTGGTGAAGTTCTCTGTTCCAGACTAAACCCTCCTCACTGAGGGACTTTGTTGTTGGTGCCCCTCTGAGAGCTTGTGCATTAATGTCTGATTAATGCAACAAACAAACTTAATTTGTACCAGCAATTTAGTCATTACCGTCTAAACTGCGCTGTCTGCACTCATTGTTTTGCAGGAAATGCTCCATTTCAAACACATTAGCTCTTTGCACAGCTGTTTCTTTTTTTTGCCTCATTGTTTGGAGGAAATTGGACTTGATGGGAAGCATCACAAGTGATTCGAAGGAAAACGCCCAGCAGATGACAGATAAAAGCCATCTGCTCATCAAGAAGATTGATCAAAGTTGATGTCTGAGATTGAACTCAGAATCAAACTCAGACGTGTCTTCACAGAGAATGAGCTGAGCAGAACTAATCCTGCCTCTTGTCCTGTCGAGTGTGGCTTTGCTTGATCAATTTAATAATTTTTTTTCACACAGTTGAAATGATTCTGGTTCTGACAGTAAAACATAATACTTAACGTTACTCTAAATGCCTGTAAAGTACACTCATTAGACAGACATTAGACCCCTTAGTTGTGGGAGGGGATTGTTTGCTCACCAGATCTCTCCTGTGGAGATTTTGAGCCGACACAGTCGACTGTCGTCGCCCCCACAATCTTTAAATCCCTAAAAAAGGATGAATCTTTAGGAAGAGTGGTGCCCATTTCTTCTTTCCCACATACTTTTAATATATGTGCACATGCTAACAGAGGTTTATTTTAATTTGAACATAATATCTGTGTCACATTTGGACACGGCAGCATTAAAACCTTTATCGATGCCTGTGAGAATAATCCTACCAGCTTTGTCCAGCAGGGGTCAGTGTTTTTCTGCCTTGTGGAGCACCCCTAACCATCAGGCAGCTAATTCTGGCCCCAGATACAATGACTCTCCCAGTGGACAGCACAGGAGGTAATCGTGCCACATTAAACTGAAGTATTTCCTCCAGAACGTTGCAGGAAATCCAACACGTCGAATCCGTTAGCTGGCTGCCACGGCCGGGTGCCAAAACGTACCATCATGGTGACGGCAGACCTGAGCCCACACTGTGCACCTGTGTCACCTGCACTGCCCAACAGTGAAATGCTCTTTAACACTCTGACTGACAGAGCATATGCTGCACACTGGCCTGTGAGAGCTGGTGGCATTTCAGTCTATCATAACATAGTTTTCTTGGATACAACATAAGTGTCATGTTTTTACTAACTGGGGATTTTTCTGTGTATTGTAGATCAGTGGCTCCCAGCCATTTTATGACTTCTGTGGCTTGTTATTATTTTCTTCATTATTTGCACACTTATTTAAGCCACAGGTTGTAAAACTGCTGCAGATTATTAAGAAATGTTTTAAATCCAAAGGGACGCAGATGCCATTAATTTACATCTCTAGTGTTTTAGATGTGTGGTTCACACTTTTGAATGTAAATGAGGTAACTAAATATTTGTTTTTTGTTTTTTAGCCATGACAGAACAATGCAAGACATTGTCTACAAGTTGGTACCGGGACTTCAAGAGGGTAAGTAGCATGTTTTTCTTTATGATGCAACCCCCAAGAGATCCAACTGACAGCTGTAGATGTTTATCTTTTTATTGTCTTATTGATATTTTGTTTACCAGCACAAAATGTTCATGTAAGAGAAAAGTAAGAATAAAAGTAAGATCATCAGACGTGGCAAAATAATTTAAAGGACAATCATTAACAATGTCTTTTTAATAATAAAGTTTGTTTTTTTGAGGCACAAAATGTTGCTGTTTGTGCCGTTATTCTTAAAAAGGAAGTTCAAGTGTTCAGCTCAGCTGGTATCATGACTAATGAAAAATAATGTTCAACTAATATTCCTGTCTTACATGCAGCAGTGCATGTACATATCCTTACAGTGTTTATCACATCAAAATATAGAGAAGTGGAACGTCTTTGCATCAAAATATGATTCCCTAGGTGTCACACTGCAAATCATTGCTATAGTCAATCCAATCATGTACTCATCAGAGATGTTAACTGTGTCTCCTGCCCGGGGACTACAGATGTAAATTAGTTTATCTCTGGTAGAGCTAAAAAGTTGTGCAATGTTCCTGTCAAATATACAAATAAATGAATATAACAAAATAAATGGCCTTCTTGAAGAGATCAGCACTGCAATGTTTCTTTTTGTAATGTTGAAAGTAGGTTACTGTCTCCTTCTGACCAGAAATGTGTGGCTTTTGGCCATGCATCTCTACTGCAGCTTGCAAACTGTTGGCTCGATAGGTTTTTGATAATGTATCCATGACAACGCTCAGAGCTAAACAAAGAAGACGCCATGTGCTGCAAACTTTAGTAAACACCTCAATTGAGATGCATGTAGTTAATGTGCTGTTAACATGTCCGAGTTCTCCTAAAGCCTGCATAATATCAGCATATCCCACGTCAGAAAAAAACCCAAAATGCTTTATTCAGAATAAGGCCAAATAATCCAAACAGAAAGACTAGTGTGCTTGTTAAAGCACACTAGTACATCCTTACAAACTTGCTTAACATCGTGAGGAACAAATGCCTTTTAAATGAAATATCCTTGCTGCTGTTGCTGAGTTTAATGAAGCAGGTTAAAGCACACACACATAGAATCACACACACCACTGAATATTAAATGTCCAGTGACAGCACTGACCTTGAGAAGAGATCTCTGCCTTCTCTCATTTTTTCCCCTTTCTCTCACACAGCGGAGATAAAGAAGCAGAGGGAGTTCTATCAGAAGTTGGGGATGGAGGTGCCGGGAGACATTAAAGGAGAACTTTGCAACATGAAGACTCATCTAGATCAGCGCAATGGTACGGTCCACATCGCACGTACTTCTTTCGCTAGTTTTATAAACATATCCTTTAAAAATCTATTCCAGATTAAGTCTCATGTTTGATCAGAAAGTCTCATACATCAGGAAATTTGAAGCTGTTACCCAACAATTTCAGTCTTGAGTGATAATGGTAAGCCAGTTGGTCGTTGACCTTAAGGTAGTACACAGCAGACATGGGGAGCCACAGCATGCCAAAAGGTGTTGTTCACCTATTTTTACTTTTAATATGAGTGTTTAAGTTAGTCCAAATGGCTGCAGGGTTCACCTTGGCTGAGGTAATCAAAAAACAACAATAATGAATATGCATCCACTGAGAGACTTTGAAATCACCGGAGAGAAACACAAATCTCTGTGTAAACTTGCCACCATAAGTTTGTATGGTTTGATTTTGGGCCCATCAAGGCTTATCGACAGTGTTGGCGTTCATTCTTTCATTCACTGTGTGATGTCGAGCAATGATTTGAAAATGTGTCAATTCTGAATAGGAGCCAACTGTCGTGTAACAACACGACAGTTGGCTCCTATTCCATCATTTTTCATTCACCCCGATGGAGAACACAACGGCTGAGGTTCATAGTGGAGACGGATTGTTAGATATGAGTTCCTGAAAAGGAGCAGAACACTGAGCATTTCTTCAACTTGCTATTGTTATCTTGAGTGCTAGCAAGAAGCACTTCCTTGTGCACATACAGAGGTTACACGACACAATATCCAATGTTTCGACCTCTCTAAACGCAGAAGGCTCACCACAGAGACCAAAACATATAAAGGACGCCAGAGTCAAGGTGAAAGATTTAGCTAATTTATTTATTTAGTAATTTATTCATTTCCCCTGTTTCCTCGTTCCCTCAGTTCAAGTTTAACAGAAACAATTTAAAGGGGTTGGAAATCCCTGCCAAAACGAACAAAAGAAGGGGAAGCTGCTGAGCCAGCGTGCAATTTGCCACTGTACCCTGTCTTTCCCCCACTAACTACCAAATTAAAGAAATCTAACTAAACCAAACAAAGCCCAACAACTGATCTACTCAAAATCTCCAACCCAAACTAAAATAACAAAACCCAACAATCCCATACATGCTGGGGGGAAACGATTGGGAATAAAACAGAAAAGAAAGCGGAAAAACCCCAAACTTTGCGGCCTCCTCTCCACCCCCTCTATCTGCCGTGTCCAATACATGATTGAATTCAGATGCCCCAGAAGGTCGGTAAGGCTGAGGAGAGAGAAGGAGACAATAACACGAAGACACCACTGGCGGTGTGAAACACGCCCCAGTCACACACAACATCCTACCAATGGTTCGCTAATCAAAAGGTGGTGGAGGTTTTACAGGCCACGATCTGCTGTGGTAAATCAGCAAAGGCAGAGAACAAGAACACGTTCTGCCTAAACTAGTAAACGTGTTGAGCATTTTCAAGTCCAGCCATGCCGTGTTGATTTGTGTTTCCATTACCAGCTCAGAGTCATGCCTGAGATGGATCATCTCCGGAGTTGGGTCAGATGGGCTTTTTCATTTTGGGATGAATGGTGTTTTCCGGTTCTAGATCCATTTCATCCTCCTGGCTCTGATTTTCAAGCAATAAGTGGTAGATGCTGGGCAAAATTCTAACAACAGGCTGAAAAACCATGATGTTAAATAGCTGGTTACCAACAATCATTGCAGAGGGCAAAAGGGGCACTTTAAAATGTTTTTGACTTAAGGCGAGTTTGTAATCGGTTAAAGACAAACCTTCAAGCAGGTAGCCGTCATGTTGAAATGGAGATGCAAACACCTGCTGTGCTGTGCCTACATCTTAAATCAAACGGACTCAGGCCAAACCAGCTCATATGTATAGAAAAAGGCAAATGGATGGGTTAGGAAGTGGGCTAAAACCTTATCTGTGGACAAACAACCTATTTTTATATGCTGTCACACTCCTGCTAAAAGAAAGTTCTTCACCTCAGAGTGTCTCGTTATCCTCATTGTACTACATAAAGCATGAAGCCCACAACTTGTAATGAGTAACATTAGAAGTATGACCAGAACTAATGGCAGAAGCCATTAAGCAGTAGAGATGAAGGCAATTTAGCCAATGAGAAGGAGTCCCTGGCCCGCTTGTTGTGCACAACGGCTTTTCTGCACCAGCCTGCTTCCAGGGCTGGTATAAATGTGTGCCCAGAGGGCTGTCATGCTGGCAGGCCTAATCGCTCGCTTAATCCCCCTCTCCGATTTTGGTAATTAAGGCTCAAATGGAAGTGGAAGTGCTCTCCAGCTTCCCGTGCCTCGTCGCTTGAAGACAGGTTTAGCTACAGCACACACATGAGCGTAAACACACACATATCCATACAAAAACTCACGTCCATACACAAACACATTTAAAGGATCATTTGCTCAGACGCCAACAGAAATGGAGACCCAAGGGACTCCTCCATTGTTTTTCACCATCATTTCCGTTCAATTTTCTGAAAAACACAAACAAATATGAAGTCTCGAGTCTTGGGTTGTGATTCAAATATTTTTTTACTTCTGAATTGCAGGGGACACTACAGAAAATTAAACGTGCATATCATTTGGAGGCACATTGATCAGGAAGTTATCTCCCTCGGGTCTATAAATACATTTTGTCTTTTGCTTTGAAGCCTTTTTCCACCAACTTTAGGGACATTTTACTGCGTTTTGATAATTGAGCTCAGTGTGTTTTGTGAATTGTGAATGCTGCTGTTCAACAGTTGAGCAAATTAGTCAGTTGTCTCAAATCTGGTCTCAGATGTTTTTCACTCTATAGTTTCACAAACTGAAAACTAAATGACTTGTTAGGATGAAAGTCTATATTACCCCCAGTATGAATAGAAACCTTGTTGTTTTTAGTGGCAGGAGGTTTCACTAACGAGGCCAAAAACATCTTTTCAATCATTTCCTAAAACCTTTAGCGAGAATTTGTATGTCCAGATTCACCACAGGGGTTTAAAGTAACTGTTTGCAGTAAAACACACAGCCAGACTCTGGATTGTTTTTCAATGAATAACATGGCCGCTGCTCATTAACTCTTATTTAAGAATGGCAAACTAAAGCTAATACATGGTAAAGCAGAGATCACACTACGCTAACTACAGGCGACAGTGGGCACTCTTGTTAATGTTGGCCCTGCCAGACGGGCTGAACCACATTGTGCTTAATTAAAGGCTCATTTATCCAGAATCCCTCAGAAATAGAAAGTTTCTCTGGGGTCCTCTCTCACCAGCCGAGTTAAATGAATTCTTCTGGTACTTCGCTAATGACATAGGACAGAGCAGCTTTTTTCTAATTTCTCAGAGATGCATGCAGGGCCAGAAATGTTAATGATGGTAACCTAAGGTCGAATACATTTAGTTTAGAGGTTTTTTTTCTTGAAACTTTGGTGAAGAGAAAACAAATGACAGGGAGATGCATTCTGTTTTTATTTGATGGGGAACCAACGGTGCCACCATGACATGAACAGATGATCTGAGCTGTATTCACTTTTCCTTTAAGTGCGTATACTGTGAGTTTTCTTCTGAGCACTACTTGACATGTACAGAACAAAAACTTCCAGCAGGCAACAGGCTCATCTCCCTGAATTACCGTGTTTCCTGAGCACTTGACGCAAGAAAATAAAGGGACATGGTGCCATGATGTGTCTGCCGAGTGCACTTTTCTCTTTCATGACAATATAAACTCCCACACACTCCTGGCTTGTTTAATCTGTCTTGTTCCCAATGTACTTCACATGATGTTGCCCTTGTACATGCCTTTGTGATTTCATTGTCCCAAATCAGTCAAACTTTGTCAAAGACAGACTGCTCTTTTTTTTAAATCCCCTCCGACACAAGCAATCATCCCATTACCTCAAACACAAGCAGGGTCTTCCTGTCTGTTTAGAGTCACTGAGGTACTCCAGGGTTGTTTGAAGGTTGAGACACAACACTAAGAGCGAGTCCCTCTCTTGATAAGCAATCAGCGCGGCCGACTCTGGAGACAATCACCACAGAGACACCGGGGCAGGCTCAGACCTTTACCGGTGATACTCAGTGGAATTGGTGACAGTTTGTCTGAACGGAAAACAGAGGGGAGAACGCAATTCCAACTGCAGTGTGAGCCGAAGTAAACTGTGCGCACGCACACACGCACACACGCACACACACACACACACACACACACCACGTTATTACAGCCACTGAATTAAGGAAGAGTGGACTGAAATTCTTTTGTTTCTAAAGGTTACAGAAAAGCAATACCTATCCATGCAGCAATTTTGTCACAGCACTGCAATTTTGACTTTGATAACTAAGTTTCATATCTAAAAATTCAATACTCGTACAGTCTACCAGCCAACAAGAAGAAAAACATAACCAGACCTGTCCAGGACAACTTTGTAGATGCTGTTTCACGGAGGTTTAAAAGTTTCTCTGTCGTCTGTCTTCCACTGTGTCGTAATGTGCACACAAGAAACCAGAATAAACTGGTAATAGTCTTTTGTTTGACTGTATCCTCATGCAGTAAATGTTGATGGCTATAGAATAACGACATTATCTGCATTTAGATAGGATCCTATAAACATTGCTGTGCAATTCTTTTCTGCGGTGAAATCAGCCTGGCACCATTTCTATCTTCTTTCTAATCTCCATTAGCGACCACATTGATTAATAAACTTTTGTTACTTTAAGGAAAATGAAAATATCCAGTTGTCTTTGATGCCAATAATAATACCACTTGGAAAACCCTTAGAATGGTTCTGCAGTTTGTTGTTGTTTCAGTTTCAGCTAAACTTTTGATGTTAGTATTTTGGATTACAGGATGCACCTCGAGTTTAAACAATGAAAAACCATTTCAGAGTCAGTTAAAGTGAAGAATTGATCTGGATTAAGATACTGCATTACTGTATTTCTATTTATTGTGTTCTATCTGTTTTGACAAAGTCACTAATGTTTGCTGGCATGTGCAGTACATGGCAAGATGCTAAAATGTATCCTGTGAAAAAGATCTACTGCTCCGCCCTTGTTCAAAATGTGAGAATATGTGAATATGCAAATTTTCGTGCTGGATACACGATGTCTTTACTTCACTGCCAAGTCCATTCTCATTGTCTGTGCATTGGAGGCTTCAAGTTTCTACCCTGAATATTGGAGCAAGATTTCAAAACTATTTGTGATGTCACAAATCATGTTGTAGGCCCACCTCTTAAAATCAGATCTTCAGTGAGCACAGAGAAAGTATACACTTTCAGCCCCGAATGTGGAAACAGTCCTTGAGTGTCATCAGCATCCATCATTCTACACTGTAAAACTCAACTGTAGGAACAAGAGGAAAAAACACATTCTTGTGAAACCTCCAGTTTCTCAAATGTTTGGATTCTGCTTTTCCTCTTTTACATATCTTTGGATTTTGCAGTGTTGGTGGGACAAAACAAGCAATTTAAAGATGCTATAGTGAGCTTGTGTGATTGGCTTTTCACATTTTTTTCACATTGATTCACCAAGAAAGTTATTTTGAGATAAATTGAAAATGAAAGTGTTAATTTCAGTTCTAGATTTACTGCTACAAGTAATTTATCCTTTCTTTCTACTGCACAATAATATTCCCCATCTGAAGCTGGATTCTCCAATTTATTCTTTTTATGTTCAAAATGTTTCTTTGTCATCCCATTCTGCAATTAAGTAAAGCAGGTTTTTTGATTTATAAAACATTTAAGAGAAGAGATTACTGCATCTGCAAAGCTGACAACTCTGTCGATCTGAATCCTTTTTTTTTTACTTTCCAATCATCCACCCTTACTTAATAACTTTCTAGAGGGAATATGACCTTGTGTTTTTATGAATAACTCGCCCCTAAAACAAATTTTTCCTCACATATTTCACATTAATTCTTATAATATAGTTTGCTTAAGTTGTTCTCTGTCCTTCAGGCTTCTTCCATCTCTAAACCCGAAGCTCTCTCTGGTGTTTTATTAAACAGTATCTTGTCTTTCTTTCACCACTGTGAACACATTACCCTCAGCTGCACAGCGTGGGAGAAATCTCTTTCTTCTTATTTTACCGTATGCTCACCGGAGATTGCTGCTCCCCTAATATCCTCCCATATCTGCCCTCATTCCCCTGAAAAAAGAAACAAATGGCAAAACAGGACGAACTCAATTAAGTTAGCCAGCCCCCATGAAGGCTAATCGCTATGGAAAATGAATGAGTTATTTTCTGGTTAGAAGTTGCCCAACATTAGAGACATGCCCAGACAGAGGATAAGTTGTAGAAAAGATGCTTTGACACCCTTTGACGTGTAATTGCCTTATAAATGGACCTATGTAGGGCTTTTTTTTACACTCCAACAGCCACAAGCTGTGTATATAAATGCAGATACAAACATGTCTGCAGACAAGTCTTGTCTTCGGCAGGGCCACCACGGACATCAATTAAGCTCAAGCTTCTTGACTTGAGTTAATAAGTGTGATGAGAGAAACATGCTGCTCAATCGCCAGAAACAGAAACATGCAGATGCACTTCAAGACAATGAAGTGTCCAACTATGCACTTATGAAAGCGTATGTGTGCAACATGGCAACTCATTGCTCTTCCTCTGTTTGTTTTGCTGTACAGGCGACACAAAATCGGAGGAGACGGCCAATAAAGAAGCAGGAGAGGAGAAGCCAGAAGAGGACAACGACTATCACCGTAGCGACGAGCAGGTAAGCCCACACTTACTGATGGATGGCAATTTATGTTTCTCATTTCCCCTCCAGGGCCTCTTGAAATGACAGCCTCTCCCTCACTTAAAGGCTTGGTTCGACTAAAATAGAAAGACAAATTGCCTCCCCCTGCCGACTATGAAGATTTGATTTGATTTTTTTCTGCCGTGGTTTTGAAATATCGATACATTAATTTTGTTGCTTTATATTTAAAATAATAATTAGTTTTTTTAAATGTGGGTTTCATGCGGTATCCAAAGTCAGAGTATGTCCTACAGTGGATGGTAGTCGGCACGTCCTCAGTTTCTCCCATATTAAGAATATTTTCACCGTTTTACTTTGCCATCAGTGACACGTTCCAATGAGAAACTAAAGCTCCATCTATATGCTCTCTAAAGCCACAAGACTGACTACTACTACTATTACTACGACTACTGTTGTGAAATTACTGGAATTTCTGACTTTGAATCAATACCTTGAAAAATAGTGTTATTCCATAACATGTTCCAAACCACGTGGAAAAACTGACACAACTTTGAGGGCATTTTTTTTATCAAAAGATTAATATAACAAGGATTGAACGCTGTGTGAGAACCACAACAGAATTTAGTAGAACACTGCACTTTTTTCAAACTGATAATTGATCAGGAATCAAAATTAGTAATAATCCAGACTTGTTAATGGCATTGGGATCAATGAAATATCCCCATCCCTAAGAATGAACATATCCTTAATTTAATGGTGTGGAGGGAGAAGTATCTGAATTGAAAGTCCATGGGTAAAGAAAAACCAAACTATCGGTTTGAATAGACACCACCAGATGTGAGTAGGAATCGTTTTTAATGTAATTAGGTTGCACCAGAGCTTAAACAATAAACCAGTTTTATAATTTAAAGGGAAATTTGGGATGCAGTACACATTGGTGAGTCTTTTAGCAGTGATTAGAAGAAGCAAATTGGATAAAATAATTATGGGTTTCAAAGCAAGCTGCCAGGATCAAAAGCACTGAGGGGGAAAAACAGTCCTGTTGGTGATAATTGTGGGTACAATCGTCTTAAAAGCCTGCACATCAATTACTGTCTTTATAAAAGTGGCCCCCATGTGATTTACCAAGCAGTTTTACAATTACTGGATTCTTTTGTCTTTAGTGTTTCGGCTGTTTTTATGTGTGCAGATCCACTCAGTGTCAGACGCCGCACCGCTACTATCCACTGAACACCACTTAAAACATTTAAAATGGAAATGGGCTTTTCGTGATTTAATTTGTATTCTGGCACGTTCTCAAGTGTTGCAAACTGATATTAATAATACAGAGAGAGCCAAGTGATTGTTGTGCTGGACAGACACTGTCAGAGACACAAAGCATTTCCCCCGCAGCATAACACAAGCTGAAGAAATTGGTTTTAGACCATTTTTGTCATTTTGAGAGGACAAAAAACACAACATGCAGGTCTGAAAAACCAAGCTGGCCATCTCCAATCAACCAGCTCTCTCCTGCAGCCATGTGAGGAAGGCAGGTTGCCACGATGAGGGTTAAGATCGTGCCCTTTTTGCTTTTCAGCAGGCGTGCAGAATGCTTTCAGAATTGCTAATATGGTCGACTGTGTGAGCTGAATGCAGTCATGTCAAATGTCACCATGAGGAGGAGGAGGGAAAGGGAAAGAGCCTTGGAATACGAGGTGATGAAAATGAGAGATTTGAAGGATTGAGAGTAAAAAAGACAAGCAGGGAGAAAAATTATTGGAAAGTAAGTCTTTGGAATTAATGTCTGAAGGAAGAGATCATGAGAATTAGGAGGAGGCGGTGGACATTAAGAAGGTGAATCTCATCAGAACAGACAGAGGGGAAATGGCTGAAATGAGGATCATAAATAGAAATGACTGATGAAATCAGATGCGAGAGATATGCTCTTTCTGAAACGAGGGGATCTTAAGAAAGAATGATAAACGATGCCCACCTGAATATAGCATAAAACATGTGGGTCATTCCACGCCAACTCACCCAGAATTCAGACATTTTCCCAAATCATGTCATTGATTTTCTTTAAAGAAATCATGTAAAAACTTGTAAAAACACAGAAGCTTGTAAATAGTCCTTCAACTGTACTGCTAATACTTGGAGCAAATTGTAATTATTTCTGTGATTCATTTGATATGTAATCTCAGCCTCACCCACTGCTTATTGAACTCAGTTGAAATTTGTCCGGAACATCCAAGAAACCCTCATGATGATGTGCAACATGTATTCATCAGAATAGTTGTTGCATGTTGAGTGTTTTTTAATGATCATATCAATAAATCATTAGGTAAATCCTTATTTACCCAAACAAAGAATCTTTTATTTTAAAAAACTTTCTTGCAACCACATTTTGATTCTGTGTGTTTATATAGTTCTTTCACATCCAGAAAAATATATCTAAATATACCTTTTGGAGCTGAAAGTGGCAGTGGATTTCTTTACAGCTTCTTTAAAGCTTTAAGATTCTGCAAAGTCCCATTTACTTAACAGTTTTTGTGAATTTTAGGAAAATTTTAAGGTGATCCTTGACTGAAAAAAATGCCACAATGACAGTGGCACATGTAGTTGCAGCAGCAAGTAGGCAGCTTCCTTTAAACTCCAAACATCAACTGGGAGGTCCTAGGTGAGTTGGTATGGATTGAGCCTTCATGTTTCCATTAATTACATTGAGAGCGATGTCTGAGGGTTCGCAGGTAATGCAGTGCATTGAACAATCACACATTTCCGGCTGAAACAAGTGATGTTCCTCTCTAGTCACAATCACTGTCATCTAGACGGAAAAAAGAGTTGTCTCATTTTGTGTGAAAATAAGAGGCGGATGGAGGTGGTGCCTATTTACAGAACCTTGTATTCAGATCCTCTTCAAGGAATCTTCTATGTTTCTTTCTTTGTGCAGATTACCTTATCTTTACACACTGATTTGCGACAGCAGTGGTGTAGCATATTACCATTTACACTCTAAATTAATGCTGCCGCCTATCCTCAGAAAGAAGGAGCTGTATGGAAGAAACACGTCCTTTTGGAATTCAAGAAATGCTCCAGCAACATTTGCTTATTACCCAGTCCTAGTTACTTGAAGGATTCATCTTTTACGTTCGCTGACGTTACAAACCGTCATCCAGCTATAAAACAGTAAAGAGACTTTGAGGACACTTAATGCTGTAAGCATCCCTAAAAGCCCTTTTATTTTACATAATGTAGCAACTAGCCCGGGTTTAAGAGAGCAAAGGATGTAGTAATGATAGAAAATCAGCAGAGTTGTGAAGAGAGATTGGAAAATATAAGAAGAAGGAAGTCGAGAGGAAGGATAGCAGCAGTTGCCATCATGAAGGATGAAGATGAGGGACAAAAATTGTCCCAGAAAGCTGCCCGGCCCCCCATCAAGATGTCACTGAAGATGCAGAATCCACTCGGATGTAAGAACCGGCAGGGGAACCGACACGCATGGCCAACTTCCAGAACACTTCCCCGCTGTCTTCTGGGCGACCTTTCAGAGTATAACCTTGGAGCGTGAGGCAGAGCCAGAGAAAGCTCAGGAAAGCAGCAAAACAACAACAAAAAAGGATTACAGTAGAGCGATGATTGATTAAAGAAAACCTTCATTACAAGCAAAGTTTCAGAAGCTAATACACTCAGATGAGGTGTAAAGTCTGTGGACAGGGTGAAGATCTCTGTGGGGTGGGAAAAGAAGAGAAAACTTCATGAACTACGGCTATTTTGGGCTTAAAGGGTCAGCTTTGGAGAAACTGGAGAATGCAGCTTTGCTCTGAATTATTAATCAAGCCTTCAAATTCTCTAAGCCTAATTTATTAGCAGTCCAAACTCAATACTCGCACCGAGAAGCTTCAGCTTCTCTTTCACACACAACTACACACAGATTTAAGTAAAACAACGCCAGTGGATGTATTTCCTCAGACCACTGCACTGTGCATCCAGGACTCTGTAATGAGCCTGTAAAGTAGTGATAAGCTTTCTCTGTGTGATATTTTCTTGATTTGCCTCACTGTTGCATCAGTCACGCCTGATAGTGTGTGTACAGCTGTAGCAGGACTCTTTGGCCCCGCAACGTCGTCACTAATATACTATAAGGTAATGTAACTGCAGTGGAGTCCAGATCACCACCGAGGCTTTTATTTCACATTATGAGCCTCTCTCATTGCCAGCGCCACTGGAAAGCAGATATATTATGGAGCACTGAAGCACCACCAGTGTTTATTTGAGAACAGAGATGATATCCAAGTTTACGCACAAACCAGGGGGATGGTGCTTTTTCATGCCTCAGAAGAGCGAGAGACGGACAGAAGGACACCCACAGATGAAGAAATCTAAAGCTCTGATCCTTGATATGTGGGAGCAGGAGCTCAGTAATGGCAGTAATGCATTCTGACTCCCACAACCATCGACTGCCAAAACCACCTACCGTTTCACCTCAGGGGAAAACAAGTGCACAGACCAATAGCAACAACACTCAGTCGCATGAATGAAGACAATAAGCCAAACTCAAACAGACATTCCTGGTTCAGTTGGGGTGTGCAGGACCAGCAGAATTAGAAATCAGCAACAGTGCCTGAATTAACCAGCTATCATAAGGTCTGTTTCTTAAAAGATTAGAGGAAATAAGTAACTCAGTACATTTCTAGACAATCGACTTGCAGAGTTTGGCATGAAAACAGTATTGTTTCACTTTACCGCTCACATACCGTGTTGCCCTTTTGCCTGAAATAGATATTGACACTCCTGTATAGATTCATAGATAGATATTAATGTTTTCATGGTTTGTGTTTCCTCTCACAGGTCAGCATCTGCTTAGAGTGCAACAGCAGCAAGCTTCGAGGTCTGAAGCGCAAGTGGATCCGCTGTTCAGCACAAGCAACAGTCCTCCACCTCAAGAAGTTCATCGCCAAAAAGCTTAACCTGACATCATTTAATGAGGTACAGATAATAACACAGTCCAACCAGCCCAGAGAGAGGTGCACTAGGAGGAGAGCATTGTACATCTGTCGCACGCTAAATGTAGCTTCAGTGAAGGGATACAACTGTGGAACTACAAAGATCCCAGGATAATGAAACAAAGTCAAGAGAAGGATTTTTTTCTCCTGGCTTGTCATTTAAGGATTTTCTTCCTTCTTAAATTTAGTTTTGTACATATTAATAACCTGCAACCAACATTTGGCACCAGTCAAATTTTTTTTTGGGTAACACCTGCTGATAGTCTGAAATGGTGGGGCAGATGAGTGACCAAAAGGTGGCTTTCTTTTCAAGGATTTTCAGTCTGAAAATTAATTTTGTGACACAATGACTATGGGTTATTCTTCTCAGTCATCTTAATTCCAGAGCTTGACAAATCATGTAGAAACAATCATTTGCGCTTCTAGAAATCTGACAGGCTGCATGTTTGGTGGGTTTGTATCAGTTTGAAACAAATCGTTTTAATTCTTAGCGTTTGTTTGAACGTGTTTGGTGCACCAGCTGGATGGTTTGGGCCATGTGCATAAGAAAGTTTAGTTAATCACAAGAAATCATATAAAGGTCATTTAGTACTTTTCCTGCACTGACTCATGCAAGGCCGTTGTGTTTGTTATATTTAGCAGGAAACGAGCCCCCATGATATCTCGATGTGCTCATTTTTCTATTTATTGTCTTTACCGCCCCGTTCGGAGCAGCAGGGGAGAACGGTGGGCGATAATTTGACAGATGGATTTTTAGAGTGCTGTGAATAATCATCACAGCCGCCTTTGTGTCCTATTTTTTAATTTTCTGTCTTTTTTTACTGGCTGTCACAGAGATGAGTGGGCAGGCTCCATCATATCGTCGGCCTCCTTTGCACAACTTTGGCGAGGCAGCGGCGCTCTCCTCACCAGCCTTTATTGTTCTTTATATTGACGATCAAAAGCTGTTGTTCGAACTGATTCTGTTTTCAGCGCAGAGCATTACAACACTTTGCTTTGTTAGAGAACAGAGCGGTATTTACTCATTCCTCCAGTTTGTAAACCCACCGTTGTGGTCCTGTCACCCATCTAAATGTGTGTGCCGGAACTGAACGCCGGAATAAAGGAAAGTACCAATGTCTTTAACAAGGTTGACTTCATTTTATAAAGTGACTGGAGGACATATGAAATATTACCTCATAAAGGAACCTTCAGCTAATTTAATTTGTGTGGTTTTCACTTTCACAGCTATGACATAACAAAGGCCAATGTTTTCTTTTTTTAAATTATTCATGTTTATAAAGTCAGAAGGAGGAAAAACTCTCTGGTGTGTCACAAGAAAGAAGCAAGTCAGGAAAATGTTTTGTCTTCATTTCTTTCTTTTCTTGTTGATCATCTTGTGACCCCTCAGACTCAACTTCTAAGTACTTTGCGGTAGTTTGCTTGTCACGCTCAGCCAAGGAGGTTATGTTTTTGCTTGTGTTTGGTGGTTAGTTTGTGACTTTCTATAACATTTTGAATTGGACATTTTCCTACATTTTCATCCATTTCTCAGGCGGTAATGCTAGGTCTTTATGAAAAAATCATGGGTATTAAGGTGTCTATCTCTGAGTGAGTCTACGTTGATATGGATTCAAATAAATAAAGGTTTTAGAGATATTGGATTCTGCTACTGGGCATTTTTTTTGCTTTACTTGATTGAAAAAGTATCATTAATCATCTTCTGCAGGTTTACTTTTCTTTCAATCACTGATCAATTAATTGAGTAATTGTTGCTGCTTCACTTTTGTCTCTAAAATAATGTGCCATCAATGTCTATTGTATATAGGCCTGAAACTACTGGTTATTTAAAACATTAATTAATCTGCAAATAATTTTCAGAACCAATCAAATAATCATTTGGGTCCAGAAAGTGTCAGATAATGTCAGCAAAATCGACACATTCAGATTGGTTGTTCTGCTCAAGCAACAGTGAAAAATACAAAGATTTTCAATTCAATTTTAAAAAGAAAAATATTTGGGGTATTTTTTGTTTTGAATGGACATAAATGAAGAAGTATCATTAGAACAAATGCACAAAGACAGATGAATGAGGATTATAAGCATTGTCCCAAAGCTGTGACTCATACACATTCTAGTTTGTTCAAGGAAATCAAGGAGGCTTTTTTCTGTTTTTTTTTGTTTTTTTTTTTATAATTTTACATTTTGATACATCATTGACTCTCAAAAATAAATCACAGCCCCCCCAGCTCTCCCTGTGGATTATTGTTGGTCTCCTCCTAATCACAGACCTGGACAGTTTCCACTGCTCTGTCAGTGCTGCTAAACGCCGGCTACTGTTTATCCATCAGAGCCTCCATCCAGTCAGAGGCAGCAGGTGGCGCTGTGGCAGTGTTTGTCTCCAGCCTCCTCTCTGTCTCTCAGTATTGACTGGCAGATGCAGATGTGAGGTGCTGCTCAGTAGAATATCAATGTTGACTTCAGAGGAGGAGAGGTAGATTTGCAGGCAAGTCTCGTGTTCAGCCACTGCTGAATTTCTATTTTTTTCCTAAAAAGCCCCACTGCTGCTCAGGGGCCACGCCGTGTCAAAATCTGTACATATTGTGATGTATTACTGAAAAATGGGAGCAGAGGGGCAGAATATGAGTGGTGGAGGCTTAATTTTTATACCACTCTGCTTGATAGTCTAACAGCAGGTTCCTCCAATCAGTGTTGGTCATAGTCTAATTATGTTGTTAGACTCACTGCAGGGAAATGGAGGTTTATGTTCACACATTGAGGTCGGATGTTGTTCACTGATTTTCTCTTTTGTCGTCTTTTCACAGCTGGACATTTTATGCAATGAGGAAATCTTGGGAAAGGACCACACTTTGAAATTTGTTGTTGTGACAAGATGGAGATTTAAGGTGAGTCATGCTTAACAAACACAAATATTGCATCACAATGTGGTGATAGTTTTGTTTATATATTGCTACATTTTACAGGCTTCTGTAGCGTGTTGATTTGTTGACCAAATAGGATTCAGCCTTATCAAACTCTCATCAGTCTGATTCAGTTTTGACTAATTATTTAGTAAAAAGTCTAGTCTCAAACAAAAAATGTGATATTTAGAGCTTTATATTTATCAAAATGATGGCTGATAATGCCAACTTAGTGCATCCTCATCTGCTGATGATGATCCATGCTGAAAAGGTGTCATATGGAAATAAATTAGAAGCAGTGTTGTATTGCAGGCCCCACTATGATGTCAGTCAATCAATTATATATCAAGAGCAGAATCCCAATACACTTTACAAAAACAATTTTGATTAGCTTGTAACATTCTAATGTTCTTACCCTTGGAGTAACACTCAGGCTGTGGTCATACAGTCCCTTTTCTTTAAAAGGCTCCGAACTGAGCAAATGTCCTTTAGCATAGGCTACGCTGGTCATTTACCAAATGAAAGAGGGAAGAGATTTCCCACAGCTCATTGCAGCCTTTGTGCAAGTACAGTCAAATTCTTTTAGTAAACAACAACTGCACAGAGTCCTGCAGAAACTCCTTCATATCTTTCCTTGACCTCATGATGTTTTTCATCGAGTTTCTTCAGTTGCAAGCTAGACTTGCTAACGTTACTGGCAGTTGAAAAAATGTCCTATCATTTTTGGAATATTTTTGGTTTTGGTAGGCTGAATAAAAAAGACTAACTTTTGTTAAGTAACTCACTTACATCCACACTGCTTCAATATGCAGAAATGCAAAGCTTGACAGGCATAGCATGCATAGGTATGGTTGATAATCTAATTGCGGCCTCAAAAATATATTTTATTATATCTTTTCTCTCTTATTCAAATCTTTTTTAGTATTTCTTTAGTATTGTACTTATTGTATGTCTGTATGTCTGTCCACCTTGCTATTGTGACAAGTAAATTTCCCCGATGTGGGATAAAATAAAAGTCTAAAAAAACTGCTCATACTGATGTTGTTTTCCCCCCCGACAGAAATCCCCCCTCCTGCTCCATTACAGACCCAAGATGGATCTGCTGTAGCTACAATGGACATAAAGGTTGTTTCTCTTTTTTTTAACTTTTTTTTTTTTGGCCCAGTGGCCGCGGACTGTGCCGAAACCTTTTTATTTATGCAAAGACGATCAACCAACACCAAGCAAACACCCGACGGTAAAAGTCAACACAAGCCAGCAAATCGGGATCTAAAGGGTGGGGAACAAATACAACAAATACTGGCAACCTCCAGCACAGATACTGCAACACTGGTGTGTTTTTAGGAACTAAAACAACCATTTTTTGTCCGTGACATCCTAGATATGTGAACAAAAGAGAAAGAAAAAAGAAAAAAAAAATGGAGAGAAAGCATATATTTATACTTTTGTACAGAAGAGACACATGGAACCAAGACACTACTGGTGCTCTGTTTACACGCAAACAAGATGTCGGGAATCAAAGTGACCGCCTTTTTGAGCTTCATGCAGATTTCATCCTCCGGAGACAAAGACTGAGGGGACAGGAGGACGTTTTTTTTATAAAAAGGTGTTTTTTTCCCTCTCATCACAACACACTCGACACGTCTTGGGAGCACAGAAAGTATATGGAGAAAGTTATATAACAGGCATCAATTTTAAGCTGTTAACAAGTAAATTGTCTCTGAATCTTTTTTTTTTTATTTTAATTTTGTTGGCTTTGTCTAATTTGCTATTGGGTTCTTGATGATTGTCAATTGTGAATAGGCTAAAAAATGTTTTGTGTAGTAATTTATGTTCTATATTACCAATATTGTACATAAAATGTCATTACAGAGAGAGAGATTGAAGAGGTTAAGAGAGACTTTAGACTGTTAAAAAAAGAGAAAGTGGATCCCAGAAGTGCTATCTATATTTTGGGCGTTAAGTGTCCGGAGGTGATAAATTAGGATTTTTAAAAACAGACACATTATCAGTATCAAAATATATAAATGCATCTTTATGTTGTCTGACAAAGACACAAAACAAATATATCAAATCCTCTGCCATTTGTGTGTATGTGGGGTCTTAGGTATGTTACATTGCTCTCATAGCATTACATGAATTTAGGGCAGAAAGAAAGCTTCAAACCTCTAAACCCATCCCCATGCACCTCATCTTACCTGCCTTCAATGAAACACGGCTATAGTCAGTTTTTTTTTAATTTGGAGACATTATTATCAACCAATACTGTCTTAACAATAATACCACACAAAAACAATCATTTACAAAATGCCTGCAAGATATAAACATGCAATATTTGGGCAGACAACTTGCTCAATTTCATTGATTTTGAACTCTTATATTTTCACACCATGCAGTCCTTAATATCCATCCTTGAGAATACTGATACACCCACATGTTGACAGCTTTTGGGTTGAGCTGCTAGCAGCAGATGTTGTTGGCACCGTGTCTTTGCTTCTGCTGCGTTGCAGAAACTTTTACTGCAAAATTCTCTCTCAAAGCTGCAATAGGAATCATTTTTGTAACTGTAAAATACACACCAGTCTCACTTGTCTTAAAGGCAAAGTTCACCCAAAAAGGAAAATTCAGTCATTATCCTCTTACCCTCATGCTGATGGAAATTCAGGTGAAGTTTCGTAGTCCACAAAACAATTCTAGAGCTTCACAGCAAAACAGAATTCTCCTAAAAGACTGAAGTAGACAGAGACTTGATTCAAAACATTAAATGACTCCATACAGCTCGTCCAGCATTATCCAAGTCTACAGAAGCCCCGAGATACCAAATTGATTTGAAACTGTTATTTACACGAGACACTGGACCCAACTATTCAACTACAGTATATATTCAGATTCAATTTGGGATTCAGCTATGTGTGTCTGTGTTGGTAGATGTAGGCTATCAATAAAGGCGAACTGCAAAATACCTGTTATTTTACCTTGTTTAACCAAACTGCTCAGAGTTACAAACATGCAGAAAACCGACCAAACATTTTGGAAAAGGTCTTATTATTTACCCTAAACAACAGTACTGTTGGATAGCAGAAGCCTTTGAAGCAATGCATGTTTAATTAAAAGCATTCATTTTAGACAGGCTTTGTGCTAACACTTTTAGATTAGCAGCTACAGTGAAGATTTCATCTTAAACTGTGGAAATAACTCTTTTCAAATCCATCTGAGACCTCTGGACTTCTGGAGAACTTGCATTATGCTGGATGTAATGTTTTCGGTCGATTTTCTACATCGCGATCTAATCATTGGTTTAGGAATGTGCTGAAATGCTGTTCTGCTTTGAAGCTCCAGAAGTGTTGCTTTTCTATTGGGGTGAGCAGAAATTGACAGATAATTCATTTTTGGGTGACTTGCTCCTTTTAAGATTAAACATTTTCTCATCCACCAGGAGGTAAATTGAACTTTGTAATTTAAAAAAAAGTCTGGTAAACTGCAAGCTTTCTCTACAGAGCATGAATAAGCACCAGGGATGGGCTGGCTTGAGAAACTGGAGTGCAGATTACTGACGTCACATAGTTGTGTTTATGGGGTATTTTTCAGTTTCTTCTCACTGCCATTTGCAAATGTGCAAAGTTGCACAAAGTGTTTAAGAAAACCAATTGAAGAACATTTCTGAAAGTCAAGTTGATTTTGTTTTTGTTGCAAAATATGTATAAAACTTGGAATTTTTTGGAGGACAGCCGTGTTCAATATTGTAGACTTGACAAGACACAAATTTACGAGTCTTTGAGAAATAACTCGCAGATTCAGGTTTCCCTCGCGGACGGAGGTTTTTAGAACATTTTGATAACGAAATTCTGGATAAAATGACTACTGTTAGGGTCATTTGGTGCTTAAACATATGTGTCTCTGAAGCTGTTCTTACTGTAACTCTGTGACTCAGCAAATCAATGTTCAAAATGTCTTAACTTGCAACATTCAAAGCCAACTGCTTAACTGTCTTTAACGTGACCACAACTGGATCCCTGAGCGCCGTGTCAGACCTCAAGTAGTATTACCTCACTGACCTGTCTTGTCAGTAATTAAACGACAGATATTTACCCTGTGCATTGTTTCTTCCCACAACAAGCTGTTACGTCTGTATGTTCACATGCAGGGTTCCTATCCATCGTTATATTCATATTTGAAAACTGTTGTGAATTGGATTACAAGTCTGAAAGATATTTAAAAAAACAAAAAACTTTGGTAGCTGTTGGAAAAACTCACTATTTTGTATTTGGGCATGTGCATTTCTGCAAATGATATTTGGGTCAGCCAACACATCCAATATTGTATATCTAACATAATCTCTAAAGTTTTAAAGAATGAGAATTTGGGATTCGGAGATAGAAAAATGTATAGGAACCCTGCCAGATAAGGACCTATGACATGTGTATTAAATGGACATTTTTCTAGCTAACAGGTGTGTACCTAACCAGCTCAACCAAAACTCCTCCTGTTTCAAGTCCCTTAATCCAGTAACACATGTAGAGTGTTCATTGTTTTTGGTTTTTAGTTTTTGTACCAATTTTGGTACCTAAAGTCATGTAAAGTAAGTTTTTGAAATGTAAGTAAATATGGGTGGCATCAGGTGAAAAACTGAAACATTCTGCAATGTTCACTATTTATTTTGGGTTACTTCAAGTGTTCTCCCCACATATTCTCTTCCCCTTTTCTTTCTAAAAACCATTGTGAAAATTATGAACAGTGACACATTGTAGTAATAGAAAAAGACCAAATGTTTTCAGAAATTTGTGTTTTTCCTCAAGATTTAAAAAAAGAAATATAACCTGATCTACCCCTAGAAATGATTAAAAACCAAAAACAATGAGCCACACCGGCTTTTCAGCTATTGTGCTAGAAATTCCCCACAGGAATAATGGAATAATGTAATAATGTGCGCTATTATGTCTTTGTTAGTGCAGACTTGGTGTTTTCAAGGGTTCTTTCATAGAAATAATGTCAAGTAATTTTCCTCCAGTTGTTAGAGACACTCTGAGGTTGACATCATGCTGATCTTGTTTGCAATTTCAGGTTTGGGAAAATGCTGTTTAACAATGTTATTTGTTATTTATTCAGCTACCTGTACCTTCAGTCCAGTCAGAGTCCTCGTCGTGTTTCAAGTGTTGTCATCTCACAGCTCTGTTTAAAATTCCGTCTGATTATGTGCAGAAGCTTTTTCCTCAGGTGATAAAGCTGTAACCCCCCCCCCCAAGGTGCTAATATAATGATGACTACAAACAGAGAAATGTTACCAACATACATCTCTGCACACACTGCTTTGTACTGTGGAGAAGGACTGGCAATGAAACAAATGCTACATCTGTATTTGTGTTCAGTTTTTTCCAGTTTTGTTTGGCGTGGGTGCGTTCACACTGCAGCTTTGTGGTTCAGCTCCTCCTGTTTTCGCCTCACATCCGTTTTTTTTGTTTTTTTTTACATTGATCTTTTGCTCACTTTCCCAGCAGGGGTTTAAGCTTGGTGGAACAGATCCCACACAGGCTCAAGGCTTGTGTGTAACTTGCTTAATTTGCAACAAAAAGCATAATTTTTAATAATTATTATTTTTGTTTGTTTTGTTTTATGCGCGTTACAATACAGTGAATGTGTATAAGGTCCTGGGTGCTGCAAAATGTGGGTGACCTACACTTAACACTGTGCCTGAATGCATCCTCTGTAGTCACAGACAGAGCACTGAAGCTGCTGCTGCCTTCTACGGGTGCCTCACAATACAATTCAGAGCGCTACAATGTGATCATCAAACTGTAATCGATGCGTCAACATTTTTTTTTTCTATACATGATTTGTTTTCCTACCGTCTGACTACTTTCTACGTTTAAATCATAGCATATTTGTAATGATCCATAATGTAAATAAACAGATGAATTTACTTACGTTATCTCCGCTCTAACGCAACCGTCGTCACCAAACCTCGAGAAGTAGTCTAGAGTAGAACGTAAACATGATGCGCATGTTTACATCTACAGCCTAGTCTTACAGGATTTTTACAGGCGAGAATCAGGTTTTGAATGCACAGATATCGACTTTTCTGCATCAAAACCTGATCTTTCACATTGTGTGACTTGGTCTCTAATCTTGAACCATTACCTGTCGTGTTATTGTCCTACATGCTAATATCAGTATGACGAAACACAACAGTGGAAAAGAAGAACAGATGTTGTGCGTGGGTTCAATGTCTACAACTTCCCAAAAACGATCAAACTGATGACAAAGTCAAGAGACAAAGTAATTGACCTACATTTTGACAGTTCTGCCCAACATAGTTGTTTTCACAGCTACTGTACTTTACCGTTTGCGGATTCCTTTTTTTCTCCATGTTCTAACACTTTCAGACAAATAAACAGAAATCGAGTGTTTTTTTTTCATCACGAAAAGCTGCATTGTGAACAAAACCTTTCACTTTGTGTATTTTTTGGAGTAATGATCAAAGAAACCCAGTAATCTGTGTTATGGATGGGCAACCTGGTTGAAAGCGTGGGGTCTTTTGGGGCGGGGCTTTGCCACAGTGACGGCCAGAAACCATCTGTCTCTGCCTCTGTGCTCTCTATGGTGCTAACAACTCCTTGTTTCAAACTTCTTCAAGAAAGATTCAGTCAGAGACACAAAAAGAAGCACTGTGCCGCATTGTTCTCCTGCCACCTTTTTTCACACGTCTTTGCACTGTACCTGTGTGTACTCGAGTCCTCGGGGTGTCTTCTCTTGTCAGACCTGTCTCGCAGTGCAGATAAAGAAGGTGCTGGCTTTTTTAAAAATTTTATTCTGTCCCTTTTTCATTGGTTGGTTGGCTGGGCTTGCTCTGGAAAGCAAACAGAGGGAATTTAAATAAGTCATAGCGGTGACGGGGCTGAATCTGTGAAAATAAAAGAAAACTGGTGAGATATTGGGTGTGCCATCTGCAATTTTACTGCCTCACAGAGAAACTCACACCTATTATAGTCTTCTGTTTTGACCTTCAGATTGAGCCTCGATCTCTAAAGGATATCAGAAAAAAAACACAAAAAAAACCCAGTTGATTTTGTTTTAATATTCCCAAAAGTTCTCTTGAGCTTTTGGGAGATTTGACCTTCTCACCACAAGAGTATGTATGTGTGTGTATGGATATTAGCCGCTGCATCTTTCACCTCTAGTACACCAGAACGGATCAATGTTCATGCTTTTTATCAGCACCAACATTGAGACATCAGTGATGCTGTGTTTGACAGCCAAGCTAAGAGGCTTACAGGAGGCCCGCCTCTGCCTCGCTGCAGAAGGGGGGTCGCTGTCAGCTCCCAAAGGTCTTCAAGATGGAGCGAGGCTGCGATCTGTCAGAACTTCAGCTCTCGTCCTCATCGTCTCTGCTTTGACCTTGAACACCTGTCAGCCTGCTTGTTATCTCCAGCTTGTATCTGCGGGTGATATGGGTGAAGTTTGGATTCGAGGCGGACCTCGTGGACTGTCAGACCCAGCGGATTATGTTCCACCGTGCTCGGCAACCTTCAATTCAAGCCTGTTTGCAGCTGGCTTGAAATACCTGGCAACTTAAAATGGCTCTTCTACGTTCACTCCGTTGTAATAAGTGTCCAGTGTGGGAGTGTGATAGCTTTCTTTGTTGCTCAGCTCGCTCTTTCTTCCTCATTTCGGAGCCGTGTGTGTGTGTGTGAGAGAGAGACGGAGAGGGAGACCTCAAGGGTCACTCTAAAACACTGTTTTACCACTTAAAGATCATGTCTGTTGCTTTTAGAGATTGTCCACTGGTGGTAGGATTAACAACATTGAAAGTTGAATCCCCTTGACTTCTGTGTGTGCGAGTGTTCGATTGAGATTGCTGGTTTCAGTAAATCCCAAATAAACTGGGAAATCTGATTAAAAACACCTCACAGTGGCGTGTCCCCATGAGCCATAGCAAACGTCATCAATAATTCTGTCCGTTCCTTTTTTTATATTGTTATTTATTTATGCTGAAAGAGACTTCTGCAGTAGTTTCTTGATTATTGAATTAAGAGATTTGCTCGTTCTTGCTCTCAAATTTTGTAATTCTTTTTTTTTGTGAAATATACCGAACTCATGCATAAAATGGCTTAAATTATGAATTTTGCGATTGAATTCCCTTTTTTTGTATTATTCAAAGTGTGTTTATGTCTACGCAAGGCTCTGTCTTTGTTGAACAAACACATAGTTGTATTCTTTTTTTAAGGTTATGCTAAAAAAAAAAAAAAACTTTAAAAAAACCAAACTAAATTGTGTGAATCTGGCAATGTGGTTATTGTATTTGCAAGGAAAATGTGCAATATACGGTTCTCAGATGGTTCCAGGTTTCAGCGTAGGACTCCAATATTTCATTTAATTTAATTTTTTTACTCTCTTTCATTTTTCCAGTCAGTTCCTCAGGTCACTAAATGCCTTCTGGTCCTGAGGGTGACCAGGAAATCTCAGAACATACACTAATGCACCCGAAATACAAAACGACTGGATTTTATTTTTCGTCTTGTCTCTCTCTTTTTTCTTTTCTCCCTACTTTTTTTCTGTGAAGATTTTTTTTTTCTCACTTTGTTTTTTTTTTTTTTTTTTTTT
>CAEMYA010000462.1:1611313-1625515 GCA_903131615.1 Diplodus sargus | reverse complement strand
TTTTTTTTTTTTTTTTTCTTTTTCATTTTCAGGTTAACACAGACACTCATTCAGGTGTCCTTTTCCTTGCCTCCTTTTTGTATTATTGTTATTTATTGCACATGTAATGAACTGGTGTCCATTGCCACATTCAATTCAAGGAGTTTTGGGTCAAGAATGGGGCTGGAATTTCTTACTTACACAACTACAGAAGCTTTTGTCAAAACCTAAGTGTGTATTTCATCAATAAATGCCTTTAAAAGTGTTCCTGATGCTCAGCGACTCCTTTGTTGAATTCCATTGTGAGTATTACCTGCACATGTTTTGTAGTTAATTGCACTTCACCTTCGCATTTACATAGACTAGCAGGAATGACCTACATCAAGAATACAAAATTCGAAATGATATTTCCATTTCATGGTGTTGCAACAAACCTGATGATGCTTTTTTTGAAGGGACAGTTCACCCAAAAATGAAAATTTAGTCATTATCTACTCACCACTATGCCGATGAAAGGTTGGTTAAGTTGTGTAGTCCACCAAACATTTCTGGAGCTTCACAGCGATGCAGCAATTTCCTGACCACCTGAAATTGATGGGGACTTGTTTCAAAACATAAAATAACAACCTAGAAAATTGGATTTTGGGATAATGTGAGAACAACAATTAACATTCTGTAGGCAAAGTTATTTTTACAATTTCATTGGAAAAACTTTACAGATATGCTTAATGCTCTTCTAATGAAAAATGTAATAATCACATGACCGTGTTTAATGTGAAAGACTTACTAGTAGTGATGAAACCACAAAGATTATTTCAAGCTAGTTCAGTCTGCTCTAATTACTCTTGTTTACAGCTGCAGCAGGCAGCTGTTTTCTGCTACTGAAGGCAATTGATTGAGCTTTAATTTAATCACTATTTGAATTAAGAGGGCAGAAGAATTTCCATATTCTCCACTGTACTGTCTGCTGTTCGGTGCTGGTCAGGTAGCTGAAGCATTTAGCAGCTGAAGACTCATATGGTCTCTCAGGAGTTGAAAACCAAACCAAAGCTAGAATGAGTAATAAATGTTGGAATTAAATTAAATGTTGCTCAGTATCTGGTGGATGTGTAAATAGCCAATGGTTTAGCCAGAACAATCTGTACCAGTGATAATACGCCTGGGGGTCGGAATGCTGAAAAGTTCTCCTGCTTCCTCTGTTTCACAGCAGTCAAATATAAACTTGTATGAAACTGAAGTTGCAGAAGACAACATATAATGAGTAGACAGCGTTTTGAACCTCCTGCAGAGACGCTGTGAGAGGAGAGCAGAGCAATCCATCAGCCAAGCACACGCACAGCGAATGAAAGGACTTTCAAGTTTTTTGAGCAACTTTGATCTCCCAGTGAGCTTCATCTTCGCCACAAACGCAAAGAGTGGATTTTTTTCTTTCGTGATTCAAATTCTTCATGTTTGTTATTTGGAGTTTTGTCCCATTGATCACAAAAAAATGTTCTATCAGTCAATCAGGGTTTCCCCCAGCCTGCCAGGCTTAAATTTCCCACCGCCAGGCTAAGCATCGTTTATTTATTTATTCAAAATAGGTGTGTATACATCAGGAACAAAGTTGAAAGCGCAATGGCGACATCTTATGATCAACATGTGAACACTTGGCGGGTCTGAGGTCAGGTTACTTCTCATCACCTAATGCCCCACACCCCACAAACCACTGCTACTGTCACTACACGCTAACTAGGCTACTTGTGATTGAACATAACGGGATGTCACAAAGACAAAAATGCTGTACTTTTTCTTCCTAAGTCGGACGAACAAAGGCGGAGACGTTGAACCAGCTGGTTCACCTGTTGACCAGGTGTGAAGCGCCGTGACGTTGATCACGGGTCGATGAGGCAGCTAGCATGGATGTAGCACGGATGTTAGCTCGTCGCCCGCTGCAGTGGTCGAGCAGCCTTGTCCGTGCAGTGATAGGAAACATAGAACCTGCGGATTTAATCAAAATTAGTTTGTATAGTGGGTGACTGTACCTGATGATGCTTTTTTGAAGGGACAGTTCACCCAAAAATGAAAATGTAGTCATTATCTACTCACCACTATGCCGATGAAAGGTTGGTTAAGTTGTGTAGTCCACCAAACATTTCTGGAGCTTCACAGCGATGCAGCAATTTCCTGACCACCTGAAATTGATGGGGACTTGTTTCAAAACATAAAATAACAACCTAGAAAATTGGATTTTGGGATAATGTGAGAACAACAATTAACATTCTGTGGGCAAAGTTATTTTTACAATTTCATTGGAAAAACTTTACAGATATGCTTAATGCTCTTCTAATTAAAAATGTAATAATCACATGACCGTGTTTAATGTGAAAGACTTACTGGTAGTGATGAAACCACAAAGGCTACTTGTGATTGAACATAACGGGATGTCACAAAGATAAAAATGCTGTACTTTTTCTTCCTAAGTCGGACGAACAAAGGCGGAGACGTTGAACCAGCTGGTTCACCTGTTGACCAGGTGTGAAGCGCCGTGACGTTGATCACGGGTCGATGAGGCAGCTAGCATGGATGTAGCACGGATGTTAGATGTTAGCTGACCAATTATGGTAAGTTTTATGTTGTTTGTTTTGTGCTACATGAAAATATTAACAATAATAAGTGTGCTAATTTCACAGTGGTTTAGTAGTAAAACGCCGCTATTTAAATTCAGCGTTGGATAAGCTCTGACGGTAGCTGTTTACGGCAGCCGGCATCCAAAAGTTGCATTTCTGCCATCTATGGATCCTGGCTCACCTCAAAACCAGTCTACCGCCAACACTGGATCCCTACCAATTCGCCTACCACCAGAACAGGAGTACAGAAGATGCCATCTCTATGGCGCTTCACTCCGCCCTCTCCCACCTCGACAACGGTAACACCTATGTGAAAACGCTGTTCATTGACTTCAGTTCAGCATTCAATACAAACATCCCCTCCAAACTTATCACCAAACTCAGTGACCTTGGCATCAATACCTCCCTCTGCACCTGGATTCTGGACTTCCTAACCAAAAGATCACAGTCTGTTAGGTCAGACCACCACACCTCCTCAACCCTCATCCTGAACACTGGTGTTCCGCAAGGATGCGTGCTGAGCCCCCTCCCTTACTCCCTCTTCACCTATGAATAAACTTTAAAAAAAACAAACCTTTTAAATCTTTAAATGTTCAGATTTGTCTATAAGAAGGCGCAGTATGGTATACTTCATTGTGATTATATTCTTGAACATTAAACATAAATGGACTTCTTTAACCATCCCAACTGTGCACTTGATTGTCTATGAAATAATAAATAAGACTTCACTTGGTATCAATGGTCCCTCCGATGTACAGGAACAGTCCAGCTTGTATTCGCTGCTCGCAGTTTGATGAGAGATTACTCTCAGAAGACAGCAGGATGCAGTGTGTTGTTTGTTTTCTCAGGACCATTACATGGCAGCTATTTCAGTCAGTATGTGTGGGCGGAGTGCTCAGATGTGTGAAATGAGAAAAGGGAAACCATATTATTGACTCATTAACCAAGTCTGTGGTGTGGAGGCTGTGGTTCTCTCATTTTCCATTGCCGGTGTTTCACCGCATCATGGTATACTGTTATTACTCCAGCAGGGGCAGCAGGTGTCAAATTCATGGCAGTTAATCTGGAGGAGGCACTAAAAGAGAGTTTGATGATGTAATGCTGCGGTTTCCAGTCTTTTTAGGTCTGTTTTAAATACGTTTTAGAAGCTTAAAGATCCATCTACCGAGTATTTTGCAAGAAAAATAATGATTACAGAAAACAAAATAAGATGTAGGCTGTGTAAATACTTCATCATAAGTAGAAGTCATGTATTTGAAGCCATACTTCAAATGAAAAAAGTGTGTACATGTTATTTATATAATGTACTTCAACAATCAGCCAGTGTGTCCAAGTGGTATTATTATTGGTGCCACTGTTGCAAAGACAACTGGAACTTTTTCTGTTTCTTCATTCACAAACAGCAACAACACAGGACAAAACATGAATTTATTCAATTATTAGTCTACAATAAAAGTGGATCGCCAGTTAATCTACCTTATTCGCCGATGGCTGCGTGCCTGGTGGCAGGCAAAATTGTATAGTGCATGCGAGGTTGATAGGAAACCAGTGTAAACATAAGTAGGTGGTTTTTTTATTCTACATCCATCACATTGTGCAATCAACAACTACTTCACAATGATACGCTGAAGCAGACAACACGTCTAGTGCTAGTTTAAGTACAATATTCAGGTCAAATGAAAGTACTCAACTAAAGTACAACATTCTTACTTCTCCACTTCATGTCACAGGAAAATAATGTATTGTACCAAACTAAATGGATGTATTTATAGTTACTTTAACAGTTTAATGTTTCTTTGTAAAAGTGTGCACATTCCAGCCGCTTCTCTTGAAACGCTGTACTGTCCTTCAGTTTAGATTATATATATCAGGACATATTTTAAGTATAAATTTATGACTCTGCACTGTTCTTGTTTCTTCTCTGACCTTGTTTATTTTCACTGTTTAAGAACAAATGGCACATTTCTGTGTAAAAAACAAATAAAGCTGATTCTGATTTTTTTTAAAACATGATTTTACAATATTTGATATGTAATATGTGATCCATTGCTGTTGCTTAAAGATAGAATATGCCGCATTCTGCTTTAAAATGTCCAAAACTGACAATACCTTGAGTTGTACATTGTGTTGAGTTGTGTACCTACATTATCCCACATTTCCAACAATTTAAACAACTTTAAACCCAGAGAAACATGTAAATTGACTCAAGTTAATGGTGTGTGTTCATCTGGTCGCTGTAACTTCCTGGAGAGAACCAGAGAGCGAGTAACAAAGACGGTGAGCATGACAGGCAGGAGAGTAATGGCGAACCGCTCCTCAAGCCTGCCTGTCAGGTCGCACTCGGGGATCGACACTTTTTGCCTGCCAAGACGGCAACGTGCAGGAGATGCAGCAGCTAACGTGAGTAGTTCAAAAACCTTCTTTTTCCTAAACTATGTGTACACAAACAATGTTCTCAATGCTCGTGTTCATGAGTAGAGACCCTGGTGATGCTACGAGCAAAGTTTCATGTTGTGTCGAGCCTTCTTACTGTTCTAAAAATAGCGATTTTGGTGCTAGCTTATCATGCCCCTAATTCTCCCGTTCAAAATGAACGTGCCCAAAACCGAGACTACGGTAAATCTTAAAAGTGCCTCTTTTGTCGTAATTATGCTTTTACACGAAGATTTGACTCATATTCAATCCCAAATAAAGCCTTGGTTGCTTTTTGGCGAGAGTTTCGCTTTAACATAACCTGGATAAAACCTTCAATCACTTCATTTGTAAGCATTTCTGCCTAATTTTCATCAGCAGTGTTGGTCACGAGATCCGACGCTATTGATGCCTTATGTTTTGTTTTGAATGAGAGACACCGAGTGGCAGAAACTCCACTGTGAGTTTAAACTCATCAACATAAAATGGTAGTTTGGTCTATGCACCACAGCAGCCTGGTAAACTTAAAAATAGTGCCTTCCCAATATCACATCAGAATTGCAACACTCAAGACAAAATCTCCAAGGTAAGTTCTTTTCTATACATTCGCTGCAAATACATCTGTACCATACTCCTGTGTGTATTTGAATACTTCTCCCACCCCTGCACTAGTTGTAGTTTTCTCCTGGGACCATCAGTGTTGGAGTTGTCTTGCACAGATATGAAACTATTCAGAGCAGACGTCCAGCAAGTGAGGTGCAAATCCATATTTTTAGGGAGCTCCTAATTGGCTATCCCAGCTGTCCCTAAACAACTCCCTCAACATCATCTGAACATGCTGACAGCTCTGTGGGGTTACAGCACGTCGGCGAACGTCTGAGCCAGCACTTTGGATGAACACGATTTCCCTCGTACTGGGCGACCCATTGGTTGCGGTTCGATGCTTGAAGGAGGTAAGTGGGGGGATCGGGTTGTGTCGTGGCTTTTTTCAGTGCTCCAGTGCCCAACTCTCTTCATGTGTCTTGACAGCCATGGGTGGAATGACAGCGCGAACAGCCCGGTGCTGCGTGATCTCCTCAGAGCTGCAGGTTTTGACAGCAGCCTCCCTGTCAGTCGCCCCTCTCGCCTCGACTGAAAAATCAAAGCCAACTATCTACAGTAAGGCTGGCTGCATTGGATCAGTTCAGGATTTAACCTTGTCAGTATGTGAGCTCCATGAAAGTCAGGAGCCCTGTAGTCACTGCCATTAAATCACAATTAGTCTGAATATTGCAGTGAGTGTAACATGACAGTGGCTGGCTGAAATTGTATTGTAAGTCACAAAATTGAACCTTTAGAGTTTGAGAAGATTACACCTCAGAGATGAAAACCCTCGCAGGCTTACAGGAATTTTACTGTCCTGTCTTTTATAAGTTAATTTGTCTTATTTATTTCTTTTCATTTACTTTCAGTTCTGGGCCTTTATAGGTTTGGCAATATTGTTGCTTCAGGTTATTACTGCTCTGTGTGGTGCAGGGATGAGAGAACGGCGAAGGAGGAAGGAAAGGTCAATAATTCATCAAAGGTGGCAAGGCAAAAAAACATATTTCAGCTCCAGAGGAAAAAGACGCCTTGGGACGCCAAACTAAAAACTTCTGAGGTATTCTGTAGTATGAAATTGTTCCAGCTTTTAGAGGCTTGAAGTAGTTTTAGATACAAGTTTAAAAATCGAGATTTAATTTGTGATAAATATAAATAATTAAGAGCTTAAGGTTCTTAAAATCAGAAGATATGAATCTCAAATATGAGAAGAAGTCTTAGCTTTGATATATTTAAGCACTGAGGTGCTCAGAAATAACTTATTTGCTAAGCTTTAATGAGTAATTTTAGCAATGCAATGATCCTCCGCTTTGATAAATTAGCTCGATTACAGGACCAACTTTTAATGTACGTTTCAGTCCTGAACAGATTCTGATTTGATTTAGCTGTCCTTGGCCTTAGAGTAGTATGTTACCATTCTGTAGGTAGTAACTGTATGTAGGAACATAGTGCTACTGCCGAATGCTGTGTAGCTCTGTGCTATGTACCATGGCATGCTAATTTTGACAGCTTTTATTAAACCAGATAAATATTTAAACAAGATAAACACACATTTGAATTCCTTCCCCACTTTTCTGCTGTGGTGTTTTTGGCTTTAGAATGGTTAAAAAGAAACATCTCCCATGGTTGCTAAGCCTTGGCTGGACAATTGCTGTTCAGTATATAAGGTTATGGAAGAACACATCTCCGTAAAACCTGTTTTTAACACTTCAGCTCTTTTCGAGAAGTCAAGTCACGACTCCAAATGTTTCATATTTGCTATTTGGTGTTTCTTAAATGTAACAGCTCACTGGAGCTCAACAGTGATGCAGCTGTCAGATAGCTGCATGTCTTTACCGTTTCAGCGACACTAATCTCAGGGTGTTTGTTGTTGCTTAAATCTGCACTGTGCAACTCTTCCGGGCTATTATTCCATTTAGATGTCACAAACATACATCATCCACAGCGAGCATCAGGAGAGAAGAGAAGTAAACTGGGTTCTCTTGTGTGTATTTTGACAACCACCAAGTATAAAGAAGAATCCCAGACTCCATCCTGTAAATCACTTTGTTGATGTGTTTACGCAACAGTGGAAAATGCATATTATTCACCACTCTATATGACGCCACGAGCTTAACAGTGCCATCTAAGCTATGATGCTAATGTTGCTAGCAGTAGAACGCATATATTTTCCTCTCTGGTCATGAAGGCAACCTTGTTAATTGTACAGTTCTGCAAACTCAGCATATTTTAACTTAGACATCCGTGCAGAGCCGTCATAATGTATCATATGCGCAATAACCAGGAGATGTGCGTAAATGCTGAAGATGGATGTCATTTGTGCTGCTTTGAACATGTTTGATCTGAACTCAGACTTTCAAACATATTCCACCCTCTGCTCTTATTGTAAATCCTCTGGTTCTTTAGGAAATATTTGCAGATGACTTCATTTTTAACAACAAGAGCAAATGTTAAATGACGAGAAAATTTGCACAAAATCTCCATGAGAAAAGACACATTTCTTTGATTTATAGACCTCGTGCTTGAGGAAATACAAAAGGAACAGCTGTGTGTGTGATGATGATGATTTAACAACTACAGAGCAGACTGTGAGCCTCGTCGGCTGGATTTAAGACTACAGATGGTGTCAACAGTCATGAACCTGGAGTAATGACACTCCAAGGAGCATCTCCCAAAGCCCTGGTATTAACTGTCCCCTTGGCAACGGCTGTCGACCTCCGACCAGCAGACACACAGATCTATCCGCATACATGCAGACAAAACTCACACGCATCAGCAAAGCAAGAGGGGCAGATTCATCGCTGTACCAATTAACAGCATCACAGAGTCATTTACAAGAGGTAAACTGTGGTGTGAATCTGTGTAAACATCACAGCCTCCCCTGAGACCAGCACTGAATGCATTCATACCGTACATGGGTGCTATGTGCCTGGTGGAGTTACTGCCGAGGCTTATCGCTCTTCAAAGCTAACCTTTACACAGAAAAATGGTTCCCTGAAGGTGGCAACTGATCAATAAGAAAGTTTGACAGAGCCTATCTTCCCTTTTTTTCACACTCTTGGATTCCCAACACCCAAAGCTATCGTCAGAACTCAACTTAAAACTACCTGAGCAGTGGACGTTTGAAGTTACAGATATTTTTTGCATCAGATCTGTTCCTGGGGGCGCTGATAATAATGATGTTGCTTATATTTCGAAGCTAATGCACAGACAAACACACAAGACATGTGATATTGGAGTTAAACAACTGGCTTTTTAACTGGGGAAATAATTACTGAGAAGGCCCAGAGCTTTCAACCATTAATCACTGTTGTGCATCATGTTTTTTCTCTTTTCCTTGCTGGAAGCTGATACATTTAACACAAATTACAACCCCCAAAAGAAGCATCTCATTGTAAATCTGTCATAAACGTGCAGCACTTCAGCTCTGCCAACTCAAATTGAATCCAACTATTTATTTCTGGCTGCAGATGTAATGAAACCTCCGTGGTGAACAGTGGTTTGTGAACAAGGGCCATTTTTCATTTCTGGGACTTGTGGGATTTATCTCTTTAAACTCTCTGTTACTGGTCTGTGTGTCTCCAAGTAACCTCTAGTCTATCATTGCTCCTGGGAACAGACAGACACACAAACACACACAGGCACCCGGCCTGCCCATGCACTCCTCTTAATTCACCACTCTGCAGGTTCCTGCGCTGTCGGTCCTCCTGAGATTTACACAAGCTTATTTTTTTTGTCTGAATGAGCTCGTTAACTCTGCTCACCACTCAGCTGTCAGTGTGCTATAGCAGTGCAGCGACAACGTGGTGTTAGATTTTACATATCACAATATTACAGCCCTAGTTTTGTAAACTGTCAACGCGTCATGTACGCCACAAACCTTTAAGAAGCTGGTTAAAAAAGGGCTACTTCACTTTTATCAGCTGTGCCCTGCCATGTACTTGTCATAGATGTTTTTAAATCATACTGACACGTTCGTTTGTTCGTTTTTTAAATCCTTTTGGTTGGTCGTAAGCATCTTTGGCTTTCCTGTCTTACCCCTTGTACTATTTTTGTATAGGTTTGTGTGCTGAGTAGTGATGCGTAAACTAAGTTACTTCATTCTCTTTCGGGCCGTTTTTTTCCTCGGATGTCTGTTTGAGCTCCTGACAGAAGAAACATGCTGATACTTTTATTCGCGCAAAATTCACAGTTCCTTTAAACCATCTATGTCTTCTGGAATGGCTCTCTTAACCCAAAATCCTTCAGGAGCTGCAGCAAGTAGCAACATGTCCTCATTTCAGAGTCTTATTTTTATCTGGTACATACAGCCATGTTTTCTCAGCTGGTGGGGAGATGTGTACCGGAAACCTTCTTTCAAATGTGAAGGTTAACACTTATTTCAGCGTGTTGCCGGTGGTCTTCGCTGTCCTTTCTCTTTTCCATTTTTTCCTGCACAGTTGAAGATATCAGGCTCATTTTCCTCCTTCAGAGAGAACCATTTTCTGCACTTAATCCTTGTAAAGTATGAAAATCTGTGAAGACTAAAGAAACGTTTTGAACTAAGTGGCATTTATGTTCTTATGTTATACTCAGAATAAAATGTCTCCTTCTGGAAATAACCATTCAAAAAACATCACTTTGTTACTTTTGATGTCTTCATAATTACCATCTCTATCTGCCTTTGCATCTCCATCATAGACTAAATGAATGAATATACTCATGTTGTTAGAGGCAGAAAGGCCATTTTATAGGTATTTTTAATGGTCTTTTAGAGTTTATAACCAGGTAAATCGTTTAAAATGTTGATGACTCATCCTGCACCTGGGGGTGTATGTTCAGTTTTCATCCATTTTTTTTTTTCTGATGCTGCCATGGATGTATAGAAGGAGAGACTGCATCAGAGGTGTGTGTTGCTAGAGACTGAACTTCACAGATTACTGTACAAAAAAATAAAACTTTATAACTCTATTCAGGGATTTTTTCCCCCTGCTGCGCTCTGGACAGATAGTTTTAACTGCTGCTAAGGTAACTTGACAAATGTACTGATAACTAGCAGCTTCTCAAAGTTATCTCCGGACCAGAGGCTTACTTGTGGGTTGCCAGGTTCCAAACTAGGAGAGAAAACCACCTCTGTGCTGTAATCCCATCATCAAACTAGCCTCCATCTGTACAGAGGTGGTGTTTTACAGTCCAAACATGTTCACTTGGAGTTACATTTTCCATTTATTATCAATAACTGCATTGCAGGGTCACAGGGAGCTGGAGCCAATCCCAGCCAACATCCAGGCATCACAGGGCTAACGTATAGAGACAAACAACCATTCACCTATTCACCCAATCAACCTCACTTGTTGTCTTTATACTGTAGGAGGAACCCGGACATGCACACTCCACTTGACCCCAACCCTACTTGCTGTGAGGCAATGGCACTTAACATGGTATTACACATGGTGGCCCATGTAATTTGTATTGTTAAGAGGTTAATATAGATAACTAAAATCTGCTTATCTCAGCTGCTGCTAAAAAAAACGACAAAATTAAATATATGGCCATCATTCTCAAAAGCCCTTTGTCAAGTTATCAGGTTTGTTCAACTCCAGCCCAACTTGAAATTGGCTTGGTACTGAGATCACCAAAGGATGCACAGGACCACTCATCCCAACTCAATGCAAATTTTCATTTGCATTTATTTTCAGCAGTTGGTTGGTTGGTCATCAGGTTGAAAACCCTCAAAGAGCAAAGGACGAATTATACAAAGTATTTTTTTCACACCAACTTCAAACCGGGGGCGGCTGTAGCTCAGTGGGTAGAGCCGGTGGACTAGTGATTGGAAGGTCGCTAGTTTGAATCTGGGGACTTGGGACTGGGCCACATGTCGAAGTATCCTTGAGCAAGATACTGAACCCCAGAATTGCTCCTGATGTGCAGTTGGCACCTTGTGTGGCAGCCACTGCCATCAGTAAGGGTCCTGCGATGAGCTGCCGACTCATCCAGGGTGTACCCTGGCCTTCGCCCATCAAGTAACTGGATTTGGCCCCAGTAAGCCCCGCAACCCCTCAGGGGGATAAAAAGCGGCAACACCCCACGACCCTCGCGGAAAAGAAAACGAAACAAAACAAAACTTCAAACCGACAAACTAAACTAAGCATTTTATGTTATATGATTAGAACATATTTTACAGTGGGCTCTCAAAAATGAATACAAATTCTGTCTCTGAATAAAAAGTGAATGAAGAATTTGTAAATTTCCATTAGCAGCATTTGTGCTCAATAAACATTTTCCAGTTTAATATAGCTGCACAAAACAAAACCTAAACTGATATGCTGCTTTAGCTCATCAGTTATACTGCACTATAAAGGACTATCAGCAGAACAATCCAGTATAAATGTCAAAATGAAAGTCTTGGTTACCAGTGGCTTCTTTGAGCCGAACCAAGAGCTGAACCTGCTCCTCTGTCTCCCTGCTGAGAGGTATGCAGTGGTTCAAGGTGCTCCCACTTCAGTGGTAATGAGCAGTCTGTTTTCTGAGCTGGTGGAGCATCATGGGAACTGTAGTTTATTTTCGCACTGTTTTTTTTCACCTCAACACCCATGATGATATTTCCATTTCAAACCATGAATAGTGCACAACTAGCTAATTACATACTGCACAAAATGACCAGAAGATTTATAAAACCAGTCTTGTATACTCAACATCAGTATTGTTCTCATAAATTTAGACATATTCACATTCCTCCAGCAGTTTCTTGGGAGTTGAGAGACTTTCTGTTTCCCACAGACGAACACAGTCACCCTGTTAACTCCATAATTCCCCTTCGGGCTGGTTCTTCAGGTGAAGTGAAAGACGTCAATGCAAAGAATCAGCTTCTCTACTTCCTCTATTGACTCTGTGATCTTAACAGCTCCTCATCGATCTGCTCTCATCCTCCTCATCTGATCTGCTCTCCCACACCTCTGGTTTACACCAATTAGGCTCCACCCTCTGAAAGTCTTCTGCTCTAGTGATCAGGCAACAACAGAAACGACCCAGGACCCAGATCATTTATTTGACAGACCGTGACTGATTGGCCACCCTGCTTGGATCATTTTTTCCAACCACAGGAAGAGTTTAGAAAGTAGCAGTAGTATGTTTTTCACCCTATTAAAAAAACAACAACGTGTTTCTCCCGATTTTCTCAAGTGACTTTGAATCTTGCACCATCGTCAGATGTCAGCAATTATATGCATAGCAAATGTGAAAGAGTGGTTAACATTATAACTGCTACACAGCGACATTAGCAGTTAGCTCGAAGCGTGGCTGTAAACTTAAAACACTCAGCCCTGTGTGAATAGTCTCAAAATGTAATCTCTCACATAACATACATGGACACAATTAAATATTTTTGTAACTCCCAGCATGACTACCTTTCATGTCTGCACGACATGTCTCTTACTGAATAACACACCAAATATGAGCCCTGGTGCAGTCACAGGAAGGAGGAAAAGTCTGGGGAATTCAGAGAAGGATCAAGGGTCTGTGTCCAGTCTGTGTTGCTTTGGTTTAAGCAACAAAAGGTACATACATGTTCAGTTTATGAATCAGTCATGACATTGAATAACTCGGCTTTGTAGACATGGACAAGAATTTTCCATTTTAAACCTGTGTTGTCATAAAAGAATAATTCATGTACACAGTTCCTGTAAAATCATTTGTTTTCATTGTTTCACGAGCAGCCATGATTCTGGGTTTTTCCATCAGGTAGTTCTTCCTGGCTAATTTCATTGCAGCATTTATTTCAATCTTAAATCAAGGTTTTTATTCCCGAATTCCCAGTGAAATGATTTCAGAAAGACCCCTCACATTACACAAAACAAGCTTACACTGTGGTCTCCACATTCAAATGGCCTCCTCTTATAGGCAGCTCAACTGGCTGGTCTGTACCCCTTATTTTACCCTGGGACACTATTTAATTCACTCACTGATTTAACTTACTTTACAGCTTTTGTCTTTTTTGGATGATTATTTCTGCTTCCAAACATCTATTTAAATCAAGCAGGTTAAAGTTGTATTTATTGATTTCAATCACACACATGTAAAGTTTCATTTTCAAGTTAATAAAAAAAAAGAACTTAAACAATATACACAATATTGCCAATACAGACAGATCTCATCCCTCAGAACTTTATTTGCAACTCTGTTATGATGTTAAGCATGAGGTTTTGCTTAAATCAGAGACATCAGGCTTGTCTTTATGCAGGTTTAAAAACCATTAAAAATGTCCACAGTGGGAGATTAATTCTCTCTCCTCCCTTCAGAGATACTGCCAGCAGAGGAGGCTGGTTGTTCTGGGTGTGAAGAATGGCGGTGCTGAAGCAAAACAGTGTGTGCACAGCATGTTAGATGTCATAATTTCAAATAAAAAAAAAGAATGAATACAGAAAAATCATGAACGCATCAAGCGGCTCTCTGAGGTCTATATTCTCCCTTCTCTGGCCTTTTGTTATTCATCATCCTTGGAAAGCAGTTGAAGCAATTTTCTCCAGACTGCAATTTAGTGAGTGAGATTACAAACAATCTTAGTTGAAGTGGAGAGGAAACCAGGGAAACCTCGCTCTCCCTTTGATTTGGAGCACGCACGCACACACACACACACACACACACA
>CAEMYA010000462.1:1594760-1606940 GCA_903131615.1 Diplodus sargus | reverse complement strand
GGGAACATAGGACCCTTTGGGTGAACAGCGGGGAACATAGGACCCTTTTTTTAAAAAAGGGTCCTATGTTACCCGATTCCATACAAAGCGGGGAACATAGGAACCGGGGAACATAGGGATGATCTCCCATTGGGAAACATGGTTAAATTAAGTCATCAAGCTAGTTAGCTCAGTTGCTAACAGAATAATAAGGTCACACAGTTTGTGAAGAAATAGTGTCTCCTGTGTCATGAGTGCCTACAAACCATGCCTCTTTTGTGCAGTGCTGACAGACAGGGTTAAACAACAGGATTGTGCTACACAGCTAATACACTACATTAGCATTCTCCATTTTGTGTGCTGTGTGTGTTGTGTTTGTTTACAACAGATAAAAGCCACCGGCATCCGTCTCGTTTGTTTCCAGCCAGCTGGTTACAATCTAAAGCGTCAATTCAGACAATTAATGTGTTTCAATTTATGGTCCACTTCACCCGCACATGATTTTGTGTGGCAGACAGCCTGGAAAATGTTTTTAAAATGATCGTCACCCATCTATATTAGAATTCATGATGAGTAGCCTGCACTCCATTTCTGTTTTTTTTTTTTCTCAATTCAAATCTAACGAAGCCTCAAGGCGCTTGCTGTGACCCATTTGACCTCTCTGCCTGTGCATCAAAACAACACAGACCGGGAATGGGTTGTGAATAGCTTCAAAGAATTAGCTGTCCTGATGGCATCAATGGAATGCATACATTAGTACCTGTGGGTGTTGAGACTCCCTTCAGAACAGAATCATTGCTGTTTTTCATTTATTTCATGTGCTGTGCTACAAGTTTGGACATACCGTCTTAAGGATAAAGATAAAGGCAGTTCTTGAGTTGTTACACTGCCCACAAATCACAAAGAGAGTTTTGGAGATTAAAATTTCTGTGTAGTTTTGTAATTTTGCTCAAAGGAAGACAGGTGGTGGCTTATACATCAGTGTGGAGTGGATTAAAATAAAACTATGGATAAAGATGAGTGAGCGTACAATATTTTTTTTAATTAAAATTTCTGATTTATTTGAATGGTAGACCGAGACTCTTAACATAATTTTATACAGATACGATTTCAGATTCATGTCAGTGTCATCTTTTATTGTACGAATATTGCTCGAATATTCTACCTTGATTCATGTGAATGGTGGTTTGAGTTGTACTCTAAAAAGTTTCAAACAAATTAGGACAGGCTCTGAGCTTTTAGCTGAAAATGAATTCTCGTGACCTCCTGAGATGTTTACCGTAGTCCCCACAGCAAATAGACAGGAGGTGACAGAGCATTTGAAGTTCTCGGTGTATTGAATGAATCTTTCATCTGATTTTGGCTCTGCATGTGATTTCAGATTTATCACTGCAGAGACAGAATAAAGCTTGTTTACTTCGGGTCTTCAGGCACCTGATCATGTAGTTGCATAGCAACTGCTTGGAATGGGAAATTAGTTGACCCGTGCATCGTGAGCCTCCAGCTCACCAGCCAGCACCAACTCCCACAATTCCATTGGTAATCTACGCCGAGTTAGTAAAACACTGGTGGGATGCTACATGTTATGTAATGTAGTAAGGCGAAATAAGATTCAACTTTATTGACATACATAAAAACTGGGAAATTTTTTATAAAAATAACCTGAAAAACTTCCAGATATCGGGTCCACTTACCCGGCTTAATGTACACCCAGTAACAAAGCTAATGTTACCCAGCTTTTTTTTATTTTTTCATCCCATCTCACTGTCCTTATCAGCTGATACTTTCAGCTGTCATTATGTGACTGAAATTCAGTTCCATAGGAAGACCATCAGATGTAGCTGAAATATCCAGAAATTTGGTATTAACCACACCTTGCTCAAATACCCAGAATCTGCTCAATTAACAGTTTGAGTTTTAACAGAATTTCTTTTTTTTCAACAGGTCTGCTCTTCACTCTTGGAGCACATTTACATGGGAGTAAAACACTCGCTGATGAAAGGACAAAAGACAGCAATTGAGAAATAAACAGGAATAGTATTAAAGTAAACAGAAATGAGGTGAGACCATCATGTTTTACTCTATATCTTTAAAAATAAAAAAATAACTCAGTCATAATCAATGATGGGAGTAACGTAGTTAAAATAAACAGCGTTACAAACGGTGTTTATTACTTTACTTTTTTCAGTAACGGGTAATCTAACTAAATACTATTTCCATCGTTACAACGCCATTATCGTCACCGATAATTAAATGTGGCGCATTATAAACTGAAGCTACTCACTGAAGCTGTTGTCATCTGACTCGGCTCTCAGCCACAGAAGCTGCAAAGCTGTTTGTTTTCTTTTTGGTGAGGGAGGAGGGAGGGGCGAGACAACCACATAAGTGATGATGATTGGCTAAGATAGAGTAAGAGTTCATAAGCCAATCAGAGGCAGTGTTCGGTTTACACACAAACCACAATCGCATTCAGCAGCCTTACACACACAAGCTAGCAGAGGTAAGCTGCGGTAATGGTGAGTCCGGAGGGAAAGTTGTCAAAGTTGAAGTACAGACACTACTTTAATCTCCTTGAGGTAAAAGGCAAGAATGTACATGTGAAGTGTACATTATGTCCCAGAGCCAAGTGTTTTTTCCACGTCTGTTGTAAGCAACTCTAATCTAATGAAGCATCTCTCAGCGGCACAGGCTTCTACAACACTAGTGGCCAAAAACACTGTTGTTGACTGTTGATGATGACAGCAGGCCAGGTGTGGCTAACGTGAGCTCTGCTAACAAAGAAGGACACGGAGCCGTCCAAGCAGCTACAGCTGGATTCTTCTGCTCCAGCTTCACAAGAAGTTGTGACACAGACTTAGCTGAGTTCAATGATAGGCAGGTATGTTGTTAAGAACATGCTCCCGCTATCAACAGCTGACTCAGACTCCTTCAGAGCCCTCATTGGCGAAATACCGGGGAGAGCAGGAGCCGGTCCGCCATGCAGAAAGACATTTTCTAAATACAGAGATGCCGAGTACGCTAAAATGAATGCCGAGCTCAAAAGAGGGAAGAAAAAAAGTAACTCAATAGTTACTTTCCCTGGTAACTAGTTTCTTTTATAGTGGAGTAATTCAGTTACTAACTCAGATACTTTTTGGGAGAAGTAACTATAACTAATTACTTTTTAAAAGTAACGTGCCAAACACTGGTCATAATAACAGTTATGACCCAAAAAGACGACAAAAACAAACAAGTGTTCATTCGGGCTGCACCACACCAAAAACACCCAGTATCACATTACAATAACATTTTGTTATACCATCGTTTCACATTAAAATGTGGCAACTTATATTGTTATAATGTCTCAGTTACACGATTTAGTTAACTTCTACTTCATGCTTGGGTTAAGACATGGCGAGATTTTGCTGTTATTGAGCACGATGAATGACATTGTGATTGGTATGTGTAAGGAGGATTTTAAAATCCATGTGGCCATACAGAGGAAAGAATCGGTCCTCTGCCCTCTGAAGGTAGCGTTGTTTGTCACTGATCAGCTGGAAGCGTGTGAAAGTGAGTGTAGAGAGGCGTAGAGAGAGACGAGGCACTGGAGAATGTGCATAAAGTCACATCCTTTGGACTGTCGCCTGTTGTCCACAGGCTTGTAGAGGCCTGGAGTTGGTTCAGGCTATCTTGAAGAAAAAACTGCACGCAGGGTAAAAAAGTCCCATCTTTCTCCCCGACAGCAATGGAAAAAAAGCAGCAAATAAATATAATACAGTGAAGCAATCACAGCAATTAAAGTGCAATGCAAGACCTGCTTAAATTCTGCCCTTAATAATAACAAGATGCCAAGAGCTTTGACATGTTCACGTGGACCTGTACCCCCCAAAAGAAGGTTGCAGTTAGTTGCATATTATCACCAAACCTCTTTAATTCCAATTCAATGACTTTGACCTGAGAGGCAGCGAGGTAGGTTAAAACACACCCAGATTTCTCCACTCGACTGATTTGGTGTAATGTATTACTGTAATTATCTCATCCATGTCTCCTCTCAGAACGGGTCACTGCTCAGCTTCATCTAATGCAACAAGTAAGAGCCGGCTGACACTCAGGTATTAATGGGAACGCAACTAAACTGTTCTCAACACCAGTGAGGGATTCCTGTCTGCTACTTTTCTTACATGAGTTATCTCTAATCTGCTGTCAAATCCAAATCTACTTCATGTATGTGTGCATAGCTTCCCGTTTGGAGTGGAGATCTAGCAAAACAAATGTAATGGGCTGCGATTTTCCCCAAAGCACACAGCAGAATTTAAACATTTCGGACATTAGTGCCTTCCTGTGGCAACAACGCACAAAACGTTCCTACAACACAAACTTGTGTCAGAAAAATCTGATTCTGTAAAGATTGTTTTGTCTTTTTTATATATTAAAAGAAACTTAAATGCACAAAAATAGCAACGTGATAACGCCAAGGGCTGTGTATAATCATGACTAGGTGATGACAAATGTGTGACTCAAAGCATGACTTGACACAGAGTTTAGTAAAGTAAAAAGTATTGTTCTGAACAAGGTTTGGTACACAGGTGGTCAGTCAGAGAAGGCAAACTAATCCGGCAGGGGTTAGGCAGAGATGGGGTCGAGGAGAGAAACAGGCAGGAGTCAAAAACCAAAAACACTCTATCACTGGGAACAAGACTGGAACGCTCAGTATGGTGACAAAAGACGAACTGGCAATGGACATGGGAAACACAGGGAATATATATACAGCAGGGGGAACAGGTGAATGTAATCAGGGCCGGGAAAGACAATCACGGTGGAAGGAGAAAGGATCTGAAACTAGAGGAAAAAGGTAAATCCCACAAAATGAAAAGGACGGTGGAAAACAAACTACAACACAGAGTGAGACATGACAATTATACCGTCCTACTCAGAAAAACAACTACATCAACTGTTATTACTATCGATATTCATGTTTCTTGTTATGTGGTGACCTTCAGTGGCAGTAGTAATCATTACAACAGCAAAAGAGGACATCAGGTGATGTGTTATACAGAGCAACATAGTCTGTGTAGGGCGGGGAAGGATAGGTCACGTACACACCAAAATGATCTCACTCCCAACTCCTCAAAAAGTGCAAGTGTGAAAGCTGAGAAAGGTCTCCTTTTTCAAGCCATGTGACAATCAGCTCACGTATGGCCAATAAGAAAGATGAATTCATGTAATTGCTACAAATTAAGACAGAGCCCCTTTAAGGCAGTTCATTTTATCAATTGGCTTAAAATAACTATGTTCAGATACATCACAGTTTCTACTCATTTAACTCGCTTTTATAACATTACTTAAAAACAAATAAACCTAGACTCTTTTTCACAAATAGGACATGAACTCTGGACTGCAGGGGAAAGCCCTTTGTATGACCCATCACACAACCGTACCCTGTATTGGACTTTTTCTTGCTCTTCGTAGTACTGCACTAGAGTGGCGCTTCAGGATGTGATGCCAGAGGGGAAAATACAACCTCCAACTCAGAAGTGTCGGGACACTGACCATGCTGCTGTACAGACTAAAAGCACCTGTCGGTAACATTGTTCGTTTTTGAGTGTCATTGCCACCTCGTTATATAGTGACACTTCAGATGGCAGTCAACCTGACCTACAATCCCAAAGAGTCAGTATTAATCTTCAAGTTAAGTTATATGAGTAGTTACCATGATCTTTTCCTAAACATAACCAAACTGCGACCATAAAGGTCGATAAAGGTCCAGTGCACCTGCCGCTGGTGCTTCTAGAGCCCAGCAGTAGTTCTGTGGGCTGATTGCATCCAGTGTAGACACAGATAGAGGACTGAAGCTGCCAAACTGCTTTCACTCTGTAGCTGGTTTATACATTGAGTTTACACCCACATATACAAAAACAAACACACATATACATGTACATTAAGACCTGTGGAGAGGAGGTGGGAAGCTTGAGGCTTGTGCAAATGCATCCAAATCCACTCAAAGCAAGATAAACACATTACATTAATTATAAATATTAAGGGATGAAAAAGCAATTATAACATTAATTACTTTTCCATGTTTGATCCCTGAGGAGTAATGATCCTCGGGGATTGCTTAAATTTATAGATTTACCCGCGTTCAGGTAGCTTAGCAAAATTATGCTATATTTTACACGGATAAACAATACCTATCTCTCATTAAAAACTCTTTCATAACTTTTTTTTTTAATGAGTCTTGTTTCAGGTTTTCTGACAAAATGAGGATATTTACTTTCCTAAAGAATATTGTGAAATACTTTTAACACCAGCTTAAGGGCTGATAAAATAACTTTTTAAAGCAAGATCCACAAATGTTAATTGGAAATAGGAATCTGAGCCGCAAGTGATTCAAGCTCTGTTTAACAACACTAAACCATAATCAGTGGGATGACAATGTACACAACACAAACTGACATAATTTCCTGGTTATTAGCCGCAGCAGCAGTGCCATTAAATTACTTTGGATTGTTTGGTTCATGTGATTTCCAGCACAATACATAGTGAGTAGGAGATGACTACCGAGTGTCAGGGAGGCCATTTTTTAAAAGCATTTTAAAAATAATTCTCCCTGACAACATGGATGTAACTCAGCTCTGTTTAGCTGTTATTTCACCCCATTCTCCTCTCTCTTCTGTTGTACTTTTATTAAACAAGGATTTTTGTATTTTGCAAAACAGGCAAATAATGGGTGTTCAGCCAATCTTTTCATGCCGGTAAAAAAAAAACATTACTGCAGAGAAAAACAACTGAGACGAATACGAGAGATAAGTGTGATTGTATGGCTTTCGAAGATAATAACATCCCTCCATGACTTGCAAGGCACGTCTGAGCTGGAAGCCAGCAAAGAGCATATATTATGAAACACTCTCAAAATCCTTCCTGTTTACCCGTAGTGGATAGTGCAACATTTCACAAAGATTAGCAAATGACAGAAGCCTCAGGGAGCAATTATTTCATGGGAGGTTAAGTCGGTGGCACATGTGACGTGGCTTTAATAAGTCAATATCATTGCATCACATGCCTCAAGTGCCTGATGTGGCCTGAAATCTGTCTCCTTACTTGTAAATGTTTGATCAAAGCAGCCACCTAGATCCTAAATAAACCAGGCCACCACTCACTCTCTCCGTGATGTTGATTTGTTTTATTTCTTCACTCTGGGACTCTTCTTTCTTTTTTTTTCTTTCTTACCTCCCACAAACACGGCAGCATCATCCAAACAGTTACATCATCCTGTGCATTCTTTGATTTTTTTTTTCTCTGTGTGTGTTGTGTTGGAAATGTAAAAACCCTGCATGATGATTTGCATAAGATGTCGGATTGGAGCCGTGCACGCATGTTAGGCCTTTGATGTTCTGGCTGTGCCCTCCCATAGTAAATCTCTGCCTCACTCCATGATAATTATGTGTGCTCACATGCGATGTGATTGCAGCATGGCTTCAAAAAGGACACATTTGAGAACACAAATGCCGTTCAATACTTTATATTAACATTTATATATATATATATATTGTCTGAAAGTATCTCATGGTTTTTGTTGTTTATGCTCATAATCCTCTCTTAACCTGTCTTTGACATCAGACATGTAACTCCATTTATTTGGCTCGAGTCTCAAGCAAGTCCCACTTGGGTAATGCAGTCAAACCTGCAGTATCTAGTCTTTATAAGAAAAAAGACAATATTGGAGAATTTATCCAACCTGTTTTGAAATTTAGACAATGAAGGTATATTAGTATATATTATGATTTATGATAGTCAGTGAAACAAATTCAATCAAACAAAACAAATATCTTAATAAAATGTATTATAAACACATTTCTTAATTTCTTCTCCATCAGAAAATATCAGTTACTAACAATGTTTGATCTTGTTCTCTGTCAGAAACCTTTGATGAGCAGGTCTCGCATTCAGCAATTTAGAGTTTTCCTTCATGTGTGAAATTCTTCAATCCTAAAGCGATGAGTTCCTTGCATAAGCAGGATGACGATGATCTGATCCGATGCATTGATAATAATGTAGCACTGCGAGAAGCTTGACTGACAGGGTAGTCATCCAGAACATTACAGTGCCATTCCCAGCGTGCGCTCCCAACCGGGTAACATTACACAGACACGTTGAACATTTTGTATACTCCATATAAGACACAGACAAAAGGGAAAGCAAAATCATCAGGCGTGCATTGCCATGTTATTACTCTGACACAATTACAATCATTAAAAACAATAATTATGCTCCACAAGGACTGACTAAACTGAAACACAGAAAACCTAATTTTCCTAAATAAAGAAGCGTAATAGACTTTGGTGTCTTTATAGTAGGGCTGGGCAATATGGCCAAAAGTGTTATCACAACATTTTTTTTTATATTGATAGATGTCGATAATTATCACGATATATATTTAACAATAATAATAATGTTGAATTCTAAAGTGTTTTCTCCTTAGGACAGAACGACCCAGAAAGGTTAATTATGGTTTATAAAATACAATTATGTATTTTCAGAATGTATAGATGACAAACATTCAAGAGAACTAGCCAACCAAATGGCTTTATTTTAAACACTGAATAAATAAAATTATAAATATGTACAACAAATTGTTTGTTTCAAACATGTCTCAAACATGTTAGAGGTAGTATACTGAACTGAACATTGATCAAAGAAAATAATAAAAAGTTAAATGTTGAGGATGATTATGCTACTGTATCCTGTGAATATTGCACATTCTTGAGCGTGCAGGTAGTTGTTCAGTTCAGCTTCATCAGCCTCCTGTTCTGTACGACCTGATGTGGTTCGGACGTGTGATCAGACCACACATCGTCTCAGAGCTGCTGCTCCACCTTCACCCTCCATGCTGTGTACAGCTGAGGGACTGATGTTTGGCGGAGTGGACTTAGCATCCGTGACAGTCATTTACTTCTTGAAGCCCTGTTTTTAAACTGTGCTTATAGACATCATATCTTTAGCGGCACAGTATGTCATTTTGCTGGTTGTGCATTTGTATCACTTCGGTTTCTTCTCATATGTGGTAATGGATGAAAAAGCAACGGTGAGTTGGGTGTCTAAGTGAAGTTTGACTAGTAGAAGCAGCAGGGCTGGTCTGGGAGGCTGATAGCGTTAACTCCTGCTTTCAGAGTTTTGTTTGGGACAGTACCTGTCAAGATGATGGAAGAGGCAGTTGCCAACACCCTAACCCCTTAAGCCTTTTGCACCTAATGCTGGTCTGTCCTTTGTCAGACTTCAGGTAGCTGAACTAGTTCCAAATAACCAAAGTGGTGTGAGCTTTCTTTGGTTCAGTTTGGTTAACTTTGGGTCTTCTTTCGCACTCGGTTACTCTAGTCGGGCATTTTCTTGTGTCGGCTCGACGCACAGGTGTTCACCGTAGTTGCTGTGAGTGGGAGGGGCCGGAAACACGCATCAACCACATGCATTTGTGTGTCTGCTGTGTGATTGGCTGTTGGCGTAGTGTTTTCTAGGTAGAGGAAAACAGACAAAAACCCCCAAACTATATTGAATATAAATGTCATACATTTATCATTGTTAACCTGGAAAATGTTATCATGAAAATGATCGACTACTTTGTAGTGTGTGATATATTCCGCATTGTACTTTTATTTGACACGCAGGCTAAGTAGTCCTCATGCAGCAGCTTTTAGCCCAAATCAATTTCCCTTTAGGACAACACGCACTTAACAAGCAAAACGCACACAATGTATATCTGACGATAAAAGTGTGGATTCATGGATCAGTGAGAGCTAAAATAGGACGATCCTGGTAGAACACAGACCACAGCCCTCTCAGGGCCTCTTTGGATGGCAGAATTTGCCATGCATCAGGATGATTTGTCATAAGCTGAGCAGGGTGTAGGCGGATTATGTCTTTGAGGCTCCATATGCAGGAGACGTGAGCGGAGAGTGGGTTTGTTTTGGAGTGGAAAAATTGCGATTCCACTTGTTGTGAAATTAAATAGTTCGGCAAAATCCTTGACTCTTTGCTTGCATATGGAGAACATCTGGTTCACCCTGAAGTGGTTTAATTTCCATGTGCATGTATCTTTATATAGCTGTAAAGGATAAAATACATATTAATGGAAAGAGCCAATTGTGCGGCATAAAGAGCGGCCTCTCAGTGGATGTCACTTTGATTGAGTGGCAGAGAATATGCCTTCATCACCCGTCAGACGAATACTTCGGGGCTGAAATCCAGCGCTATATTTAGCTAAAAGGTGACAGCCCAGACTGAATGAGTTGTGGGATTGGACTGTCACTGTCAGAGCGGAGCACCTTTGCCAGTCTGACAGGTTTTAGATTTAAAATGGTAATTTCACACCAAGCAATGAGAAGAGAAGTCACATGGGCTCCCATAGTGGCTTATATCCTGTTACATATGTTGTAGGTATGAGACCGTGTTAGATTGGGACTTCAAATTTGAGGTACTTTCCTTTAATATACATTATATTCTTTTCAGATTACAACTACTCATACCACGGTGCAACTTCTCGCACAGTGTCCCAGAAACAAAAAAAGAGCTAACATGGTCCCATGGAGTCAGAATGAGGAGAAAGAGCTCAACAGTTATTGGTGGTGGCGTCCAATTGATCTGGAATAAGGCTGGGTAATTGCACATTCCTTTCATGTACGGTCTATTTGGATTCTGAGACCAAGGAGGATTACTTCACTTCCAGCAGACGCCCACGCTTGGAATGCTCCCTCATCCGCTGTGAAAAAAAAATAAAAAAATACATCAAACACTTCTCACCCTTGGATTGTACTCGCTTGAAAGAAAAGGAAGGAATGAGGGTCATCAGGGTACATCATGATTTTATCTGTATCTGCATCCTCTGCAGGCGCAGTGTCTGCACGTCTGATTCAGGCCCTGTTTAGGATGATTGTGGACATCCAGCTGCGGTTTAATATCAGGGCATTTGGTCATGACACATTTTGGTTGTCTGTGTGTACAAGAAAAGCTAATATAAAGCTGTCAAGCATTGGCCATTTTTTGAGATCAACAGTTGTGCAAGACGGGCTTTAAATCCCCCCACCGCTTGCTTTAAAAGTCTGCAGATGTTTAAAATGGGTTTCCTGTCAGAAAGTCTTGGGGCATCTTATTTATTTGAGAGTATACAAGAAACCAGAATAGGTTTTGTGTCTAGACATTTTTCAGCTTGACATATATAATAAGTGCATCTCAATCCATGTTCTTATGCACATTTTTAATTTAAGCAATACAAGTTGGTAATGCTTCATAAAAAGGTCCTTTTTTATAACACAGCTTGTAGAGATGTAGAGGTAGGATACCCTGTTGATGGTCTTCCAGTTATTGATTGACAAGTTAGACCTTTTTTTTTTAAATGTTTCTTTCAGGAAATATCCTCCTTCAGCAGCAATATTAGTTTGAAGTTCAGACTTTCGGCAGGTCAAACTCATTTTCGAGAGGCGCACAAGCTACAGGTTTTCATTCTGTAGGAGTTCATGTTGTAGCCGAGGCTCCTGCAGTCTGCTCGGGATTGATTTACACACTAAAGCACCAGGATACCTGCTGCCTTTTTTCCCTCCCAGTTCTTTTTGTTTAAATCATTATGATTCACCTCAGTCCCTAACTGCACTGATGGATTTTCAACTCTTTAACCTTCGCTTGTTAGAGCAGTGTGACACAGAGGCAGCAGCAGTGTTGGACTTCTCATATGCAGGCGACTCATCATTCAATAATCTTTTCATTTTGAAGAGGCTTTGCTGTATCTCGGGCAATGGTGGTTCAGCGCTCCCATCAATTTATCACATATTAAATATTCAGTTATTTGTTTGGGGAAGATGAGTCTAGCTCGTCCACCCCTCAACAGAAACAAGCTTGGTCTCCTGGGGAGGAGACAAGGCTGCAATTCCAGTGACCTGAGTGCAAGTCTGCATTTGAACATTTGCTTGGGTGAAACCACAAGATACTTTTGACATGTTGTTTCTTTTTCTTCTTTTGCCTAAACCCAACCGGAACATAAGCACAGCATTGTGACAAGAGAAAGATATACTGAACCCAAAGAAATGTCAAGTTTTGACCTGTCTATGGTTTTTGCAGAAACACATTTTGCCATCATTTGATCTGGCAATTGGGTGTCAAATGTACAGAACATAAAACCAGGTGACAATGATTCAACCCAAGCTGAAATCCAAAAACAAAAGGAAGGCAAAAAAAAAA
>CAEMYA010000462.1:1540645-1588835 GCA_903131615.1 Diplodus sargus | reverse complement strand
CACACACACACACGCACACACACACACACACACACACACACACACACACACTCACGCTGACTGACTGCAGAGCTAAAAGAACCAAATGCAACATAAAACAGTGGCTGACTGTGGTTTGAAAAAGAAAAACAGTTAATAACAGAATAATAGAGGTAACAACTGTGCATATTTTAATTTTTACACTAGAAGTAGAATTTAATTTAGTCAGAAACACTTGAATTATAAAAATGTGTTGCAAAATAATTGTTAAAGCTGCTGTGCCACCTGTAGATATGATTGGATTTTTCTTTTTCAGCTAGAAGCCCAGCTTATGAATGAGCCACCGGTATGATGCATGAATGAGAACAGCTGATGCTAATAAGGTAATACTGGTGTAGTCTCGCATAGTCAGACCAGTGGTGAGTGAGTCAGAGCCAGAGAAAGCTCTTTCTGCACCCATTCTCATTCTGCTACAGGGGGGAAAGCTCTGGCTTGTTTTTGTGTCTTTAAACCAATCACAATCGTCTTGAGGGCTCTAAATCCAGGAGGCAGCGATGGGCCCCGTGCAAAATGGTGTTGGGGAAACTTGTCCTTCAAACGGGAAACTGAGCCCTGGCATTAAAACTATTAAATCCCCGAGAAAAAAAAGGGAACAGCAGCTAGCTTTCTGAGTGCTGTTTGTATTAAGGTCAGTGTTACGTGTTTGGTCAACCAGGCACTTCTCTGTGGTTCCGGTAGGAGGGTTTCGGAATTGGAGCATCACACTTGTTAAGACTTTTTTTGGTTTATTTTGTCAGTTTTCCTTGATTTTGTGCTTCTACCATGGATGAGTAGGCTACGTAGTTAAACAGTTTCATTGTTTGTCTGGTTTCAGTGTCTTTATTGTAAATATTTCCCACTTTGGTTGAGCTGTAGATTCTGCACTGGGTGTTTTATTTTACAAATTGACTTGATGCGTGGATTCCAGATGTCACTATTAGTGGGGCGGCTTAACAGCATAATTCCAAAGAATTGTGCACTTTGTGATAAAAGCGTGAAATTTGGTACACTTATAGCCAAAGACAGTCCAAAAAAAATTAGATATCGGGCCATCGCAAATTTTCAATATGGCGGCTGTGGCAGCCATTTTTTAAAATGGCCACCATTGACTACCATTACCATGTACATTTTTTTTTGTGTTGATTATAATATGAAATTGATCATATAGTTAGCTACATGTATTTACCTCTTTGGAGTTTGTACATGAATGCTACAAATACATTTCAAGATGGCTGTTATTTTTCAAGATGGCCACCATGACTGGTTTGAAAATCGATACTGCTTCAAAGTTGCATGGATTCCTGTGATATGAATGATATTGGGATCAAATCACACATTTTTATGTTTAGGAATTCAGGTGGCAACTCACAATGTCGCTCACAATGCAAGACAGGCCTTACTGACAATAGTAACTGTCCAAACATGGGGTCAATCGTGGAAGACTCTCAGTGTTTGAAAGGCCTGCTAAAGTCAGGGGCAGCAAGAACAGGAGCACTAGCCAACAGTGCTTTCAGGCTCTCAAAGGCGAACTGACACATCTCTGTCCAAACAAAGGGAACCTTAGGACTAAGCAGATTAGTCAAAGGGGGCGCAACAGTGGCAAAATTCTTGCAGAAACTCCGGTAATAACCTGCCATGCCAAGAAAACGTTTCAAGTCATGTCTGGAACTGGGCACACCAAAATTCACAATGGCCTCGACTTTGGCCTCAATGGGACAAACCTTTCCATGACCAACCACTTTTCCCAATATGTTACGGTGGCCTGTCCAAATTCACACTTGGCTACGTTCAAGGTCAAATTGGCAACAGCTAGCCTGTCGAACACCTTTCCAGCTGAGCGACATGCCGAGACTAGGAAGAACTGTAAATCACCACATCATCAAGATAGGCTTCACAATCTGCAACTCCTTTCAATACTTTATTTACCAGATACTGGAATGTAGCTGGTGCATTCCGCATCCCAAAAGCCATGACAGTATACTGACAGAAATCGTCTGGTGTCACAAAAGCAGAGATTTCACGAGCTCTGTCAGTTAGAGGGACTTGCCAGTAACCTTTTAGAAGGTAGGTCAGTGCAAAAACGGATTGTATGATCTGACTTCTCAGCAACCAGGCACGGGGAGCTCCATGAGCTAGCACTAGGTTCAGCAATACCATGTTGTAACATATAATCTACTTTCTTACGCAAAAGCCATCGCTTAACAGGATTCGCTCTGTAAGGATGCTGCTTAATAAGAGCAGCATCACCGACATCAATATCATGCTGAAGATCATTTGTGCGTGTTGGCACATCAGACAACAGGGCAGGATGTTTATGAATCAACTCAGTGATGTTAGAATGTTTTGGAGAATCCAAATAAGAAAGATGGACATCCAAGTTAGTCAAAATTTTAGAATTTGGCAACCTACCCTGAGAAAATTCTGGACTAGCAGTAACATCAAGATCCTCTGGAACAACATCACTGTCCTCTGAAACAAGGACAATGTCTTCACCTACATGAATTGAAGTGTTCAACACAGCAACGGTTTTCACATCCGAGAGCATGGGCTGGTCCCTCTCGTGGCAAGGTTTCAACAAGTTCACATGGCATAAGCTTGCCTTTCGTTTACGATCTGGAGTCTTGACCAAGTAGTCACATTCACCAACCTGATGGTCAATCACATATGGTCCACTATATTGATCCCCTTCACAGTAACAGAGAGCTGTGCAGTCTAAGGTAGCTGCACTTACACTGCTTAACACAACCCTTCTTACATTTGCAGGAGATAATTTCATAGCTGGACTGGCCTGCATCAGGCAGGCATGTCCAAAATGGTTCATAATGACCCTCAGATGCGGAGGAAGGAGAAGGAGAAGGAAGTTCTGGTGTTGACACCAGCATCTGACCCCATACATAAACACCCAAAATAAAGCAGACATGGTTCGGCAGTATCTTCCTACTAAGTAGTCTTATATTAACAGCAATCCACCATTTGAAATGTGGTATTAGCACGTTAACTATTTATGTGGAACAGGGTGTCAATGGGGGAAAAATACGTTTTTTTCCTAAAAAGGTTTTTTTATCTAGTTTTGAGCCAATTGTGATAACAAAATACATTTTAGAATAAGTTTTATTTATGTAGTTGTAAGCCTACGTAGAGCCGAGCGTATGACAAATATGAACTCGAGGCATGTTGCAATTGTCAAGTCACATCTGATTTTTCCAATGAATTGAAGGACTTGAGGGTGACATCAACATGTCACTCTTTTTGAGACTTAGGTATTTGTGAAGTTTAAGGAAAAAGATTATAATTAAACTAAATTCCTTTTAGCTAATTTAACTAGCACCACTTACATTTGTGTGTGATATCTGCAAATAAATGATGGCCATCTTGAATTGTGAGGACAAAGGAAGATTCTGGGCTTATTACACATTGCAGATTTTATTTCTGCATGACAAAATGTATAATTATTTATGGAGATCGACCATTTGATATGCAGTATACGAAACTTTATTACAATTACAATGTTCATGCTGATTGTGGCAATCATCTTGAATTTTATTTATTTTGTTATGTATTTTTCATGTATAAACTTCCTTAAACTAGGTATAGTAAATAAATGTAACTAACAAGATCATCAATACCATATTTTATACCATGCAAATAAGAAAATTGATCTAAATACTGTTGTCAGTGGCGGCCATTTTTAAAATGGCCACCACGGCCGCCATGTTGAAAATTCACGATGGCCCGATATCCAGTTTTTTTCAGACTGCCTTTGGCCTTAACTGTACCAAATTTCATGCTTTTATCACAAAGTGCGCAATTTTTCAGCTAAGCCGCCCCACTAAGCCATTCCCTCTGAGGTCAAATGGACTAAACAATATTAAGCACTTTGTCCATTCTCATGAGTTTGCAAGTTCGCTAGTTTTCCAAACATCTGCCTTTTTTAAAAATGTTGTATCTGATGGTCAACAAGAGAGAAAAATCTGCAGTGACAAATGAGTTGGGTAAAGAACAACTGTATCCAGGGCAAAATCATCAGACCAGAGAAACATCCTCTCTGCTCTCTTTCTCACAGGTGTACTGCTGTCAGAACCTATAGAGGTTCACTCTGTGCCTTCCTATGAGTGAAAACATATTAATTGCATCAGGATTTCTGATTGCAGGGAGACATTTTTGGACAGAAACACAGAGACATACTAATGATATGGAATGACAACTGAAAACTGGGACAAACAAAATGTATTCTAACCTCACGAGACACAGTTATAGTTGCTATAGTCTATGTCCTGGTCACAGCTGTATTTGTGAGAGTTTGTACAGACAAGAACCACACATTTCTTTTACTTTAATGAGTAATTTTGGATCCAGCACAAGCAGCAGGATGATGAATGGTGCTATACATCAGACTCATCACATCATCATGTGCGTGGATTTGTGTAGAAAACATTACGCTCCGTTTATGACTGATCTGTGGATGCCTCGCTGCATGAGAGTAAAAAAAGGGATAATATATCACATTAGCATAATCACCAGACGCAGGAACAAAGATTTACTTGTGAATCTATACGTGCAGCGCATAACATGGTGATACCTATATGCATACACGTTCGTGGAAGCTTGTGGAGATTTTTGAGCTCCACTGAAGCCTACAGCAGCAGGAGAGATTTACTTGACAGCTTCCAAGTAAGGGATAATGTATACAACGGCGGCCATTATCAGGAAAATAAGTCCAGACACGACAAACCTGAATGGATTTATTTTCCTGATAATGACCGCCGTTCTATACATTATTACACGGCTACTTGCCAACACAAAAAAAAAACTTCACACAGTGTGTCTTTTTACAATTTATTTGTTACCATTCATAGCGTTTGTAGTTCACCAAACCGACGGCAAAGACGTTGAACAGAACATTCTTTAGAACACGGCTGATCAATCGCCGCTGAAATTCTAGTCCTCTAACCAGTCTTGGTCAGTCTCAACTGACATGGCCCATACCGTGCTCTTTTTTGAGTTCAGTTCGTGTCAGTCCTTTTCTATTTTATCAACTTCTCTGTTATCCAAAACTTTGGGCCTTTTTGCTTCCCCCTCTTCGCTGCTTTCCTCTCTTTTTCTTTTCTTGACTGGTGACGACAACTCAGTCTTTTTCTAAGAGTCGAAATCACCGTATTTTCCCAAAAAATTAAAGTTCATGGGAACTCATCCATACTAGTGGCCTAGGAATACGTTTTTTTCCCGATATGAAGAAGGCTGCAGATCAGCTAACTTCGCTTAGCAACTGAATATGCTGGGGTGATAAGTGACTTGCGGAGCATAGATTGTAGAGCGTGGAGTGCTACAAAATACATGAATCAGAGGCAAAAAGGCCACTTTCCTTGACAGCGGTCAAATATGCTTAGCAACGGTCAATTACAAGAAAATAATAGACCACTGAACATTGGGAAGACCCATTCAAGTGAATGGAGCATTCTACAGCATTGAGAAGAGCCGTGTAATAAATGTGAATATGTGAGGCTGAAGGTAAAAAATGTAGTGTAAATTAAAATACAATAAAGAGGAATGATGAAAATGAACCAGTGGTTGATACAAACCTGTATAGGTGCCATGTATGAAACAAAAAAAAAAACATCTAAGATGGTGATTTCTTCAGAAAATCAGCTCGGTATGTCTCATTTGTTGGCAGTCAGCTTCCCAAGAGGAAATCCTCGGGGAGCGAGCACAGTAAATTAATGGTGTTTTCCTAAGATAGGGGACCCACATGTGGTGCATTGACTTTCCAGGCAATTATGACAAAATGTGATGTATTTCCCCCAAGTTGAATAATAATGTAAAGGACTGGTGTCACCGCATGTTCTGAATATAATCCTTAAATCCTCTTAATGTTTTCTCTTTGACAAGAAAAATAACAAGAAATGCGGGCCTCTACTGGGAGGATTTTCCTGCAATGGAATTTTAATATGAAACCATTAGGTACTGCTGGTGACTAATACACAGGCTTTTTATTGCCATATACTCATGATATCCAGGCTTGTAATAAATCATCGACTCGCACCAGAATTTCATCTTCTTCCAGTCTGTATTTTAAGTCAGTCTGACAAAGAGTCCCTACAGAATCCCATTCTGGACAACAACAACAATTAACAGAATATAAATGTATCTTTCATTATGTGCATTTAAGCAGGTTATATTTTTTAGATCCTTGCTTCCCCAAAACAGGAGTAAACATCAACGATTTGCGCCATTTTCTATGGTACAGCCATGCTTGTGTTTCTTCTTTTTTTTTTAAATGCAGAGATCACAAGTTAATTATTTAGTTTTCTAAATAATTACTGAGATAATTATTCCATTGTGTTGGGAAAGCAAAGATGACAACAACTGATTTAACGTCAGAACCTCTGATCAAGGATCCTATTATTGATCATCACATCGAAGTGTTCTCCCATATTACTTATTTATACACATACTTACAGTATGTCTACCGTTTAAACACCTCACCAATGTGCAAGTTTTCTTTTCCCCTTTGCCATTGAGAATTCTTTAGCCTACTGGACGGTTACAGTGAAGTTGACCACTAAGCTGTTACTTACCCCCAGATTCAGCTGGATGCATTTGTGTCACATTCAGGCTTTGATGTAGTGCCAGAAGTAAGGGCTGGGCAGGAGGTGAGACACGAGCAGCATGGTGCATCCGGTGGATTCTCTAAATAAAACCCTCCATGCAGACTTGCGACTGTGCTTCACTACCCTATGTTAACATCATTGCACAGCTTGTGACACCAGGTCAGAAGTCAGGGGCAAAACCAGAAGGGGAAAAGGCATGGAAGTCATCTGCAGGAGTAGAGAAGTTATATTGCACAACAACAGAAGCACATGTAATGTCAACTGTCTCAACTGACACGCGAGACAGTTTATGACTCGGATCCATCTGGAAAGAAGCCACTTAAACTGATTGGAAAGGTCAGGCATTTTGAAAAATACCGTTGAGTTGATTGGAGCCAGTTCATGAATAAAACTCGTCAAAAACAAACAATTGCTTCTCTCACCGTTCGTCACACCACGGCTGTGCCTGCCAGTCATTCCTCAAAGGATACTGATTGGACTCACCACGTGTGCTCAGCCATAGCTTAAAGCCTGGAACGATGGTTTTGTGAGATCTCATGATTATGTGATCTCAACTGTACTCAGTATGTGACATCAGTAGGTTAACTTAGTGTTGGGAGGATGTTAGCAGGCTGGTGTTAACATTTAACTTCTCGCATCACTGCCTCGCTGAGCGGCTGTCATGGTTGTAGGTTTTAACTCGTAATGCTTCCACTGGTTTGTATCATTCTGTCATACTTATCCATCAACATTACGATGCGCTGCATTGCATTTCAATTAAACATATTGGATAAAAGAGCCAGGGAGAATGCCTGAATGCTTCTAATCATACATTTCTTAGAAACTCGGTGCGAGAGGAGCTTGTTTTGTACTTGTACTCTTGGTATTTGTCAAAGTTCTGTATCTGAAAATCTGTTCTGTCTGTATACTGAATGCTGAATATGTTTTCCTGCAAAGTTACAGAGAGCAATTATAGGCAACCTATCTTTATGCTAAGGCAGCAATTACAGCATGCATGATAATGAGTGAAAAAATGGACATGGAGCATGTGCAATTATGCTTTTCTACCTCTCACAACGTGCACCGATCTGTGATGTCACCAAGCTTAGCAATCACACATCGCACCGCTTCTCCCATTCACAGTCGCTGAAGCAGAACAATGGCGGTGTTATGTTTCCGTGAGAGGCATCGAGATGAGAAAGAGACAAGAAAAGTACAGGCTTTGATATTTTGCGTGAAGCAGCTGTGACCTTTAAGCTCCGTCATGTAATGCACCTGGAGGAGCTGAATCCGTAATTAACACATCGCCTCCTCACATGTGTGTGGACACTATGGGCAACAAGAGACAATGATGATGGCTTGACTTTTTGTTCATCTAAGTTATCAGAACTCCATCTGAGACACAAAAGAAGAGGAAGTGATTTTCCCCAGCAAAGTTCGATTGTGCTGCAGCACACAGCTAAATCACCCAGTGTGAGTGCGTGAGATTACAACGACACACTGAGCAGGTGATTTTTGGGAAATCTGGATACACGTTTGACAGCTTTCCACACACCTTTGCTGTTTTTCACTGCAACTTCTGCAGCTTTGCCTAAAAAAAGAAGCAAATTCACATCACTTATGTGTCAGAGAGCAAAACTGTGAGTTTGTATGTGCCACTTAAAAGGTGCCAATACTGTGTGTTGATTGGTTCACATGTATGCAGCGATATGAGTCATACTGTATCAGCTAATCAGTGCGGGGGGTAACTGTCTGAAAATCAAGAGTTTAATTATCTGACAGAATTATTTATCTTTACATGAACAACCAACAGCTGGGGTGGGGTAGGGGTTCAGACACTCCCTTCCTGGAAAAAGCAAAGTTTTCCCCCTCAATGGCCTGAATCATTGTAAACATCAACTTATAAATAATATGATAACTTAAAAGAAAAGAGGTGTCTGATATTTGTATTTTCTTTTATCATTCAATAGAATGAAACATTCATAATTATGACCAAACTGCAGTTTGCTCGGGTCTATTGTGGCTGCCTTTATAAATAACCCTAAAGTTGTTTACTTCTTTCTCTTTTTGCACAAAAATATATTGCAAATAATTCCAAAATGTTGACACTGTGTTTACTGTGCTGCTGTGTAGCTACTGTGCCACCCACACTGTCTAAAGGAAAGTGATCTCTTGGAAGGAGAAAGTGAAAAACAGCAACAGTGAGGCGAACAGTAGCACATATCTCAGTATCTCAAAATCCAAACTATAATGCATCATCACCAACTATTATTTATCTCATCAAGCAGCTGCAAGTGAGGATCTTAACTGAGAAAGAGCTCTTTGTTACAAACAGCAACACCAGAGATTATGTCGCGATGAGTGAGTCAGCAGCTTGTGTGCTGACAAAGTATCCGGAAACAAAGGCTGTAATCAAGTCAGAGGCAACTTTGCAGCGAATTTGGCAGGTTGTCCTGACTCCAGGGAGGGGAACAAGGGCGCCTGGTTTGATCCATCTGTCTCTGGATCGGGTCATCCAAAAAATCTAAGGGAAAGATGGTGGATGAGCTGACAGGAAAGGAGGCATGGGGCCTTCACTGGCTGCCAACTTGGCTACACACTGCAGCACTGGAGAGAAACACATCTGTGTATCCATGTGGTCATTTTTATTGCTTTGCTGACATGCAAGAGGAGGATCATCAGCAGTATTCAGGGTTTAACTTCTCCAGTCTGGTTGGGTTCTTGGAAGTAGACAAACCCCAATATTGGTGCGCTGCATCAGAAAGAATTTTAGATATTAAATATAAATGAGATGATTAATGCATATGCTTGCTGTTTCCGAGCAAGGGCTCCATTAATTAACCCCCACCCTTGTTAGCGAGTGCATTGGCTGCTTGTGGGTGTTGGAGTTGCAGATGGTAGGGGAGCCTTCGGGGATCCGATGCCAGCTATTTGGAGCTGCTGCGTCGGCGATGTTATGCTTCCACTGTGTTCCCCGGTCTTCTTGAGATTCACAAGACATTTTCACAGGAAGCAACAAACAGGTGCTAAATATACGAGCAAGTGAAAAGTTTCTATAGAAACTGTTTCTTTGATGTAGAGCTCAGATTTAGCTGTTGTAGAAGAGCTTTTTCTAATGAAGCCAACACTGTCCAAAGGTCCAGATGGCTTTGAACCTCAGTCTTCGCCAGGGAATCTATCTGTTGAACAGAGACACTGCTGTGATAATTTGAGGGGCCAGTTTTCGAGGCGGTGTGGGATTAGTACACAATCCCAATTATGCCAAATGCTTGAACAGGAGCAAAAAGAAGCATTTTTATACAAAAAAATGTTGACATCAAGATAAAACACCTTTCGTTGTATGAGAAACTACAGTATATGCAGCTTTCTCAAGTCTTTATATTCGTTTCCTCTCAGTTTCTCGTCCAATCGACAGTTTCTTCTTTAACCTTTGCTGTGGTTCATCTCCTTTTGTCCTTCCAACTGTAGAAATCTTCAAAAAAAAAAATTGTCTCTGTGTTCTCTGTTTCATATCTTAAAGCACAAAGAGCAGAAAGTTCACAGGTTTTTTGGAAAGAAGATTATTCTTCTTCAAATGAGAGCAGTTGTGCTCATGGTCAAGAAAGAGCTAAAACCTTTTTGTATATCAGTGGTTCCGTCCCTTGAGCAGAGATTTGCAGTATTGTGGGTTCCCACTTCTAAAGCTCCCACAAAGACTGTAATAATGAATTTGCTTACATTTTTCCTCAACTTTTGATAGTGTTTTGCCTCATAATTGCAGAGTTACTCGTCAAAGATTAAATAACATATGGTAAGTATAGTATCTGTTTAACTTGTTGGGAATATTTGCATAAGGCACTAAATAAACTATCCTGATATGCCAGAGAGTAATGTTATAGAGTCATCTAATGGTGTTGCATGATTTGAGAGATTTATGATGTTGCACTGTCTTTAACATGTTTACTTCCTTTCTTCATCTAAAATGGAGTTTGCAGCAGAACATGTAGAGGTTTACAATTTTTACAATTACAATGTCTTTGTGCTGCTTGGATTGTTACATTTACTGTGCTGTCATTAATGAGGAACTGGTCCTTGCAGGTCAGGGAGGGTCTTGACCTTCTGTGTAATGACTTGATTGTCGCTCAAAGATGTCTGAGGTCCATTCTGTCATGTCATTCAGCCCGTCTCAGTTTGATCTGTTAGATGGCGTTAATGAACTGTGATTTGCCCCAACTGGTTGACCTGGTCAAAAGGTGCAGTTCCTCTGATGGCTCATCAGTGGATGACTTTTTACCTCTGTCAGTCTTGAATAATCATCAGTCATCATCATTCACTTTGGTTGGATGCAAATCCAAGCAAAGTACAAATTAGAGTTGGAGCGTGACTCATAGTGAACCCTTTCTCTTGCCAACATGAGGGCTGGAAAAGGCTTAAAAGCTTCCTGCTGCATTATCCTTTATCTGTGCTCACTCATGTATCCTCTCTGACCAAATTATGTTTCTTTTTGTGATAATAAAGTAAGTCATAATTAGATTTTTGGTCTACATCCCATAGGACCCTGACTCCAGCGACATGCGTGTGGTTCGGTTTAGACGATAAAGGCAAGATGTGTGATTTCTCCTAAGCGTTCAAAAAGTAAACTCCTTTCTCACTTTGAATTTTTCAATATTTTACCAAGAATACACTTTACACTTATACACAAGTGCCAAAACATAACAATCAAAACGTTGAATTATGCTTTGTTTGTGGATGCAAAGGAAAATGCTGACATATATTCATTAAGAACATTTTGCAACTCCGCAAAAATTCTTCAGTATGTTAGTGGGACTTGAATAAGAGTCTATAGCCATGCTAGTGAAAACTGCCCTATGCACCACATCTCCTCTCCCTGACATTGGGACTGTGTCTGTGAGGTGTGCATGGCATCATCACGAGGCACATTCCAGGACAGGAAGGTACAGACTGACAGGAACAGCTTCTTTCCCCACAGCTGTAACGTTGCTGAACTCTTCATTATGTTGATAGCCCAACAGCCCCTAGTGCAGCCCCTTGTTCTCAGGTATTTGGTTATAAACCAAACTATTGGACAGATTGAAACTGTAGTTGTCAGGGTAATCAGGGGAAATAAATGTCTGTACAAAATGTCATCACAATACACCCAATACTTCTTTAATGGTTGACTGACAGACTTCATCCATGAAACCACGCAACATTAAGTTTCTCTCAAAGCATATTGGCTGTTGTAAATTAGTATGATATAAACATGATTTATAAGCAAAAGGATTTCTCTCTAAGCACAGCATTAATTGAACAATGTAATTTATTGTGCTACCTTTGCAGTGCACACATCAAGCTTCTATTGTTCCTATTCTTCAATACAACTGTGCAACAGAGCTGTGATTCACAATCTGGGTGGTCTGACAAAATGAGGGGAAACATCTCCCAGCATCGTGTTGCTGGGCAGAATGCAATTAGAGACAAGGATGCTGAACATAATTGGGTGTGACACATGTTAATAGCCTTTCATTTAGACAAATTTGGATCTACAGTCCAAAGCTGGATGTGAGGGTAGGAATCAGAGTGGATGCTCTTGGAAAACAACAAGTCATTATATTGCAGCGCGAGCGCAGGCTGCCAAGCATGTGTGAAGTCACCGCCAAAGGAGCCTGATTGCTCCCTCACAAACACATGAACCAGACTGTTATTTAGTGCACCTGCATCTCTGTCACGGCTTGGATATTGCATTTGTTTAAAATTTGAAACGAACACTCACTATGAATTACGGCCATTCTCCGTCGCTGTAAAACAAGCAGAGGTTTGATGAATGAGGGATGGCTTTAATGGGATAAACTGCAGGGAAATTTAGAGAGTCAACCCGAAGAGAAAATGATCTCAGTATGGAAAAGCTTTTCATTTGAGCGGTGCAGCAAACGGGAAGAGAGGACACATCGTACTCAGGGATGAGCTTTCATTCAAGGACGGAAAGAGCTCAGCAAGCAAAGCAAAGACACAAAAAGGTATTTCAAGATGATTCCTACCTCTTTGACAATGGGCTAAAGTAAAGAAAAACTACTGAAAACAACTGAACAAAATCTTAAGACCGGGGGAAAATGACAAGTATTCACATTTTGCGGTGGTGGTTAGGTTGTAAGTACAGCTTCAAAATGCAAAAATTAGAAACAGGAGCAAGAGACAAAAAACAGGGAAAAGTAGGGAATGTATTGAAAACTGCATTTAAACTCAAACAGGCTGTTCATCAGCTGATCAAAAGTTTAAGACCATAAGACAAAACAGAACTAAAAGTGTCAAAAAGTCACCCACCTGCACAACCTGAAGTTACATTGCTCCATTGAATGAAAAAGCACCCCACAGCCTCCCCCACTGTGCCGCGCAGACAACATCTCCAGTGGGAGCTCCCTGTCATGCCACTGACGTTGGAAGCCATCAGACTGTCAAGGTTACATTTTTTTCTTGTCAGAGAATAAAACTTTTGACATTTTGACATTTTTTTGGGCCTACCACTTGACCTTTTTGTCCCATAACCCTCAGGATCTTTCAAGATATGTAAAATGACTGTCTTACTGCGTCCAGCCAGCGATGGCGCATTGTGAGAGGCCTTGCTTGTGCAGCTTTTTTATGAAGCAACATTTGTCTATAAAGAGATTACATTTCAAATGATCTAAACATTACTAAAATACTAATAGCAATATTAACCACGACCATTAACCATTATTTCTGTTGCCACTAACATGTTATTGACTACTTGACTAATGGTGCACATTCCTAGTTAGTAGCGTCTGTGCTGCTTAAACTGACCAAGCTACCTCTGTAACAAAATGTTTTAGAGGACACACGACTACAGATATAGTTTTTACTATAAGGTTAGCGTAAGTACTAAGTTGGTAAGTAAATACCAGCTGACAGTAACTTTTCAGGGAATTGAATTGATGAATTTTACTTTTTATAGATTTTTATATTGTTGTACAAGCACTTAAGTAACAGACCTGTGTGCATGACAGGTTATCAAACATTCAGTAAATGTTATTAGATATAGATATTTCATTAAAGGGGTTATAGTAACTGACAGACAAAATGAATTAACTCTTTAAAATATCAAGTCAAACAAGAGTTACCAACACAGTAAATGTAAAAGCTTTACTCCTGTAATGGTCCTCTTTTAAAAAGATATATAAGGTGTCAGACCAGGTATAACAGGTAGAATATAAAAAGCAACCAAGAAGTATTAACAACCATTATGTAAGAATATTCTGAGGTTGAAACTGAAATAAGAAAAAAAATTTGCCTCTGGAGCTATTAAATGTAAAAAAGGAGTAAGACACCTCTTGTGCAACATGATTATGTCTGATGAGACAAAAACAGTTGGAAGAGTAAACAGAAAGTGAATTTTTTATAGTTTCGTAACAGAGTCGTGACCAATTATGTCTGTTTACTTTCACCCAAAAGTTTGAGGGTATTTTGGGAGAATAATTTGTGGATGTCAAAATATATATAAATATATAAAAAAAGATGTTTCTGGAGGAATGTACGAGCCTCACTAGCATGGTTTAACACCTGCTTCTAACCCTCCACAGCCTGAACACACGTCCACACATTTGTTGTGATCAGTTTTAAAACGCATCACTGATTGATTATTATGAGTTTCGGGCTATACACCTATAGTGCTAATGTGTTGTCCTTATCAAGCCCTCACCACTCATCCCCTGGTTATGATTTGAGGACGGAGGCCAAATAGTTTTTTCTCTGCACATGAGAAACTGAACCAAACGTTTATTGCCACATATCACAGTGTGTCTGAGATAACACACAACAGTTGCAGTTTCCTACTCGTAAGAAAATTCTGCTTTGGAGCTTTCAACCATTAACAACCAGAGCTCTGTGGCTATAATAAATGTATTAAATATTCATATAAACCTGCACCTGTTTGCAGAGGTGCACTTTTTCTTTCTGCTCTCGCTTTGAAAAAGAAATCCCCATTTTCCGGACTAATAAGAGCCTGGCTGCATGTTATACTTATTTTATAAGAGCACCATTCAAAACATGGCCGCTAAGAACGTTATTGAAGCCAGTAGAAACAAACAACTTAATGAAAACATCTTGCCCCATGCACAGTAGTTATTACTACATCTCAAATCAGAAGAGTCTTCAATTTTGGATAAATAAACATTTATTGCAGATGAGAAAAATTAGTCCTTGGTGATAAGGCCCCATCATTAGTTTCTATATATTTCAATGGAGCCTAGACACTGGTGATGATGATGGCTGAAGATGTGGATGTGATGAGAGGCAACAGCAGAGGAGAGGAAAATATACTGTAATTAGTATAAAAGTTTGCCTGATTGGTAGGTTGATTTAATAGGGGCAAAATCTAATTGAAAGGGTAAATGCCCTTAGTGAGCTGATTAATTATCGGGTAGAGGGAGAGAGTTGTGAATAAATTAATATTGAGATAATCCTCCTGATCGAACCTAAGCTGAGCTTCATTAATACACATGTATTCGATATTTATGTAATAACCATGTACATGTAGCCTAATCAGCACAACTAAACACCTAAAAAGTTTCATAACCAAATAAAAACAAAAATCAAACAAAGCATACAATTATGACTCAATTGATTTTGTTAGATTACCTAAAAAATCAACATGCTCTCCTTCACTACTCATCAAATACCGGAGCTTGGTCAGTGGCCTTAAGCTTCGAACTGTGACGTTTTGACTACCTCTCCAGGGTCAGTTTTGGAAGTGAAAGGCTCAGCAGTCAAGTTATATAATGTCTGTGGTGTGTGTAATGATGCTGAACAGACCAAACCTATCATCCAAAAAAATTAAAAGAAAGCAAGAAACACATCCAAACAGGAGCAGATCATCAAAAACATGAAGTCACTCTATGATATATGATATATACATTTTGTTACTATTTTCTTAGAGCTACATTTTGAAAACTGACAAATGATGTTCCTGAATCTGAGTCTGATTTGTGAAACAGGTGGTTTTCAGAGCTGAAGAGCGCTGACAGCAAAAGCTCACAGAGATACTCCACTTCTCAACAATACACCTACTGTAGTGTACGGCTGGACCTTGAAGTGCTTTTACTGCTTAACAACAGGACAGTGGAAACAAAACAATTTAGGCTATAAAACCAAAAAACTGTTTTTCTATTCCAGTATTTACAACAGGAGATGTTTCCTCTTCTCTGAATGTTTCTGTTCAGCTCTGCTCCATTTAGCTCTCACTTGTAGGAGACTATCTGTCAATCTAATGATGCTGGTTTAATTCTTGCCTGGACGAGAATGATGCAAACACATAGTCAACACTCTCACATGCGAGCAGCTCCAGTAAACCAATGGGGAATGACTGGATGAAGCGTACATTAAACACATTTGTTTCATTCATGCTGGCTGCTCTGCATTTTAAAATGATTACAAACTGTGATTATTTTTTCCTCGCTTTGTTCAACCGTAAGGTTTGCTGGGCAGGAATACCGCTCCGCTTCATGCACATAAATTAAATTCCTACACGGGGAGCTGTGAGCCAGATCAGCAGCAGTCCTGTATTGAATTAAGTCAGTGGTGGTAACAACTTACCCGGCAACATTGAGCCTGCGGCAGTAATTTGAATGTAATATCAAATGTAATATTGAAATGTTTGATTTTGCGTCCCTCACTTGTTTATTGAAAGAAGGTATCAGCAGATCAAATCTATTCCCATCTCTGTTCCATCTGTTGGACTTTCTACTGCAGCTAAGGTTGATTTAAAATCACCTATAATCAATATGCTGTTGAGTTGCTGTAGACCATAAACAGAGGTGAATTCTAGTTCACAACATTTAAAAATTGACTAGAACTATCAACATAATACAAAGAAATAACGATTTTGATGTTATGATGTCTATGTATTGAAAATAGCATGCTAGCCAGCCATGTCCCGTTAAAGTGAAACTCTCGCCAAAAAGCAACCCAGGCTTTATTTGTGAATGAATATGAGTCAAACCTTCGTGTAAATTCATAATTACGACGAAAGAGGCACTTTTAAGATTTACCATAGTTTTGTTTCCGGGCAAGCTAATTTTCAATGGAGTGCATGGGGAACTGGCACGATAGCCATTCGCGATCGCTATTTTTAAAACACTAAGAAGGCTCGACACAACATGAAACTTTGCTCGTAGTATCTCCAGGGTCTCTACTCATGAACACGAGCATTGAGAACATTGTTTGTGTACACAGAGTTTACTAAAAAGAATGTTTTTGGACTACTCACCTTAGCAGTAGCTTGTTTTGCTCGCCGCCGTCCTGCCAGCAACAACGCAACGTGAGATCTCACGTGACTTTTCCAGCTTTTTATTTAAGTATTGTTCCTTATATGAGGCCCATTTTTCAACTTCAAGGTCAATACTGTTTTTCTCTAACGACAAAACAACGAATTATCCGTGCATTTATATGGAACTAAGCTTTAGGAGCGTTCCACCTTAACTTTTTAGTAAACTCTGTGTACACAAACAATGTTCTCAATGTTCGTGTTCATGTGTAGAGACCCTGGTGATAGTACGAGCAAAGTTTCATGTTGTGTCGAGCCTTCTTAGTGTTTTAAAAATAACGATTTTGATGCTATCATAAAAGTGCCCGTAGCACTCCCAATGAAAATGAGTTTGACCCGAAAAAGAAATTACAGTGAATCTTAAAAGTGCCTCTTTCATTGTAATTATGCTTTAACACGAAGGTTTGACTCGCGTACATTCACAAAAAAAAGCCTCGGTTGCATTTTGGCGAGAGTTTCGCTTTAAATAATAACTTTGTTTCAAAGCATATGCATATATTTCCATGAAAGTGTGAGTGTCTCAAATCAGCCCAGTTGCCAGGATAAAATATTGATATTTAAAGTTTCTGCAAGATGGCTCCTGAGCCAGAGACCACTGTGTTTCAACAACTTTTAAGCATAAAACCGCTGGGTGATTTTGATGATATGTTGGGACATCTTTATGTTTTCCTAAACAAAACCAAATGGCTCTGTGCCAAAACCTAACCAGGCCAGAAGCACAGTGTTGTCATGTAAAAGTGAACATTGAACACAAAGATAATGTAAATACCTCAAATTAAAACAGCATGACTCCGTATAATTATTTTTTCTCTCTCTGTTTTTGTGTTCTCTTCCATTCCTTCCACTTGTACTGATTTTATTCATCATCCTTGTTTTTGAAAAACACTTTGGTAAATAGCGGTATGAATGTGCAGCTCCAATCAAACATCTGAAGGCTGCGTCTTGTACTGTGATTTAAAAATCCACTTCTATTGTTCTTGCATTACCTTGCCTTTTCTTGTGTTCTTTTGTGTGACTCATTTTGTTGTTTTCCCCCTTTCTGACACATGTTCAAAGTGTTTCTTCATGTAGCTCAGAAACTGAAACTTCATCTACAGAAAATGTCTGAAAAAATGTCACTGTCTGACTGACAATGATCTTTTGTAAGGTGCAGGAACACCACAGACATAACCACGAACACAGAGAAGTTGAATATATCAAAGGACTTTATGGAACCGAACATTGCAGCAGCAGAGCTTTTCTGGGATGCTGAATGGAAAAGGAGCTGTAAGATCAGATAGAGGTCTGGACGAGGAAGCAAGACACGCAGTGATAAACAAGCTGGAGTTTTCTTGCTCGGCCAATCTTTTTGGATTTCGGAGAGCTGGCTTTATGTGAAACGGGAAAATGGATCCTCTAATTATCAGTGAACACAGTGGGACCACTTTCTTCATGCTGGTTGACATTTTGATTTGAGAGGAAATAATGAAAGCAATCAGAAGCTCACCCTGGCTCTCCCACTGGGCTCACAACCCATTTGTGACATGTTTACCCTCGGCTCTGAAGACCTCCATGTTTCTGTTTGGCTTTTTGTCTGCTCTCAGCCTCTGTCACTGTCATCACAACACAAAAGCCTACAAACTATGTGAAAGGTCATATGAACCACAACTCTGCATGTGTCTGTTGTTAGTGTCATTAAACGATATCTCAATAGGACATCAGCGTATTCACCTATTAATTAATTATTTAATGTATGGCCCTACTTTGGATTCCCTCCACTCCAAACCTGAGAGGGCACTACATCATGTTTTATCTAATTCGGTGCATGCAAGAGGGCAGTTTTGCTTTTGAAACCTCATCGCCATGTATATGTTCCCTGAGAGTTACATACATTAGAAAACTGAACTACCTCCTTGGACAAATTAGCCTAAATCTCAGTGGTATCCTCAAGGCTTTTTCTTACAAACAAGTACATTTGATGCACTTTCGCCCTCACAAAACAACCACAAAGCAAGTGTTCTATTTAAAAAAAACAAACATGTATTGCTTAAATCTCCATTGGCTCCATTCTTCCCCTCTAATTCTTGCTACACTTCATCCACTTCAACTAGTGTAATAGTGTGAAACCAAGGAATGCAATGTAGATTTTGAGAATTAGATAATATCTAGAGACATTGTGAAGAAAAAAAATGCTTGGCAAAAAAACAAACAAAAACCGCTCGTAGTATGGCAGAAAATTGGTGGAGACAGAGTCTGTGTAACCATTACTGTCCAAATGTGTACAAAAACAACATTTACACTTAAAGAAGAGTGAAAAGCCAACCGAGAGATCAGATGAACAACGAACCAGCCGCACTGTACTGTGATGCACTAACCATGTCTTGCATTCCTTTTCCTGCGGAGGTGTCGATGATGTGCACTGTTGTACGCCCCACAGCCGGGGAGTTTTAAAACCAGGAAACAGCTGATCACTGCAGTCAGTCCATCACTTCACCCTCGGACGACAGATGAGCAACTGGAAAGTCATTGAGATCCAGGAGATACTAGCCTCTCCTCGGTCTCTGTAGCTGTCTACGATGTCCGCTTGCTGTTGTAGCGGCAAGCTACTAATGGTCGCTACTTTCAAATTAAAAGCCCCCCGCGAAGAACTCAGTTCTAAACTCCAATGGGGTACAATGCAAAGCTCTTATTTTGAAGACAAACTTGACCTGCTTCACTGTTCACGCCGAACTTCATGCTGAGCTAGTGTCACGTCACTAGCTCAAGTGTCGGCTTTTTGGAAAATAAGGGATATTACACCTCTCTTTTAGAAAGACAAGGCAACACATTGCAGCCTTTACCTTGCTGCAAATGTGCCACCTTTTCTATCTAAAAGGTGCTACTGTTGATCGTAATTTCTTGCAGCCTGGGGTGTCTACCTGCATGCTTTCTTTTTTTACGTTACCCAAAAAACTTGCTCTTTCCAGGGGTGGGTCTTGCTCTCGTCTGTCTACCCCCTTGGTGAAAGCTAGCTAACAGTTACTGAAGCTTCTTCTTTTTCTGTTTTATGGCAGCAACTGGCATGTAGGCACATTACCCCACCTATTATATCAAAGTTAGAATGGAAAGAAATGGAAATGATTTAAGAGGCGCTGCATTTTTGAAACACCATGGTTATCTTCCATACTGGCTATTTGAGACACCCTCAGATTGCATGCACTGCACATGTATATTCCCTGCGCTGCCAGTCGTAACAAGTTGCACCCCTTGGTTTTTGTGCATGATATTAAAACATGATGACATACAAGCAAAAAGCCAGACTGCAGCATAGTGATGCTAGTTGTCAGAAGAAAACTGTATTTGAAGGTATGTTTCAAGCCTTATCCATTTAGTACGTAATTTTATTAAAAAACAGTTGTTCCACAGATGGCTATGATGCTAGCAGGAATTTTAAACATATCCTTTACTGTGTGTGACTCCTCCCTGCAAATATGTGCAACTGTGACTGAATGAGCTGTGTTGTCAACAAAAGGTCAAAAGAGGAAGCTTCCTGTTATCAGTTCCAAACACAGCTGTCCCGGCATCTGCTCGCAGACTGGTGATGATACACGCTGCTCAAATAGCAGTGCGGCGTCCGATCAATCACGTGCACACACAGCTTAGAGAGACGTTTACCGCACTGGCGATTACATAGAGAAGGAAAAAAAATAAACACTAATGGGAATTTCCTCGTGTGTTCCAAAGCGACACAGAGATAGCTGCTGGGCTGTCCACATGAAAACAAAACCAATCACTCTGAGCTAGATAACTTGTCAGATAGGACCATCATGGCTGGGATTGTTTTCATGTGAGATGCTGCTACTCAGCTCCGTGCTGAGGGATGCGTTAGCTGATAAGGGCTATTGTTTGAGAGGAGGTTGATGGTGTCGACAGATGGAGGTTCTCTGATTGGCATCAACGTGAAGATATAAAATATATAAAATCCAGGTCTTTGATACTTCTCAGGATGCAGATGATGCAGGATGTTTGCCTGTAACACAACAGAAAACAGATCCTTTTTTATGGACAGGTAGAATACTGGCTTCTGATTGGTTCCGGAGCAATCTTCCCTCTTGTATGAAAGCACTGTCTTATCACTAACTCTCTCTGAAATATAATCCTTATCAAGGAGAGGATAATTTCCAGTGCCTCTGATGCTATCACCAAATAGTTAAAGGATTAAATGTTCAAATTATTGCTTGCTGGGTTAGTCACTGCTGTAATAACACCATATTTTTGTGTGTGCTCAGGCGCAGGAAGACTTGGAGAGCAGCCCACACGTCAGACAATGTGGTTCTTCACCGAATCCATGATCGCAAATGGGGCAAGCACGGGAGACTTGAAAAGGGCTCTCCACGGCTGAATGTTGGGAGTGAGAATGAACCTGTCAAGTGGAACTAAGCTCCCAAAACATGATACAGTGACATGTCAGGCATCTTGTGAATTCAAGCCAATTCAACAATTATGATTAAGAAGCCAGCGCCATTAGTTTACATCAGAGTGGGAGCGGGTGATTAATGTGCAGCCGTGTTTGGGTTTGTTTTTGTTTATCCTGGGTTTGCACAGTCAGTGGGAGTCACGGTCACATCACACTCATTAACACAAGGATTTTATTGGTGTAATCTACGTCATACATTTTATATTGGAGACTTGGCTTTACATGTTCGCAGTGGTTTCTAGTGGTTACAATGGACATCGGCCATGTTGGAGGAACAAATATAAAAATGCTGCAAAATGCCCAACGATAGTAACAATTACTTACTTACTTACTACTACTGCAATTATAATGTGTTTTGCGCATATGTAGGTCTAATATATGTAGGGCCCGAGCACCGAATGCTGCATCACACATCGTGAAATGCATTGATGCGCAGCAGACCTTGTGGCTGGTTTAATGTACATGTGTGAAATTCCGTGCACATGTATCACACCTAGATCCTCAAAAAAAACTTTATGTGCTTTCACCTAGACCCAACGGGATGTTGGCCATTTAGAATTTTTTTGTAATTTTGGGCCGTTTACAGGTGTTGTACTTCCGCTACAGCTTAAATAACAGGGGTTTTCTGTTATTTGTGTCAATTAAACAATGTTATTTATGATATGAAAATGATAAGATGACATACACTTATGTTTGAAATAAGTGTGATCTTCATTGTGTATTAAAACTATACTCAATAATGTACTTTCAATAACAATATATGCAAATATTGCATATTTTAAGTAATGTATTATTGAAAACATATGTATAATCAAAATATACATTCATTGTATTTTGTAAAATCTTCTTGAACTCCTTTATATTAATTTATTATTTAAAAAAACATATTTGTTGTATATGTCCATTTTGATCCATAATGCTATTTTTATTTTCATTTATTTTATTTTCCTTAATCTGTTGTATTGAACTTTTTGTTGCACATCTGCTACTTATGCTAACTGCTCTGTTTATTCCAAATATACTATTAAAGTTGCTGCTTGGATCAAAATACATCACCTCTGTGATCTCACAGATGCCCAGATTTGGGCCAGATCTGGTTCATTCCTTTGCAGAAATTTACATTGCCGACATATATTCTGGAAAACGGTCATAATTCTTTTTTTAATGGTGTTACAAATTCTGACAAATAAAACACCTACAAGATACCATGGGGATGTAAGATCAGATCATGTTTATGTATGTAGAACTAATTTATTGTTTTATTTGTCTATTTGTCTATGAAATAAATAAAATAAATCAAGCAAGGAATAAATATCACCAGCCTGAGAGGTTAAAAAAATAGAAGAAAAAAGCTCAGCAGTAAACAGGTTACAATACTAAGATCATTTAGCAACTGTTTTGTTTCAGCAAAAACAAACCGCTGTTCAGGTGCAGCTGCACAGCAGCCAACAGCAGCAGACTGGTATTGTGCACTGGGCAGCTCCCTGTGAATGAGTGTAATTATACTAGCTGAAAGAGCATGCTCAGCAAATCTCCCCCCATAAAAAATAATGGCTGGGAAAAGAATAATAACAGTTTGTAATGATGTTTAATGCAGAGAAGCCAGCATGAACGAAGCAAATGTGTTTAATGGGCTCTTCTTCTGCTTATTCCCTGTTGGATTAAAGGAGCTGTGCTGTACTAAACCACACTCGCACTCCACTGCCCCTGCCCCTGCTGTAAAGGAGAGCCTTGTTTTGAAAAGGTCTTAACGTGTTCATCTCCCAGTATGAACAACAATATCATCAGCAAATCTGCCCCATCCAATTACGCTTACGGGGTATACTCCCTTTGGTAAAGATCAAGGTGTGGTGCTGGTGAATGCAGCTTTGACTCAGCTCCTCCCCCAACAAATTCCCTAATCAGCACCAAGCTATAAGGCAGCTGTGTGCCATTGTTGTACCTCTGCTTCCTGCTCTGGCTGTCCATGTCAGGAATCAATGTTTGCCCCTTACCAGAGGATTTTTGTTTCATTCATTTTGTTTGGTTATTTCTCTAACCCATATTGTGCCATTTTGTTGGGAGGCTTGGCACCCGTGATTAGGTCCATTCACTTGTATGTATGTTTTAGTAAATTAACACATGGGTATATGCTATTGACTGCACCGTTTGCTGTGCTGCACTGAAGCTCAGTAGTGGTACCACCCCTGGACATTGCCTCTGTGTAGTCTGCCGCTCCACATATGGCCACAGCTTAGTTTTCCCTTTATTTATAGTTGCAGTTGGGTGGACTTTTAATACAAGTACACAGATTCTTAATATTTCACATTGAGGCCCTTTTTGAAAAGATTTGTTATCAACTAATTTCATTCACCCAGGAGCGTTCAGACCAAGCGCGATAGACGTGATTTGAGCGGCAACTCTACATTGAAAAACAATGTAAATGGTGCGATGACACGCGATTCAGGCGGCGCGAATGGAGCGTCTAGTGCGGCGCAAATGGAGCGTCTAGTGCGGTGCGAATGAAGCGTCTGAAGCGACGCGAATAAAGTAGAAAATATCGAACTTTTCAGGCGGCATCACGCCGCGACATCCAATCAGCGACGAGTTCATGCCGACAATGTCACTTCCCTCACGTATGGTTGTTTACACTCAGACCAACATGGAGGAGAAGCTAATTGTTGCTGTGTGTGGGCACCGACCCGAGCTAACAGGTCCTCGAACTGGGCTCCGGTCAGCCTGATGTACCGCTGGAACCGGTCGTCATCCAGACGGAGCTCCTGGAGGAGACAGTGAAATTCCCCCAGCTCTGTGTGTCTCCGGAGGACTTCATGAACCCAGACACGATGGCGGGTGATTTTCCAGCGTTTCTGGGACTTGTACAGTAGGTACAGTGCAGCACCGGTGGTGATATCAGCCATGATTGGTGTGGAAAGAGAGCGGGTTGAGAAATACCGGTTAAAAAATGAGCGGGCAAGCTCTATTTTGGTCCAAAATAGTCCAAAATGATCAAGCGGCGCGAGACAAGCGTCTCAAGCGATTGTATTCGCGTCTGTCACTTTTGGTCTGAAGGCCCCTTTACTGATTTTAAGTTTTTCCATTTGCTCATTAACCCTTTCTTTCCCCTTCAGCATCTTCAACCTATTGGTTTATATTTATTTTGATTGTTTAAAATAAAACCTTTTAATTTGACTTCATAACTCACGTCTCTGCCTATTAAGTAACAAGCCTGTGTGTCCTCTTCTATTTCCCAACTAATCTGTGAGGTTCAAAGATTTCTTGGGGTTGAAATTACCCAGTTGGCATTCCCTGAATTCTCCCCCCTTAGTGCCCCTCATCACACAATCACTAGAATAAATGTTGGCAATGAACGTTACTGCAAACCACTGATATGTTGCACCTTTACAGTTATGTTGCAACTTAAGTTTCATTAGGTTAAATTGTGAATATTTAAGACAATGCTGTGCTTATGCTCTGGTTGAGTTTAGGCACAAAGACACTTGGCGTTAGAGAAATCACCATGTTTTGGTTTAAAATACCTGGTTTTATTGCCACAGATGTAGCTGGAAAATGTCTGCAGTCTGTCTGTTCAGGCCGAACTTATCTGTGTTCATTTGGTAATGCCTTGCTGCATGTTTAGTATGCAGCTGTTTTTGTCTGAAATTGTTATGTTTCGTTTTCATCGAAAGTAAAACGTTGCATGCATAAACTTCTCGTCCAGCGTCCTTTTTATACACAAACAGTTACCCATGTCCATCCCTTATAAACTTTACTATACTACTATAAACCTCCATAAAGGCACTATACATTGCATTGCTGGGGCCCCTTCTAAGGGGTTGGGAAAAATCTGGAGAAGGCAACAACAATGTCTCAAAATGGCAACCGCATTGACTACAAATCCTTCCATCATAAAAAAACAAAAAAAGATGTACTAAATCTCCCATATTTACTGGACAATATCAAGTTACTTAAAAATAATCACATTTCAGAGAGTCCGGGTAAAAGACATAAGTGCCACCAGGTGTACTCAAACATACACGCTTGGCGACCACCACTGCGCATGGTCGCCATCCGGGAGAAATTGAGACCATTTGTTAGGATTCCCACCACACTGAGGAACTCGATAATTAGCAGCTATAATTCAGAAACAATGATCTGGACCACAGCTGGCCACGATGGCCTCCAGGCACTGAGGCAGGACGAGATGAACGGTCCTGTTCACCGGCTCCACACATTCAACTGCACCCATGGGTGAAGTCAAAAACCCCCTTGTGACAGTTTATTATGAAGTGGCAGCGAGTTACAGGCTGAACAGATCCCAACACATGGTTACTCATCAGGTAAGGGGAGGTAACTAATTAATATGCCGGGACATTAATCCTTGTGTGCAGCCTCTGTGTTAGTTGAAAAGAGGAACCACTGTAAAATGTATGAAATGGAGTTTAGCATTTCATAGAGAAAGCACAAATACGAGGTTTATGAAAATGCTCACGGGAAAAAAATAATTACCAGCCGTGTCACTCGCATACTTGTACTTCTGTATTTGTGCTTTCATAATGTTTCAAGTGCACACGAGAAACATTTAGTTTTTTCATATCCCTTTTGGGCTCCGTACAAAACAATGACAAAGGCTTTCCACAAAATTTAAGAACCCACCTGCAGGGATTTGCTTCAATTCAGTTAAGAAGATTCAGATTGCAGGAGCTCTGTCCACCCAACTGTGTAACTTTTCAAATCCGACATATCACACCCACTTCTCGTCTCGGTTGTCAGCTGTTTAGGTGAGGAAGCAGCCAGGGTTAGAACTCTTGAGACAACTATTGGTCACCTCATGAATATTTTCCAATGGGGGTGTCAAAAAATGTGTGCCATCAACCAAATCTCCATTACAGCTGGCTTGATCTTGATTCTACCTTCTAGTGTAGCCATTTGGATGAACCACTTTTGATTTCCAACCATTATTCGACCCTTAGGGAGTTCTAGCATTAGCGTTAAATGATAAGGCATGACTCATAGCTGGTGTCAGGACAGCTTCAGCAATTCTTTGTCAGTGCCCCTGTGCACCAAAATAAGCACACAAACACGAGACATGGGGACATTTCCCTCAGTTTCTGCAGAAATCTAATTTATCAAAGATTTAAAAAGAAAAAAGGAATGTGATGAAAGTAGAACTGTATGTGCAGATATTTTGTGTCTTCTATTCAAAGATCTCTATCGGAAAGATTATAAACTATTATAAATGAATGAAAGGCAGTTTTCACGTCTCCTAGCAACAGTAGTTTTGATAAAACTGTCTATAGCATAGTGCACAACTTTATGTCTTCTCCCACACACAAAAATACACCCACACACAATGATTGGAGCTTGTAGTGCCTTGCTCAAAAGGACTTAAGTGTCATCTCCATGATGTGCTGAGGTTGAAGCAACACATCCACATGTCAGCAAATCCTCTGTGACAAATAAATAGAAATACTGCAGAATTTTCCTCCCAGAGGTGACAAAGACTAAAAGGGCTGACTGAGTGACACAAACAAAAGGTACTCAAAAAGACGACTGCAATCAGCTCCAACTTAGAGTGGCTGTTAAATCATTACCTTTGGGCAGCCGTCCATCTTGGCAACAAGGACTGGTTTGAACAGAGCCATTTTTGTAAACTGAAGACACAAACAGACAAATAAGAGATGACAGCATCTCACAGGATGTTTTGACAACCAGCACTCAGTTTTCTGTCTGCTGCAGTACAATGTGATGTCATGGTTTATGAATAGCACAACGCTTATTGAACATTTCTTGGCTTGCGTCATGCATTTTAAGCTTTTCACGTGTCATTTAACACCATCCCCATTTGATGAGTTTATGATGTGTAGGAAAGGATGAAGTCAGGTGACCTTTGTTGTTCGTCGTTACACTCGGGTGTATTTTATCCTGGTAAAAATAATAAAGCACATGGTGGTTGTGAAGTGGTCACATGTTTAGGTTCAGGCTAGACAACTATGTGATTAGGGTTAAAAAGATCATGGTTTAGGTCAAATAAGTTATGTTACGGCCCCAGTGCTGTGGGTGTATTTTGTGTTGTGTTCTCTCACCCATTCAGGTGACACCCGCATCATCCTCCTCCTCCTCGTCACTGTGTGGATCGCACACCTGAGGCCACTTGCCACTTGGGCCATGTGGTATAAAGGCGCTGCAGATGCCAGTGGGCAAAAGGCGACCGTGATATGCAGGCACCAGAGAGCCTGGGCTACAGCGTATAATGTGTTTTAGTATAGTATTTTCTTTCATGACTATAGCGGTGTGGGCTAATAAGTGTTTTTTTGTGGGCAATAAAGCCGTTTTTGAGTTAATATTTGCTACAGTTATCTTTTGTTTCCTTTTCACCCGGTTTATCATTTTACTATGTTACTCCCTTCATCTCCTAACCATCCGGAACATAAATCACGTATGTTACATAGTCAACTTAAGGATGTAAGAAGTCAAATAAGACAGCGTTGACTTTGGTTTTAGGCAACACAGGAACTCTGCCTCATGGCTAAAAGTTTTGTTTGACACATCCATCCTCCGCAGCCTACTCCATGAGAACCTTGCTTTTTATTGTACATCATCGTTCAGTGCAGGGCTGCCTTAGGTGGTGCCAAAGTTGCTCTGCCGTAAGGTTTAATTTGGCCCAACTAATGTTTCTAGAAAGAAAACATTAGATAAAAAGCGCTTTTAAAATGTAGTTGGTTTTTTTTCCAATTACTTTTCCTTATCTGAGCATAATAGTTTAGAAGGACACATTGAGCAGAAAGTCAGTCAATTAATTAAATTTGGGATCTTTGTACCATTTTGCATCTTAACCATACAAATTCATTAGGTGTTTGTTTTAGCCCTTGGTCCACCAGAAAGTTTCAGTTTTGGCCTTCAAAAGGAAATAGTGGGCACCCATGGTACAGTTTCTGAAATTGACACATAAAAGGCCTATTCACTAACAAGACCACGCTAAGTTTAACTGTTGGGAAGATTTGGAGAGGACAGAAAAGGGGGGGTCGGGGTGGTTGGATGAGCAAAAGGTGTCGAGGTCGGTGGATGAAGAGGGGGCTTTAATAAGAGTTTGCCACGCCATCTAGGAACCGGGGGGGGGGGAGGCGGTCAAGACTCAGAGTGGGGGTACGTCCTGATGGGCGTGGCTTCATCTCACCCTCAATGGTTCGTGTGCTGGATGGCCCGGGTCCCTGCTCTGGTATCTTCTTGCCGTGGAATGGTGATGTCGAAGGCTGGGCTGCCGGTGGTCCTGTGAGAAAGGATGGTGGAGAAAGAGAGGGTCTGGGGGGGAGGGTTATCAGAACTTGCGACAAACAGAAGAGATATGGTTTGGCTTACCTATGTAGGATTCGCAGGTGATGGGATCAGGCGGTGGAGGTGGTTGAGTTGATTGGGTGCAGGTGGTTAGATTGATGAGACGCAGGTGGGGGTATGTCTCGATGGGCCCATGTCCTGACGGGCGTGGCTTCATCTTCCCCCAGAAGGTGCTACTGAGTTATGCGAATGTGGGCTTGACGGATATTGCCGAGGTGGCTGTGGATGCAGTTGTTGTAGGCCTAGGAGGACCAGCGGCCAAGCACTTTGATGTTTGGTAATTCCTTGTTATGAGGTGGTGGTGGCGGCTCCTATGTGGAAGGAGTGGCCGGAGTAGAGTTTGGGAGATGATTTTGCGAGTATCTGGCAGAGATGGTGGTGAAACCAGAAGCGTGTGGCGACTCTGCCAGCTTCGGTGGTGAAGAGTGGGTCTTGCGGGTAAGAGTGGCATCCTCGTCTCTGGTGTAGATATGCCAGGATGGGTTCATACAGGCTTAGGTAGGAGTTAAGTCAGAAGAGGAAGATTGGATGGGAGATGCCAAACTGGTCGGTCTTGCTTCGTTTGAGGTTGAACTGGAGGGTGTCGTGGGAATGGAAGGAGATGTCTGAGAGGGTTGCGTGTCGAGAGGGGTCATGGGTAGAAGTAGCGGAGGCGAATTCTGAGCATCTTAGGAAGCCGAAGAATGCCAGGAGGAACATCGACTCAAGGGTTGAGTCGATGAATGGAGAGGAACATCCTGAGCATAGGGAAAAGATGCAGCAGGCAAGGAGGTCCGCGGTTAGTGGTAAGCGTTTAGATGCAAGCTTGGGTTCTGCTTTGCGTAGGCCTTTGATCAGCATAGTGACCTGAGGGTGAGAAATGGAGGGGGCCAGATCCCCAGAGAGCAGTTTGGCGAAGAAATTGATGCTGCTGAGGTATACTTGGATGGTGGATGTTCTGATTTTGAGGACCGTATGGGCGTAGGTGATGAAGCTGGTTATCGTGATGATGTTGATGGAATGAAAAGGGAGGTTGTGGAGGGTGTGGAATGACTTGAAGTGCACCATCCGCTGTAGTATGACGAAAGGGTGTTCAGTGACAGGCTGTTCAAGATGGCATGCTGGGAAGAGGCGACGAGGTGGAGGAGATGTGGGTTTATGGGTAGATGGTGGGACTGGTGTCGGGTGGGGGATCGAGCCTGGTGTCAATGACTTGAATTTCTGAAATGAAAACCAGGATAAGGAATCAGCAATACAGTTTCAATGGCCGGGAATGTGAGCTACGTGGATGATGAAGTGATGCTGGGGATAATAGGTGGGAGATGAAAGAGCGGCCCTGGGGGATAATGCGGATGGCAAAGTTGAGGTGTCCGACCAGGGAAAGGAGCTGATGCTTGGTGCAGCGGTCGGCGAGGAGGTAGTTGGAGATGAATGGGGATGTTCGTGGCGGTTGGCAGGGAGGCTTGGAAGGTAAGTGAGTCGAGAGTGATGCCGAGAAATTCCAGGGACGTGCTGGGTCCTGAGGTCTTTTTGGTGGAAAGGGGGACGGCAAGTTGGCAGAAGGTTGACTTGAGGGTAGAGAGGCCCTGTGCTGGTGGGGAGGATGGCGGGGTGACTGTCAGGAAATCGTCCAGGAGGTGGATGAGGCAGGTTGTGGTTATTCAGCAGTATCCAGCAGAGGGCTGGGGAAGTGGGGCCGGGAAAATGGTCCAATGGTCCGTATGGTCGGGGTCAGCCCCCATGGAAGGGAGGGGCTTCCCGCAAATACTCTACAGTAGAGCTTGGAGTCCAGGCCTCCCCAGTATGTGCCCTGGTTAAACTGATGGAGGCGGCCTGTGGCTTGGGAGGCAAACAGGACATGGTAAGTGTAGAAACCTGTGCCACCGAACCGCAGGGCCAGATCCAGGATGGTGTATAGGTAGTCGTCCATCTCGGCCCTGCGGTCGGGGAAGGCTGAACAAAGTGTGTCACGGTAGAGGGAGAAGGCAAAGGCGAACTCAACTGGAGTGAAAAGGAGGATGTTAGGTAGGGCCTGCGGTAGTCATGCCTCGACCAGCAGAGGCTGCGTTTGCGGAGGCGTTGCGCGCAGTGGGTCCCTGGGCTGGGTGGCTGGATGTGGCTGTTGGAGCGAGGTTGGTGGGAAGGAAGGAAGAAGGAAGAGAAGAAGGGATGTTGGGATGAAGGGATGTGTGTGCTTGGGACGATTGTGCAGCCTGGGGATACATGGATGACAAAAATGAGGAAAAGATTTGGGTTAGGTGAGACGTGGGGGGAACAGGCACGGGGCGATACAACCTGGCCCTCTGCTGGGGCTGGAAGAGGTGGCTGGTCTGCTGCGACAGGCTGCGTAATGACGTCATCCCTGTGCCGTGAGTGTGCGGCGGCGGGAGCGGAAGTGGCCGTAGTCAGCAGCAGGAACAGCTGGGCTTTGTTGTCGGTCTGATGGAAAGGGATGCGCATCTCATTGAGGGCGTGCTGGAGGCGGGCGACTGTCCGGTCACTAATAGAAGTTGTGGGGTTTGGAGACGGAGCCAGGAGCCTCGGGCTGAGGATGGTTGGTCGGAGGTGCGGTTCCTGGGAGACTGGCTATTACCTGTAGGGGTAATAGAGGTCTATTTTTTTTTTGCTCCAAGTTTGGTTTGCTTGTCGAGTTTGAAGGTGTCAGAACTTGCGACGAACGGTAGAGAGAGAGTTTGGCTTACTTATGTAGGCTTCGCAGGTGATGGGATGATTGATGAGACGCAGATGGTTAGGTTGATGATGCGGGTGGTTTGATGGTTTGGTGGCTGGACCTGGGTGGCAGGTCAGCGAGTGGATTGGCGTGGTCCTGTTCCTGAACCTTAGTTATAATAACTCCATATGTGGTGGAGTTCAATAACATGCAAAATGATTTAAAAATGCTATGTATGCCAAAACCTTTTTTGTATGCTGTTTTTTTGATCAGCAATGATGTCAAAGGGACAAAATCAATTAGCATAATTATCTTTAGTTTTCTAAAGGTCACTGCAGTGAGCAGCAGGCAGCAGAGCTGCTGTCCAATTGTTTTAATGACATCATGGCTCAGTATAAATATCTCAGTAGGCAGCTAAATTGAATCCAGCAGTTATACATTTGATTATTTCCACTGGTGCCTTTCCTTCTACGAATTTGTGGTGAGGGGCACTAAATGGGGAAAATTCAGGAGGAAGCCAGACAAATCCACCTGGGGACTTCAAGAGATTTTTTAACCTTGCAGATAAGTTGGGAAATAAAAGGACACATAGGCTTGTTACTAATAGGCAGAGATGGGAGTATTTAAGTAAATTAAAGGTTTTATTTTAAACAATAATCTAAATAATCAATATAAACAGACAGGGGTTGGAACTGCTGAGGGGAAAAAGATAGGGTTAATGAGCAAATGAAAAACTCTTAAATCAGTAAGATGAACGGCATTACTTTAGAAGAAACAGTGTGCTTGAATTAAAATTCAACCCAACCACAACTATAAAAAAAGAAAAATTAAGGTGAGGCCATATGTGGAGCGGCAGACTACTCGCCTTCAGTGCAGCACAGCAATCCTCAGCAAACGGTGCAGTCAATAGTGTATAACTGTATGTTTATTTACATACAGAAAGTGAAGAGGCCTCACCACGGGTGCCTAGCCTCCCACCAACACAGCACTCTGCTTAGAGAAATAACTAAACAAATGTTGAAAAATACAAGTAATCAAATAACCAAGGTAGCAAACAACAAAGTAAAGTAAGGTAACCCAGTTGGTTTAAAGGCAAAAGTGCAAAACAATTGCAGAATGCAAACTACAGAAGATGCTCTGGCAAGGGCGAACAGGGATTCCTCACATGGACAGACACGGACACCAACACTACCAGCCACAGCAGAGACAGAGCAGGAAGCAGAGGTAGAACAATGGCACACAGCTGCCTTATAGCTTGGTGCTGATTAGGGAATTTGTTGGGGGAGGAATTGGGCCAAGGCTGCATTCACCAGCACTATCCTTGCTCTTTACTAAGGGGAGTCTACCCCACCACAAATTGTCAAAATGTCCTGAAAATGGGCGGTAGTACTGTAGCGGTGGTAGTGATACTGTAGAAGTGCACGGTTTCTGTGTTTGTTGTCAAAGTATCCTGACCCATTGACAGGATGATACAAAATCTAATCATCCTGATCTTCATCACTGAACAGAACAGATTGTTTTCGGGCAGGCAACTTTTATGCAAAAAAAGTGGAAAAATATGTGACTTTAACTTCGTCTATCTCATTCACTTCAGAGAAGGTGTTTGAACAGCAATGTCACCGTTGAGCTGCCTGATTCAATTAAGATGTTATCACCTATTCATCGTCAATTAAATCGACACAGAGCTGTCACCAGGCAGCGGGCTGCTCAGCTGGCCGCCTGCCAGCTAACCCTTAAAGCCACCTCCACTGGAAAACAACCACATGTTCACTGTGACACAACTGCGCAGGATGGAGGTTATTGGCACATGCAGGAGTATCGAGTCTTGATAGGACCACATGAGTTTGACTCAAATTCTAAGCCTGGTTTGGATCTGGGCTGCAGTGGCTTTCAATGTTTATGCAAACCTAAAATATAACACATATATGTCATGTGCATATCAGGTCAAGTATCATTTATTTAATTTATTTTTTAATTTTTTTTACTTCAAATCTGCTAATCAGTTCTGTAACAAACGTAAGAAAAGAAACCATCGTTTTCTAAAGGAAAAAACACATTTATTGCAAATTGGAGTGATCCAATCCTCACGTATTACCATTAAGTGGATTGAAGATGAAAGTGAAGTTAAGTAATCACAGAATTCAAAAGTTTGCTTTGCTTTGAAACAGTTGCAGTGTGATGATATGAAGGTTTCATTTCTGATCTCACACAGAGATGGAAAAAAATATAAGCAAACAGACTGACATTTGATTTCACTATTTATGATTTTTCCTGTCACAGTTCTTCCTTTGTTAAGTTGTTGCGTGGGTGTCAAATAACCAAGCAATTCTCCCAGATATTTGCAGTGGCGGTTCAGAAGCTGCTCATTGTTGGCAGGTACTCCCAGTGCCAAAGGCTTAAATAACACATCCTCTCCTCCATGTCTCCAAATTTAAAAACCACTTGACGCCAGAAACTCACCTGGAATTTTGAGCCGCCGTTTTCTTATAGTTCCAACTCATGTACACAGAGTAAAAATTCAAATTGGATCAAAAGATCCCGTTCAGATTGAAGTTGTGTGCTGCCAAGCCGTGGAGATGTAAGAGCTTGGTTTTAACACAGCTGCTTTGAAATGGTACACAGCCTCACTGTGCACAGAGAAAGAAAGAATAAACAGAGTGATGTTCTTAGTCTAGACCTTTGCAGAATGTTTCTTACTAAAGTAGAACAATGAACTCAAACGCAGACATCTGCCCTCCTAGGGGCCTCAGTTTCCCAAAGAAAGCCCAATGTGCTAATTGATCATTCTCGTCCTTTGCCTCTCAAAAAGTAGTTTTGCACCCTCAAGACTTTTCAGAACTACTTAAACTTCTCATTTTGTACAAATCTTCCCAAACCTCTTTAATAATACTCTCTCATTTCTGATTCTCTTTTGAATTTTAAACCATTATTAGTGTACAATTCACATGCAGATTTGTCCTCTTCAACACTAAGTCACATGTTACAGAGCTGTTTTGTCAGCAGTGGAGATTTGGAGCACGAATGAGGTCCCACTGGTGCCGACTCGCAGCACCCACAACAGCCATGAATCATTAAAGGGAGGTTTCCCTTTGATGTTCATGTGCGACAGTCTGATGACTCCCCCTGCACGTTCCCCACAGGGACCCTGAACCTCCTCTCATCCAGATGCAGCTGTAACCTGGCACGACCCGCCACTTTCATGTGCTTGTAGCCGACAGATCGGGACATCACCACAGTTTGGGCTTCAGTCACAAAAGCAGCATCAGGGTCTCACCGGCTCAGAGAAAATGCAAATGAAGTGATTAATTTTAAAACTACAGTCCACTGCACAGAGAGAAGTAAGTTAGTCGTTACTTTAATTTTAGCAGTTCAAGTCTTTGTTTCAGCATTTGAAAGTGTGACCCCATTGAATATTTTTAAGGAGACCTTAGGACAATTTCCATCGACGACAAAAAACAGATATTTGATGGGAAATGGGGCTGTCTGCAGCAGGGTTTCAAGCTAAAACATGTTTTCCTAACCCTAACCAAGCGTTTTTTGGGCCTAAACATAACAAGAGCATAAACATTGTTGCATTGCGCTGTACCAAAAGAAAAATGTTGGATCTGAAGAAACGTAAAGACACCGTCCCTGAGCTAATTTCTGAGATCTGAGCACAATCACAATCCAAACATAAGTAGGATACGTGAGGCAGCCATCCTGTACGTGTGAATGCCCTGTTTAAAACAAGTACATCTCAGGCTGAACGTGTTAAGTCTACAGTAGAGGTCTTCAAGTTTACACTCACCTATTAACCAAGACCTGATCCAGAGTCCAAGTCAGGCTCGGTCCATAATACCATGTCAAGGCTTGGATAGGGTACTGTTGAAATGTCCTGGATCCCTGTTCTTAGTACCAATATATCTAGTCTATCACCAAGCTGACTGTTTTATGGAGCATCACAATCATCACAGAAGGTGAAATCATTGTATGAAGAGAGTTAAAAAAAAAAGACTTGTCTTTCAACACTTTTCAAGTTCTTGTTCAATTACAATGCCGCCAGCATTCAAGCTCTGTCTGTAATATCAGTTTTTGAGTGGGTCTAGTTACTAATTACAAATGTTGTTAACTGGACAAAAATAGGGATTTACATCCTGATGATCTTCCTTTTCTGGAAGGTAGAGGGTCTGTTAGAAGGGGTCTTGAATCTGCAGAATTTCGTAATGAAACCATTTCATTTTCTGACTGAACAGACTGAAACATAATATAAGCTATATAAGCAAACTTTATATCATTGTATTGTTATTGGGAGAAGCTGTTTACAGAATTTACACGCGTTGCTTGTAAGTTGATTTTTGAGTCTCATTCCAATCTTTTTGTAGGACTTTTTAATTGTAGGACAGGTAAGCCACCATCCAGGAGTGTCAGTTTTTGACGAATAGGGACTGAGACTCAAAAATCAACTTTTCTTACAAATATCACCTTTAATGAAAGAGGATGATTTTCACATGAAGTAATTTCCCAAGAGAAACTGCATGAGAAAGCAAATCTTTATCAGCGTAAACTGTCCCAAAACAAACATAGAAACCCAAGAAGCTGAAATCAACTACTAAGACAAGATCAAATCATCTCTTGATTTGATGTTAGGCAATTTCATTTCATATTTGGTTACATTCAAGTTAAGACAGAATTGAAATTTATATAAGCCCTCTGTTTTGGCCTGTTGACTGATTTTTGTCTCAAAGTGTTTTCAGAATTCATATAAATTATTCACTCTGGTTGCAAAATGACCTTAAAGCCATTATTCTCTCAATTGCACTGTTTTGTTTTCCCACTGAAAAGCATTTTCACGGAGAGGAGAAAGACTAAAGTGACTGCCAAGACAGTTGAATGCCATTTTGGAGGACTATTCATTCAGTGCCACTTGGCCGAGGTAAGCATGAGACAATAGGCTTCTTGGCATGCACGCACACACACACACGTACACACGCGCACGCACACACACACACACACACACACACACACACACACACACACACACACACACACACACACACACACACATACGCACTTGCCAATTGTGATGAATGTCACATGGCATGTATTCTCAAGTGGAAATTACCTGCTGTTATCTACAGTGCTAAAACTACATTGAGCTTTGACCCTTGTTTTATATGTCTGCTTGCATTGCATTTTCATATCTTCCCCTTGTATCGATGCACAGGATGATCTGTCAGAGTTCAAATTTAGGAAACCACAGTGGTGGACTCTAAATCAATGTTATTGACCGGAGAAACAGAACAAATATTCTCAAGGGTTCTAATAATGGGAAATAAAAAGCCTCTGAGACAAGCTGGTGGTTCCTGTTTACAGTAAACATTCTCAAAATAAGAAGGCAGCTTTTTATAGCCCCAAGCATCCTGTTTACATACACTCTGCTGCTTTAATTGACCCAATTAATTGTATTTTTTAAAAAAGGAAATGACTTACTTAATTTATTTACTAAAATAATAAGAAAAAAGGCATCAGACATTCTTTGCATAGCCACACACTATTGGTATTTAAATAAGAGATGTATGCATGAGTCTCACTTTGAAAGAAAATACAGCTTTGAAAGAAAAATGTTGAAATGACAAAATATTTTAAGCATATATATTTCAGCATTAAGAGTCCTAAAAAATTTGCATCACAGGTACAAGTTCATTCTTGACATGGTAAACAGTGGTTGCCACAGCAATCTCAAAGTTTAAGCCAAGACAGGAGATAAGACCTTTAAAAGGAAAACATAAAAAGAGGTACCAACAAACTTAATGATTATGTAGTCTGCGTTTTGACAACAAAATATAACTTTCACAGCAAATAATGAGGTCTCGGCTGAGGAAGACAAAATATCTTGAATAAATAAATATAACTATGTTTTAGCATATTTTAAGTAGAAATAATGAGATATAAACTATGAGCCTAACTACTCAAACTATATTTATACATAAATGCTGATACTGTAAGCCATTGAGTGGCCATTTTAAATGGGCTGGATAGATTTAAGTTCTCCCATTATAAACAGCTACATAGTGTTTAACAGTATGTCCATGGCTTTTATTGTGAAAGGTTGAAAAATGGAAGAAGTATGCTGCAGTTGACGTGAGCACAATAAATTCCGGTCATCAGACTACAAAGCCTTGTATTATGATTTTTTTATCTTCATAAATATAGGTCCAATAAAACCCTCTACTTCAATGCGAAAATCAAAACTTAGTTTTTCAGTCTCCTGTGTGATCCAGCCAGCCCATCCCACACAAATCAAATTTGGAGGACCAACCCCCTGCATGTTAATGCTGCTGGATATACTCTGTTTGTTAATTTGCCGTCAGAATTATCAGAAATGTTGGTACACATGTTGCCAAGTTGACATCATGTGTCGTATAGGCGTTGTATTTTTTCCTTTGCTCTTCCTGGTCTCTCAAATACTGGAAACAGCTGTCAAAATGTTGTTTAAACCGCCTGAGTGATAAAATGCAAAACAACTTCTTTTTGACGTCCATGTTGCTCCCACAGTTGGGAACAACTTCCCAACTCTGGAAAAGGGACCATCCAAGGAGCAAATTGATTTTTTGGACTTTATGGATCGAAATTAATTATTTATCAATGTGCATCTTGACTTGCAATTTGACTTTGGGCTGGCCTCAGGTGACCTGACTCAAATCTTAAAATGTTTCCCATAGTTAAGGAAAGTGCATTGAAAACCTCACAAAGAAAAACTTAGGATTTAGTCATATTTTTAAATCTCTCTGGTCCACAGCACATGAACTACAGTAACTGAGTTGGAGTAGGCTGATAAAGACATTGCTTAACACCCTTTAAAGTTTCCTTAATTTCCCAAACGCTATGCTATTATAATTCTGCATACAACAGAGAATTACCGCTGTTGTACAGATTTTCGATTGCAGAACATGAGCGGTTAAAATGAGGCTCTCAGTTCATCTTAAATTTGATAAACAAAAAACATGCAGTAACCACGGCTGGTCTAATGGAAGCAATGTGATGGAAGATTCACACAATGGCTGCCAGGAGTTCAATAAAATGGTTCTTCACTACGGCCTAAAGGCGGAAATATCCTTTGCGATTTCATTAAAAGCTGACAAACAGCAATACAAATGTTGTTTTGAAACAATTTGCTGCATACATATGTCTACTGTGGCAACTGGAGGCAATAAAGCTGCAAACGACCTACTGTATATAAATGGGCCTGTGTGGAGAGGACACTGACGCACATCCAGATGAGAATGCTCAATGGTGGGGTCTATTACAAAACACCCCATATCAGGTTGTAGCTATATTCTCTTTGTCAAAACAACCTTTTCTTATGTATCAGAGTGCTTAGTTTGAGGGTTTTGATCTCATGCCACCCACCATTTCATAAAAGAGAAGATATATCTGTTTCTTCTCCAGGGTGCAGCTCTCGTTGTAAATAAATGAATCACATAAGCTGATGACACCTCTGGGTTTTCATCCGGAAATTCATCCCGTGATGGGAGACCCAGGTGCATCATGGCTGCTGCTGCTGCTCTACCACCCTCCACGAGCTGCTGGCCAGAAGACATGGCAGCGGAGGGGAGATGGCAGAAATTAAGCAGGAAAAATAAAATGGGGTTTAACGTGGCACCGGGCCCCGCTCTGACAGTTCAATCGGAGAGCGGTTTTGGACGGAACCTCTGATGAGTTACACAGCCTCCCTGTTTGTCTGTCCCTTTGTAAATGTCATAGACAAAGTGGAAATGCCAGGCTTTTGTGTTTTTCTGGCTGTCTCGTGTCCTGCAGCAGAACAAAAGGTGGTATTTCCATAAACACTGTGCCGATGTCCATCACGGATGTGACTTGGCAGCACTTGTTAACAAACTAGGGAAATCTCACTGTCGTCACGTGTTACTCAACACGTGACGACGTATAGTGCCTAGGTCGAGGCTGTTTTTTTGCACTCAGCTGTAGTGTGTATACTCATATGTAGAGCTGCAGTCAACACACAGCTTGGCATGCTTTCTTTGGAAATATATTTGAGTTGGACTCAAGGACCACTAAAGCACCAGTGCACTCTGAGAATTTAAGTCATATGTTTTTTTGTGTAAACGATGCCTGAGCGTCCAAGGACAAAGAATGCTGCTTGCTGTGCAGACTACAGAGCACAATGTGACAGTGATTTTGGACTATAGAAATACAACTGATTTGATTTGATTAGATCCTTTATGAATGCTTCTGTGTGGCAAAGAGAGCTGAAGTCTTTTCCAAACAGACGACTTGTTCTCCTGAGGCTGATGAAGCCACGAACAAGTTCATGTTCCGTGGAAGAGACTTGAAAACTGCTTCCCAGAACAGACTGTTCAGGAGATGATACAGCCTTTTACTGCGCTGAAAGACTTGATTATCCGATGTATATGAGGCAGTTTCTTCCAAGACACCCTAGAAGAAACTGCCCTTGCTGGAAGTCCTACATCGTTCAGATTCTCTCAAGAAACATACAAATCCTTCAGATGGAGGAACAATGCAAAGTTCTGATGTTCCAGTTGAGTGAGGTGGAGAAAGCATTGAAATGCTGCTTTGTTATTTCTAACATTGAGCTGTCTGGGTGCACTGAGCAGATTCAACAACCATTGCCACTGATTTCAACGAAAAGCCATGTAGTCTTAATGTTTTCAGAACCTCTGGAACAGCTTTGGAAAATTTGTCTTAGATGGCAGACATCTACAAATAATAGACATGCTTTGGTTTCTGGGAGGTTTCCAGTTGGATTCTTTGTACAGGCAACAGACACCCAGAAGTGGAAATAATTTCACTTCTTTCCCCGCACATATTGACAGAGTCAGTACTGAAAATGTTCACAGTTAAATGGCAGAACATTTACACTGCATATTGATGTGAACTGTACATGACTCGAGGGGCAAAACAAACCCAAAGGTCTTACAGTATATACAATTATGTATTTCCATTGCTGTATTGTTCTTGAAACCAAACTGGATAACAACATTTCTTGTATGGAAACCAGAGCAGGGCGGAGCTGAGCGGCGAAAATTTCCGCTCCCTGCTCACATAGGCGTTCGCTCCTTCACTCCATCCCTCAAAGTTATACCAGACAGCTCCGCTCCAAGCCTGCTCTCCGCTCACCTAAAATTTCATTCAGCTCTGGGGAAATCGCTCAAATTTAAAAGAGGGAGCATTTCCTGTGACCTGTCTGCTTGCTTTTCGAAATATTTTACAAACTCCATCTCTCAACAAATGACCTCGTAAGCTAACCGTTTAAAGCACACGTGAGTCTGGACTTGTGCATGCTCTAGACTCGTGGAGAGCGGTATCGGAACGGAACTGGAGGGAAATGGAACCATCGCTCTGGCCTTTGGATTAAAACTCGCTCTGCGCTCCGACTATATTGCGCACGCTCCGCGCTCCATTCACATGCCCTGATGGAAACGCTTCTCAATAGTTGTTTCCATCTGTAAAGTGAATTTGAAGCAAACTTTTGAAATGATGAAAAGAAAAAGCAATTTAGTCACATATCCATCAACTTCTTTGGAGTGAATAAAATAGGCGATGCAAAGTGTAGTTTTATCAGAAATTGTTGGTATAGGTCGAAGAAGAAGAAGAACTGATTCCATCAATATCATGACTGGGGTTCCAACAATGGTGTGGACTCAAAAGCATGACTTGACACAGAGTTAGGCAGGGTAACAGTCTTTACTGGGAACAGGTTCGGTAAATGGATGGTCAAGCAGTGGAGGCAAACAAATCAGACAGGGGTCAGGCAGAGACAAGGTCGAGGAAAATCATAAACAGTAGTCAAAACCAGGAAATACATACTTAGTAATCGCTAGGAACAAATTGCTGGGACGCTATGCATGGAGACAAAAGACGAACTGGCAACGGACAGGGGAAACACAGGGACTATAAATACACACACAAGGTAAACAGGTGAAAGTAATCAGGGCGGGGGAGGAGGACAAACCACACGAGCATGGAGAGGGGATCTGAAATGAGAGGAGAGGTAAATACACAAAATAAGACACAGCGAAAACTATAACATGGAGCAAATCACAGCAGTCAACCTTTTCTAATGCACCCATAAAAAATGTTGATGGAAACAGGTAACGACTACCACAGTGAGATAAGTTGAATCAGAGGAGAATGGTTGGTCTCTCTTCTGGAGGAACATTCAGAGGTTGTTAAATGCTAAACACACAGCTGTGTCCTGAGTGTGTCTGCCCCATAAAACCAATGTTGTGAATAGGTTGTATTATTGGCCACCAGAACAACAAAGGGACAGTGCCTGTTTTGTTCTCCCTGCTGTTAAAGTGTAATGGATGTGCACTACTGTGTGACGCCTCATGTAAAACCTTATTGGAGATTTACCCTCACTAGTCCTCACACGCGCACACTCGTGCACACACGCACACACAGTGTAGTGCGTTCCTTTACGGCCCCTAATAGCCTCAATTTGTTTCAAACTAAGTGCTTGTTGGGATTGACTAACGGCGTCTGAAAAGAGGTTTCAGTTTCAGCGTCTCCCATCACTGTCATGTTCTGCACTAAATGGCCTACCTCGGTTTTTATAACATGGTCTTAGTGGCTCCCTATGTGCCAGATCCTTCCCTTAGATCTGTCCATGCAGCTCCTGGCTTTCGACTAAAGGTTTGCTGTTATGGTGGAGAACTCTGCCGATTGAGATCAGTGAGGTTATTACACCGTTAATGTTTTCTTAGTCCCTTCTAAAACTTTTTATAGGGAAACAATTTATGATTTTTTTTATGTGTTGCTGGGTTTTCTCCTTCCACTTTTCCCATTTTACTTTTTTAAACTTAATTTTGTCTCCTGGTTTTTTCTTTGGTTTCTTTTAATCTGCTGTTTTTTTTTTTCTTTTGTTGGCCGGATGTGCAAAGGTCAGAAAGTAATGATATATGTTAAGTTCTCCATAAGAAAAGTAGTTAGTTACAGAATGAACATTCAGGTTCATGATGCCATCTTGACTCAAACAAAATACAGGAAACAAGTGGGCATGAACAGCTCTAATTCAAAGACATTTTCAGACCAGTCTAGTTGTATAGCTGCAGTCCCTACGCTGTAGTGAGGATGGTTAAGCATCACAGCTACTGAGGAATTGGACTTAATGACAGAATGGCTTGGTGGAGAATCCAGCAACCACGTTGAATGTATACGGTCAGTGCACATAACAAACCCAGTCATTGCACTAAATAAGCTACGGGAACTAGCAGACTTGCTAGCGGGTGTGCCATGGAGGACGGCTAGCTCCCAGCTCTCTCCTACCTGGACACTGCATGCGGCATAGAACCCATAGTTACGAAATTGCGCTATGAGCTTAAAAAAATATGGATATCAGCTGGTTCAAAATACAAGGAAGAAAATGGAGGACAATCTCCATCATTTGAATTCTTCAGCAGGTTCATACTATGAGGCATGAAAGAGAAATGACCCTAGCTTTGATATTCCTAGTGCTAGCAGCACACCTAAAAAGCTCGAAAAAGCCTTCTTTAAAGGCACCAAGAACCCCATTTTGGTCCACAAGATGGACGTCCCCTCAACACTCTCAAGTCTTGTGAAAGGCGTCTGTGACCCAAACAAAAGCTGTCCAATACATGGCAAGCCGCATCCTCTCAAATGGTGCAAAACTTTTAGAGGCAATAATCTTGGGGTAGAAAAAGACCTTTCTCAAAGTGTTGTGGCTCAGTGTTGTTGCAGTTAAGTGTATGGCGTGTGATAGCACCTATCATGACTCTGCACCTCAAGTAAAGGCTTCCTCAACTTTTTTTAAGAATTTTTTTTGTGAACATGGGAGAGAGAGGGGGATGTGACATGCAGCAAAGGACCTCCAGCTGTAATCAAACCAGGGTCGGCTGCGTTTATGGCATGCGCTCTAACCACTCGACCACCTGCGCACCAAGGCTTCCTCAACTTCACCATACAACGGCAGGGAGGGAGAAGAGAGTAACAGCATCAAAGCGGTTGTTAACTCAAACTGCACTGATGTTTGTGGTACTGGACAAGTTGGCCCAAGATTTGCTCCAAGATTTGCCTTGCGAATGAATATCCCAAAGGTCAAACAGACAAAACTATCAAGGCCTACGTCATCCTGGATGAGCAAAGCAATCGGTCGCGAGTGAGGTCCTCGATGGAAAGGGCCACAATCCCTGATCATTGAATGCAAAAATATACTCGACAATTGGCCAAAATCCCAACTCCAAGTGCAGCTCGACATCATCCTCATCTTCTCATGGTTTGGACCAATGGTAAATGTTTTTAAACACGGTAAAGCCTGACCTGCAAAAACTAATTTTCACAAATAAATAAATACAAAAGAATGGATTTGAAAGTGGACTGCCAGATCTGATTGAATTAACCTGAGGATAATTAGACAGGGTCATTTTCTACTTCCAGTCTGCAGTGAATTCAATCTTTTTTTCTTAAGTTAACATGTGTTAATTCAGCTTCACTGAGAAATAAAACAACTGACAGTTATGTAAATGCTCTACACAGGCACCACACTACTACATGCTGGCTCGTAAATATTTACATGTATAGCCTGAGGGGTCAACATGCTGTTATTCAGCGTGCACATATGTGTTAGTGTCAGTAAAGGAGCTGATTCCTTTAATTTAAAAGGCTTTAGGTTGTTTGACTGGCAGGAAATCGACCACTGCTGTGTAGTGGTGAAGAGAAGATGAAGAAGCTAACTCCATCTGCCTGCATCTTCTTCCAAAGAGAAATTGTTTAAAAGGAATTCATTGTTTTAACATATAGTGGTTGCTTTCAGTTTTCTGATGAGGAGGGTCTTGAATCATTCTTCCAGGAGGATCATACTTACCTTTTCAACACATCCTCATATCTAAATGACTGGATAAGTCTATAGCCAATGACTCCCATACAGGACCTTTGGAAATCTGCCAATGTATCTGTGAACCTTCGTTGTTACATGGTTAAAACTGTGAAACTGTCACTGTTTGGCTAGATTTAGGCAGCAAAACTACTTATTAAGGTCAGAAAATGCACTTTATAGTTACATAGTTAATAAGGTACATGGCTTTAACATCATGTAAGTTAAGATACTATACATGGATAGCTGTCTCCTTGGACACAGTCTTATGTTTTTATACAGCCTTTCTCCCTCTTTATACTGTTTCACCTGACATCCTCCTTTGCTTCTTTCATATTTACGACGGCCACTAGAGGTCACAACTGAACACGTAAATGTAGGTTGTAATAAGCGCAGTCGACCCCTCGGGCCACTTTTCTGGTGATGACTGACTGATTATATCACTGCCTCACTGTCTACAGAACAGTACAGGATAAGATCATGGCCAAAATATTTTACAAAATCACTTTAGTTATATTTTAATCACATACTTGTCAACCTGACTGTTATGAAACTAGGCAGGAGGGTGAAGAGTGATGGATCAAATATTCAAACCGTTGTCCCAAATAGGATTCAAGTTGGAAAATGTAATTATGCCCTCCTTTTTTTGACATATTTCTCACCCTCTTGTCATATTCTGTAAAATACACAATTTCTACTCATCATTTCTAATTAGAAGGTGACATGAACAGCTTTCATTATAGCTAGAGGAGGGTGATTTCTCTAAGACAAGAATGCGATGTGTGCAATATTTCCCTCGAGCACACACAGCTATTTTTGTCTTTGAAATACTGTATGGCTCAATAAAATGTCAGACATATTTCAAGCAAAGACACCAGAATCTGCTGTAACTGTGGTGCGAAGTGCTGACTTCCTTAAAGATGCTAATTTAAATAAAAAAATTAAATACATTGAATATATTACAAAAGCAAAAAGAAACGACTGACCTTTTTTTAAAAAAACAAATTAGACATGACAATAACAACAACCCAACAACCAACAACCATATATTATATATATTTACATTTGCATTGTTTGTTTGGTGGTGACCTCCTGTGGCTGTTTTAATTATTAAGGCAGCAAAGGAGGAAGTCATGACAAGGAGAAAAAAATATCAATCATTCTGCACAGGGAAGTAGACAGGGTGGACATATGGGTCAAACAAACACAGGACTTTAATTCAGGAGGACCGCTGTTTGTGTCACGTATGAAGCCAAAGGTCAACGGCGAGTTTTTAGCAACAAAGTTAACTTATGTCATATACGTAAAGTAATTAAAACTCTGTATGAAAGGTACATACATAGGTAAGTAAAATGAACTTATTAAAATACTTATTTCAACCCACTACAATGTTATCATAAACCTAAGTAGGTGGTTTTGTTGCCTAAACCTAACCGACAACGAGGGTCCAGAATGCCTGTTGTTGCTGTGCTGGAACATCCATGTCGCTATAAATGAAACACAAGTAATAATAATGTTAATGTTTCAGTGTGCCACCTGCAGACTCAGATTATTGTGATTATTTCACAATCAGCTCCTTTGTTTCCTGCTAAAGACTGAACATCAATTGAAGAGTGATTGCTCACTTTCTCATAGAGACTTGATTATAGACTACTTGAGAGATGATGACACCTTACAGACATGACAGACTTAATCAAACTTTGCATCATGTAGCATTGAGAATGACATCACTCTTACAACTGAGCTTTGTGTTAAACAGGTGGAGAAACGTCCAGTCAGTGAGAGATTCTCTTTAGTGGTTACCTGCCTGCACAGATGTGTGCTCAAAACCAAAAAACCTAAATGTGACAGGAGCTCCCTTCAGCTAATATCCCACATGGTGAGCAAGTCAAAGGTTCAAATGCTTCTGTAAAACCCCGCGTCTCTTTCATCTCTCTCCTCTTGTGTCGTCCTTGAAATGAAGATGGTGGGCTTTTTCTTTTGGAGCGGCCAGAAGGCAGCTGGGCTTAAGACTTTGATGTTATTCCCTCACATCTGAGAGGCATTGAGCACAGAGAAAACGACTGGAGATTTGACGGATGAGATACATGAAAAGACAAGTCAAGAGTCCAGTCAGGATAAGACTGCATTGAAGAAATGAAATTAAGGTTTAAATTAGCATTACAGTGCTAGAAGATACTTTAACTGGAAAATTACTGATCCAAATGTAATTGAGGTGACTGATTATGATATTCATGTTTTTCACCTTATCCTCAAGTGTGACCTCTGTTTTCACTCAGATAGTGATCCATCTAAATATTTTACCTATAACCCGTTTTTGGAATTATCAGATTTTTCCCTGGTCAAAAATGTTGATTCACGACAGAGACCACCAAACAGATGAAGAAAACACAACCCACTGTTGGATAATAGCTTCAAAAAGATTTTGACATCCTCTATTTCACAATATGTAGCAAATCACATGATGTAAAAACTGAAACCTTCCCCGCCCCTCTCTGTTGTCTGTACAAGACTGTGGATTATTCACTTAAGTTGTTCCATGCTGCCGGACTGTAGATTTCTTTGTGAAGGACTTGGATTTTCCATGACATTATGTGACTTCATGTATGTTCTCGATTGCCTCGTCTGAGTGCCTCTCTCCGCTTCGCTAACAGAGAGCAATAGTCGCTAATATTAGTTTAGAAGTGGAGTCTACCAACATAAACTACCGACCGGCTTCCAGCACAATTCACAATAAGATATGATTCACATTATGTTTGCCCAACAGCATCACGGTACAGCAATTCTATGAAAATTGTGACACTGCAAGATAATCATCTAACGATACATCATATCTGTAAATGAAGAATTAAAATATTCCTTAAAAGGCAAAATACAGGAAGCATTATTATTATTATTGTTATTGTTATTGTTATTATTATTATTATTATTATAATCATCATTATATCTTTGCTTTGCTCTTGTCTTGTTTCAGTTTTCTTGTCTTTCACTCAGTCTGTAAAGTGCTATATATATATATATATATATATATATATATATATATATATATATACACACATCTCTGAATATCCCTGGTGAAGGATCAAGTCTTATCTTATTTAATAGAATTTTGACAATTGGCGCCTGCGTATCGATAATCGTCTCTCAAGAGGAATTATCACAATATATTGAAGAATCGATAGATTGCCCCACCTCTACCACATGCTGAGCTTAGAAATGGGGCAAACTTCAACCGTGCTCTTACAATGTTTACGAAGCATAGCGACCGCTTAACCCTGACCTTAAAACATCTTAACCACAAAATAAAAGTGAACCCTGGAGAAACATTTCCCCATGGGACTTCAAGTTTGAAACATAGATCACACGCGGACTCTACATAAAGCATAATAAAATACATTACAGATGCAATAAAACACACCATGTGTAAAACTGTACATCAAGTGACAGCATAACATAAATCCTTAAACCATCATCATCCATCAGAGCTTCAAATAACATCACAATTTCCAGCCTCTAGTCCCCACAATATGATGAATAGATAGAGCATGAACACATGAACGAACACACACACACACACACACACACACACACACACACACACACACACCTCACATCTTTCTATGCACCACTATTGTTTTTCATTCCTCAGTGAATTCATAATCTTAAACAGCTGATCCATTATGTCTTTGTGCGTGCGCGCGTGTGTGTGTGTGTGGTACAGCATGGACTAAAAAGTGCAGCAACATGTGCAAAATGAACGTGCTCCATCACTGAGTGAACATGCATCATATAAACAGTTTGTGACTATTTGTGTGTAAAGTCTCATTGTCTGCAGTCTTTTGTGTGATAATGAGCCGTTTTATTCTCTCTGTTTTTGTCATTACTCATCCATCAGCCAGGTCTCTGCTCATCTCCCAGACATTCATCATTGTGAAGAAATCCTTCCTAATAATTCCCATTTGTTGTCTTTTCCATCAAAGGACAGACAGTGATGTGTATTGATTTGTGTGCGTTTACAATCACA
>CAEMYA010000462.1:1505156-1538479 GCA_903131615.1 Diplodus sargus | reverse complement strand
TATATATATATATATATATATATATATATAGCAGCTCTGTTAAGGTTTGGCAGGAAAAAAATAACATATACACATTCTCAAACACAAAACAGCATACAGCAAGTGGTGCTAAATGGAGAGAGTGTTGTGCAATAACAGTGTTTGACATGCTGCAGGGCTCGGGTGCTCGACCGAGGGTAATGGCTTTGCAGGCGTACAGAATGTGGAGGTGCCGCTGCCGTTAATCCCGTTGGGAATTGGGGCCATTATGGAAATATAGTCGGCAGCGCCCTTGGCTTGCTCTGCAATATGGCGAGTGACCTCTAAGCGCATGCGAGGCAATTAACAGCAAATGAAATCCATGGAGGCGCTGTGATTGGATTATTTTGGTCATCTCTGGGCTGCGCTTTTTTGGCAGGGTGAAATGAGGAGCTGGGAGCTGTATGGCATATAAGGGTAGGCCTATTTTTGCTCCAATTACTGCTCTGTTGCTGCCTGTGTCTTTTATCAGACAGACGGGAGGGAGTGCACTGTGATATAGCTCTCAGGGTAGCACAGACTCATCGTTGTCCTGGCTCAGTGAGCTCTGGTCGTACAGAAACATAAAACGTTCACCGACTTCAAAGCTTCTGTGTCGTCATCAGAGAGAATTCCCCACCAGGTGCAGTGCCTCTGAAACACATAGTAAACACAAAGTCTCTTTCTCATCTGTATGCCCTCACCGGTACCCCCCTTCAACACATATTCTCACTCAGCTGTGGCGAGAAAAATAATAAGTCCTGAATTTAACATATTCCAGTGTTTGGGCTGACATAAAAGGCATCCCTGAATGCACACACACCCCTAAACCAGCAGCCCCTGTGACATTGGCAGAGTGATCAGGGTCAACACTTACAGCCTCCCTCCTGTTCACCATCTGTAGCCTTTGGCTCGCAATCTTCACTTACTTAGTTTAAAGAGTTCACGTACTGAATATGTATGCTCTCTTTAGCGGGAGGTATGTCTTGAGGGCATTTAGTCAATCCGCACTTCAAAAGCATGCATATATAGTACGTTCTTTACTTGCACAAACCTATTAACATACGTATCTATGTATTAATATGATACTTGATTCGTAAATAGTAGCGTGTTTTGCATTTCATTGGCTTGGTGATGGTGTAAGCAGGAGGGCTGAAGGTGCAGGTGGTGAATAATTTATCCCTGGAATGTTAAAAAAGGGTGGAGTTTAAACCATGAAAGTATGCTCAAATCTAGACACATCTGTTCAGCCAGGATACTTTGCAGATATTTGTCTACCTCGAATGTCACAGAGGATGGTATATTCTACATGATGACCACTGTATTTCATGCAGGTAATGGCATCTCTGTATTGCTGTCATTTGCATAACTGATGGAGAATGAGATCCTTGGTGGTGAGTGCATTATTCAACATTTGTGACTTTCAAAGGAAACAATACAATGCAAGATTAGAATTCTCCCAAGCATACAAGTGACGAGCGAAAAGGTTTAACGAGAAACAATTAATCACCCACTGCATCTGACCAGCTCTTACCAACCAGTCCAGTGATTCAAACTGGTGACCTTATGTTCTGTTACCTTCAGGGTACAGCTGACCTTTGAGTCAATCAGGAGCAGAGTCAGTAGTCTTGTAGAGTTCCCTAAAGAGGTTTCCTCAGAGACGGCAGCCATCAAGACCGGAAGATTTTTTGTTAAAGAAGCACCGCAACCAATGGAGGAAAAAACATGAAGTTGTGTCTGGTTGCCTTGGCTCAAAGTTGTATTCCATGTAATTTTATTTTCATCATACACTCAAGTGCCACTAATATTCAGGGTTGGGTCAGATGACTTATCCCCATGATAAAATGTGGTCAGTTAAACGCTAAATGGATTTGAATTTAAATTTAGATATGTTCTGGTCCATCAATCTCTCAAGGAGCTTTACAACATTTACCACATTCACCCATTCACACACACTTTCATACACTGATTGCAGAGGCACCCAAGATGCTAACCTGCTAATCAGGAGCGACACAATGCTTCCTATCCTTCCTCTATATCCTCACCCATTCACATGTACACTCACACACCACTGGAACAGCCACCGGCAGAAAATTGGGGTTCAGTGTTTTGCCCAAGGGCACAGCAGATTGGAGAGCTGGTGATGGAGGACCTGACCTTACAATTAGTGGACAACATGGTGTACCTCCTGAGCCACAGATGCCTCTACCTACTGAATTATAAATGATATGGGAATTTTTTACAATTAGGAACATAATCCATCGGATAACATGATAACAAAAATACTTTCGTATTACTTCAAAACCAAACATTGAAAATATTGCAACTTCTCGCGAGAAAATAGCCACAGTTCCACAAATATTCTTTTTTCTCTTTAGACATCTGCAAATAAATATGCACTATGCATATTTACATTACTGTACATTACTAACACAATCTCCAGGTGTGTTGTGTGCATTCTACAACATGTGGAATGCTATTTCTTTTTTGAAGATTGTATTTTTTGCTGCCATTTTGAATCAAAGGCTTAGGAAGACTCTTGTATGGTGCAGGATAAAAGGACAAAATCATCCCGCTGAGATGCCGGCAGGGGCTGTATCCTTGAGTAAGCCATCTACTGATGTGTCCAATGATAAGCTGGGCTGGTAACTGAACAGCCAGCGGTGGGAAATGAGGATCCAAATGTTGGAAAGAAGAAGCTGACTATTAATTCGACAAAGGTCATACCTCGTGTGATTTACCTAACAACCCACTGGATCAGCTACTGCCCCAGTTGGACATTTTCCTCAGCTAGAAAATAGCATTCTTCTGCTAGCTATATTAGCTACTGATGGGCTTTCCTCCTCTTATTTTGTATCTCAGTGGTGGAGTGGAGTCAAATATAGTCCATTGCTGCCACCAACTGAATAATATAAAAGAAATTTAGTGTCAGGAAAGTAAAAGCTTCAGTCAAAAATGTGCAACAGAAAAACATTTTACCATGCGCACATTTTTTGAAGTTGCAGTATGTAAATCGTCCCTTCAGAAGCTTTTGGTGTCTTGAAAGACTGAACTTATTAAGTCGAAGGAGGAGAGTTAAAACGTATGCATCAGGGCTGTAATTATGTTTATACAAGCCATCAGTGCTCTACATATTGCCCTGGGAAGTAGATGTGAGAAACTGATGAAGGACGGTCCCTCCCCTGTCACTTGTTCACTGCATAAATTTGAATACAGAACCTCTTTTACTCATTGTGATGCCCAAATCTGGAACCTCAGAATTTGTTTTCATCTTTGAAATTCATTACAGAAACTGCTGCTGACAACCACACACTCCTCATTCATTTTGATCTTCAGTCTTAAAATGGTACTTTGTGGATCACCTGCGGATAGAGTTTAGATGAAATAAAAACAAATCACCAGCAAAGAAGAGGAATTAAAGACACGAGAAAGGAGGATAGTCATGGGAAATGTAATTAAAATCTAGACTTTGTTTTGATGTCAATTCATCAGTTTTATGAGGTTTGGTATGTTTGTCTCAACAAAGAAGTATATAAAACAGAGCTGAAATGTAAATACAAATTTTGCCTTTCATTTCTTGAAAAAATAAAGATGTAGGGCAAAAGCATGTGCAAGAACATCCACTCTACTATTTAAACATCACCTTCGCATCACCTTCTTAGTTGATCAAGTTTTAAAAGGTTTTTGTCGCTGGGGAAAAAAAACTAGAATGACACTCAGTAGGGCAGATATCTCGACCAAACGCTTAAAGTCCCCTTTCATGCACTCAAACCTAATCCAGAATCCAGTATCAAACTCTGTAGCCCTGCAGCAAACAAACTTTTAGCTGTAGCTGCTTTTAAGGCCACCAGATCTAGGATCCAGATCAGACTGTAGTCACTCATACTTAGTGAGAAATTAACAAAAATGTGAATGTGAAAGTGAGAAAAATAACCCTTGACTATTCTGGCCCGAGACCCACCCTCCATCCAAATTTTGTGTGAAATCTATTATTGGAGTAAGGTTCAGGAACTTGACCACGCCACTCCTCCTTACTGATCTGCCACCCAGGCCAATCCAATCCAAGTCTCATCAAACCACCTGTGCCTCATTAACTAACCCATCTATACGCCCTCATTCAATCGCCCATGAAATCTATATAGGCAAGCCTAACCAGTTCTCTTCCGTTCGTCTAAAGTTCTTTTAACCCTCCCCCCCAGAACGTCTCCTTCTCCACTATCCTCTCACAGGATCTCCAGCAGCCCAGCAGCCTTTGACATCAAACATCCCATGGCAAAAAGATCCTCACAGGAACCCAGGCCATTCCAGCACAGGAACCACAGGCGGGGATGATGAAACCACGCCGACCAAGACTGTGTCCATCGTGACGTACCCCCATTGTGAGTCTCAACCTCCCTGGTTCTGAGACACCCCACTCAAACCCTCCATCTTCATCCACCAAAATTGAACCCTTCTACCCTCATCCACTAACCTTGACCCCTCCCTTTCTTCATCCACCAACCTTGACCCCATTCCCTCACCTAACAACCCTGACCCTCTTTTCCTATCATGTCCAAAATCTTCTGCCAATTTAAATAAACCACCTTAACGTTAAATTGTGGCGTGGTCTTGTTAGTGAAGTAATGGTTTTTGTGTAAGCCTGCAGACTGATTGAAGTTTGATTGAAATGTATTCTCATGTTTTGAACAACACCATGTTGAACATGAACATGTCCCCCTTGCTGTTTTTTCTGAGAATCATTACTGCTTTTGCCCTTAGCTTTGTCATAAACATGCACCTCTATTTTATGCGTGCATCCCAAAAAATATTTTCGAAAAAGAAATTTAATATCATTAATATATGACTCATGACTTGTACCAGTAGTTGACTAGAACAATCTTTAATCAGGACGTGAGGCTTAATACAGCTTTTTCTCTGATCATGAAAATACTTTTTTTAAATATGTGTTTTTTATAGGATGGTGTTAACAAGCTAAAGTTATACTTGCCGAGTTCTGTGCTGGTTTATTGATGACAGAAATTAAAATAATGTGATTAACTCACCAGGCAAATATAGGCTGCATCAGCCGTCAGGAAAATTCAATCAAGAAGTTTCAAAGTTATGTGTACTGTTTAAACCACTTTGGAATTAATGTGCCCTTATTACTGTCTACAATCTGTAAGATGGCCTTGTTTAAAAGAGCCACTTTTGCCTATCTTGTCCTGTTGCGTGTCTGAATTCGGCCCTCATTTGACCTGCTCAGCCCTGGCAGGATGAAAATAACTACAAAGGGAGATAAAGAAAAGCTAATTTCCATCGCTGAGTGTGATTTCTGTTTCACTCGTCGAGTCAGCTGGAGGTGAATTTAAGAGGCAGAAACCCATAAATCAATCCACCTGGGAGTGTGCCTCAAGGCAATGCTTTCACTGCACGCTGCAGTCACAATGCTAAATTGGCTGAATAAGGACAAAAGCACGAGGAAGATTCAATACCGTTCATGTAGCCCGGGGTAGAGAACAATGCAGACGACACAAGCTTGTGCAGAGTAAAATCCCTCGCAGTGAATGTGCCTTCACGGTGCCTTCTGTGATATCAAGATAACAGGTCCTCACCTGCAGATGAAGCCATTTAAGAACCTTAAGCATGGTGGTCCAACTCAAAGAGAAGATGCTGTTAGCTGAATACATTTTTTTTTTTTGTTCATCAGCCATCACACACTACACTGATGATTGTAAGATTATATTCAGATTTTTATGGGAGTCATACTTGTGATAAATTCTAGAGATGATAGTCTATTTTCTTTCTTTGCTGAATAAAATGTACGCTCGTACATGGACTTTTTCATACTTCCTATCTGAACCATGTTAAAATGACCAAGAGCTTTTTGCAGCCCAATCACCAGGACATAATATTGGCAGTAAACGTTTCTGCAAAACACAGAAATGTCCAGTGTTGACATTTGTACCAAATGTGGCATATCGTGTTCAAATTATATTGCAACAGACTGGGTTGATTATGTTATGTGTAGGTTACTGTGTGATACTGTGTGTTAACCCAAGGTGAAATGCTAATGAAAGGCAGTTGCTTAGTTTTCCCTAATCCCTAATGTCAGTGAACGTATTCAAAGTTAAGGAACTGTGAAGCCTGTTAGTCATTTTCAGCTACTTACCTATACAGGGAGTGTGTGAGATAGCTTGTCTGTGATTGGCTGAGAGTGAGAGAGGTCAGGGTTGTTAGAGAGGTCTGCGGGTGAATGAATGAAAGGGAAATGCTAGTCGTGTGTGCACTTTTAAGGTAGCGAGTTTTATTATTTTGCCGTTGGCTATGACCCACAGTAGCCTGTGTTCAAGTGATAAATAAAGAAAGAGAAAACCCAGCTGAACTTCTCGTAGCTTCTCATTTAGAAACGCTTCAATATGATTATTCAACATGAAAAATAGCTATGTTGTAGTTTAACAACGCCTCTTAAATTTTTTTTTTTTATATTTTAAGATAGGTATTACATGAAAATGTGTTTTGATGACATTCCTATTAAGTATTATGCACTTTATTTCCTTAATCCTCACTCAGTGAATGTATGTGGTCTTTAGCATTGCCCGTCTTGCCAGAAAATTGTGGGGTTGTTACGTATGATATAGTTGCTATGGTGGTTGCTATTGCTCGGACTGTCCATATGGTTCTGACATCCGAGCAGCCTGCATGTAGCCCACAGTTCAAACGCGGCCTCATTCAGTGCATTACATGACACTCAAGAAAACCGAATTACTGGGTTAGTCCGACTATGATCGGATTTTTAATATGCATGTATGTCTGACTAAAACCTTAGTCTGACTAAAATCAGACCGGATCGGATTTCTCATAGTCGGATTAAAACACCTAGATTATTCAATTGATAGTCGCATTACTCCTGCATGTATACGTTTTATCAGATCAGATCGGATTTTTCATTCTGCGCACGCTCAAGACTTTTTCCCCGGGGCCGTGAGCCGGAAGTAGAAGGACGACGGTGGCGGTGTGTTTCCTCCAAAATCACTTCAAGCAAGAGTGTCATTGTGCATCTAGTTTGTGTAATTATCATGGCAGAGGTTGTTTTTGCTGGTGACGTAGGTCAGCTGGAGTTGGCTCTATTACCACTAGTTGAAATGGGTACAGCGCCACCTATCGTACCGGGGTATGACATGCTTCGGCCAATAATTAAATTTTCTCACTGGCATGTATACAATTGCAGTTGTCTGACTGAGTAGCATAGTCGAACTATGGCTGTAATACGACTAAGCTGTGCATTGATACATACTGACTGTATTAACAAAACCTGATAGGCATAGGAAAGTGCATTGATCCTACCGTCCAGTAGGTGGCGCCTGCTTGACACAGTCCCACAGTTTGACACAGTCCCACAGTTTGACAACTCCCATCTCCCATTGTCTGAGAGCACACCAGAATGCATTGTCGATTCCGCAGTGACCGGAGAAAGTAAGAGCAACAGGGTGCCTGTTTCAACGCCAGCCCTAGAGTTACGTGTTGCTGGAAGCATCAGCTTTCGTCTGTGCAACCGTTACTCAAAGGGAGCAACCAGACGTTTGGACTTTAACCGCTTAGGCCGCAGTCTTTCACCTCGCTGGACGAGTCGAAACTGCCCCATGTTACCAAACAGACTCCGGATCCAGAATAGACACTGTGCAACCAGCCTCTTTCACCATGTGCAGAAGGAGGATTTTTCCCTCAGAAAACAACCGCTTTGCCCATTTTCTTCATGCCGATGTTGACCAAGCTGCCACAGCCAACGCAGGATGCTGCAACCGCCTTTAATCTACGCCGAGGAAATGAGTTAGATTAAAGAGGACACGCGGCACAAGTGAGGCTTAATTAGTGTTTGGGCAGATACTTAGCGTGTATTGTATGCTTGTGAGCTACAATAATTTGTAAGTTTGTGGACCACCGAGTCCTTTTCAATTGCTGTCAGTTTAACTATGTGAAACGTTGTTGTTATACAGTCAGAAAATCACGATCTGATTTGAGCCTCTCTACTCTGTGGAGCGGAAATGTGTTAGCTTAGCTGCCGCTAAGGGTGTTGGCCCCTTTGTCTTCGTTTCTCTCCCTCATTCTGTCGTTTGTATCGTTTTTTCACTTTGTGTAGTTATCTGGGCTGTTATATTATTTGTGTCCTTTCTGTAGCTGTTTGATGGTGCTTTACCAATAAAAAGCAGTGATTTTACAGCATCATACAGATGACATATTTTTCTTTTATATATTTCCAACGGCTGGTTTAACCCGGACGTTAATCGTTATTTTTCACTAGTTTTAAATGAAAACGTTTTAAACCATACCTACCACTATGTGAAAGAGAAATGGACACTTGGTTAATTTACAGAAATGTGAATCAAAATGGCAGACCTCCTGTATGGGTTCACAGGGTTTTTTGTGCATCTGGTCATGATACATATGCATACCGAATGTCGTGCTTGTAGGGGGCGGGGCTTCAAGCTTGAAATCCTGTAGGTGGGGGGGTTCAGGCTAGAAATCTTCCAGGGGCGCTGTGGAGGCATCTTGTCACTGAAAAGGCCCAGACTCTACATACAAAATGGTAAAAGTCATTAGGGGGCGCTACTGAGCTGTTGTGGCAAAGAATTCCCCCAAATTAATTCCTGGCTATATCCATGAGACCTATGAGTCCTGAAAATGTCATGAAGATTAAAAAAGTTTTTGGTTTCGGTTAGATGCCACGCCCACACCAAATCATGTTGGATCATAAATGTTTTCACTAAATGTGACGTGTGTGCGGAGTTTGGTTAGCTTTGGGTTTAGGCTGCCATACATGCGCTTCTTGTCGGAGACGAACATTTTGAACTTACAGAAACAATGGGTCCTCGCAGTGATAGTGCTGAGGCACTAAAGTTGCTGGTTACGTGACGTGGAAGCAGGCAATAGAAAAGAATAGGCCAATAAAAATCTCTCGATTTAAGGGTAGTTATTGTGAAACTATCAGGAGGTGGAAGGGAAGATGATGGTCTTATTACAAGCCAACAAGGCTGCCCGTTTGACTGCAGTTACAGTCACACCATTGGATATTCTGAAGGAGACCTGCTGACATTTCCAGCCTTTTTAGTACCATCAAAAAAATGGGGTATATTTTTAAGGAACTTTTATTTTATTTAACCTTTCCTTTTGGAGAGACCAAAATAGACTGAAATAGGCATTTTGAGCCAAATCATAATGTTTTCCTAATCTTTACCATGTGTTTTTTGTGCCTAAACCTAACCAGAGCATAAGCAGAGCATTGTGACGAGAAAAAAAGAAAATTCAACCTGAACATAGATGAAGTTGCAACATAAAGAACGTTCAGTTTTAATGTAACTTTGGTTTTGCAGGAACTTGCTTGATTACCATTAATTCCAGTGATTTGGTTGCCTCTTATACCTCTTATTTGAACAAAGTGAGCTCTTTTCAAAAGCAGACATCCATCCATCCATCCATCCATTGTCAACCGCTTATCCATAGTCGGGTGGCGGGGGCAGCAGCTTCAACAGCGAGCCCCAGACATCCCTTTCCCCGGCCACGTCGGCTAACTCTGACTGAGGAATCCCTAGGCGTTCCCAGGCCAGAGAAGAGATATAATCCCTTCACCTGGTCCTGGGTCTACCCCGAGGTCTCCTCCCAGTCGGACGTGCCAGGAACACCTCCCTAGGAAGGTGCACTGGTGGCATCCTCATCAGATGCCCGAACCATCTCAACTGGCTCCTCCACGCAGAGGTGCAGCGGCTCTACTCCGAGTCTCTCCCGGATGGCTGAGCTTCTCACTCTAGAACATCAATATCTCAATACAATTACATTTTGACTGTACAGAGGCCATTTGGAAAACACAGGGTTAGGGTCTCAGAAGCTAACTCTGTGGAGTGCTATAACCAAACCCTCCAAAATGTCTATTCAGAAAACTGTAGGTGATCCACTGCCCACAGCATCCATTTTTTCATCCAGCTACATTAAATTAATTTTGAGGTGTGGCATGAGGCAAAACAGGTTTTGAACACAAAAGCAGTAGACTATTTGCCTGCAATGTCTAAAAATGTGCTTCAGGCATTTCCTAGAAATGCAAGACAAAAATACCTTTCTGGTCTCTGTATCTCAGCCCTGGGGCAAAAGACTATAATTCCCATTTGAGGCCCAAGTTGGAAAGGTTAAAGAGCCTTTGCCTTGGGGGCACAGCCAGCAGGGAGATGGCAGCCCTGTGGTGAGAATAGCTGCAGTTCTAAAATGCTGTAACGCAAGTAAAAATGGAGCTGCTGGAAGGTGAGGATGTTTCAGCTGCAAGCAGACAGCTGTTGTGGATTGGTAGTACTGTTAATTGGGAGTACTGGATTGGGCAGATACCTGACACGTGTCATTACTAACAAAGCCTCTGATACTGTATGGTGTCACTGAAGCACACACTCGCGCTACAGACTCTGCTACACACAAGGAAATCAAAGGTAAAATGAGATAAAAAACAGACTTACTTTCTCTGAACTTTGATTAGTTGCTTATTTGAAGTAGGGCTGCACGATACTGGAAAAAAACTGAAATTGCGTTTTTTTTTTAAGCCCTGCAATATATATTGCAATATGAAAAAATACAGGAATTTTCATCAGATGACCTGAATAGCACTTTATGTTATGCTGCACTGCTGCTATCTTGTGGACAATTATCCTCTTTTTGGAATGTTACGAGTATGGCTTTTGTCCGTATTTTAGAGATATTCTTATTGTTACTTTTATTTCTTGCTTTTATTGTGCTGGGACCTGACAACATGTTTCGTTCTATCATGTACAAATGTGAATTGAAAGACAATAAACAAACCTTTGAACCTTTTGAGCTCTCGATATTAAAATGGAACATTCAACTGACTAACAATGAGTGAACAGGCGATTCAACCTTTTATTCAACAACTGAAATCTTTTACAGCAAAATTAAACATCTTTCTTTTGATCAAAAATGATTAAAAAAAAATAAAATAAGAGCAGCTCTACATCAGATTCCTGAGTGGTCCACAACCCCCTCTTTTGTAAATAGTAGAAAATAAATAAACACGCTTTAACAAAACAATATTAAAATATCCATCCATCCATCCATTTTCGTCAGCTATTCCGGGGCCGGGTCACGGGGGCAGCTGCCTGAGCAGGGACACCCAGACTTCCCTCTCCCCGGACACTTCCTCCAGCTCTTCTGGGAGGATCCCAAGGCTTTTCCAGGCCAGCTGAGTGACATAGTCACTCCAGCATGTCCTGGGACTTCCTTGGGGTCTCCTCCTGGTGGGACATTCCAGGAACACCTCCCGAGGGAGGCGTCCCGGGGGCATCCGAAACAGATGCCCGAGCCACCTCAGCTGGCTCCTCTCGATGTGGAGGAGCAGCGGCTCTACTCCAAGCTCCTCACCCTATCTTTAAGGAAGTGCCCCGCCACCATGCGGAGGAAACTTATTGCAGCCGCTTTTACCAGGGATCTTATTCTTTCGGTCCTGACCCAAAGTTCATGACCATCGGTGAAGGTAGAAACGTAGACTGACCGGTAAATCGAGGGCTTCGCCTTTTGATTCAGCTCTCTCTTCACCACTACAGACCGATACAACGACCGCATTACTGCGGCCACTGCACCAATCTGCCTGTCATCTTACGCTCCATCCTTCCCACGCTCTGAATAAGACCCCAAGATACCTCCACTTGAGGCAGGAACTCTCCCCCAACCCGGGGGAGCAAGCCACCTTTTTCCGGTCGCGAACCATGGCCTCGGACTTGGAGGTGCTGATTCTCATCCCAGCTGCTTCACACTTGGCTGCAAACCGCCCCAGGGCATGCTGGAGGTCCTGGCTCGAAGGAGCCAACAAGACCACATCATCCGCGAAAAGCAGAGATGAAATCCAGTGGCTCCCGAACCAGACTCCCTCCGGCCCGTGGCTGCGCCTAGAAATTCTATCCATAAAAATAATGAACAAAACCGATGACAAAGGGCAGCCCTGCTGGAGTTCAACATGCACTGGGAACAGGTCTGACTTGCTGCTGGCAATGCGAACCAAGCTCCTGCTCCAGTCGCACAGGGACCATACAGCAGAGGGCCTCCAACCCCGTACTCCCGGAGCACCTCCCACAGAATGTCACGAGGAACACAGCCGAATGCTTTCTCCAAGTCTACAAAACACATGTGGACTGGTTGGGCAAACTCCCATGAACCCTCAACCACCCTGTGGAGGGTATAGAGCTGGTCCAGTGTTCCACGGACCGAACGAAAACTGCATTTTTCCTCCTGAATCCAAGGTTTGACTATCTGGACTTGAGGCACTTAGGGCGGATCTCATCCACCTCCGGTGCTTTGCCACTGAGGAGCTTCCGGAATTCCTCATAGACTTTGGCTTGGGTGATGAATGGGTCAACCTCTGAGTCCCCAGCCTCTGCTTCCTCTATGGAAGGAGTGTCATTGGGATTGAGGAGATCCTTGAAGCATTCCTTCCACCGCCTGACAATGTCCCCAGTCGAGGTCAACAGCTCCCCACCTCCACTGTAAACAGTGTTGGTGGAGGACTGCTTCCCCCTACTGAGACGCCGGATGGTTTGCCAGAATTTCTTCGCGGCCGACCAGTAGTCCTCCTCCATGGCCTCCCCGAACTTTTCCCCAACACAATTTTTTTCTTCCTGTGCTGCCGCACGCTTGGCCTGTCGGTACCCGTCAGCTGCCTCAGGAGTACAACCAGGCTCAATAGGACTCCTTCTTCAGCTTGACAGCATCCCTTACTTCCAGAGTCCACCACCAAGTTCGGGGATTGCTGCCACCACAGGCACCGGAGACCTTACGGCCACAGCTTCGGACAGCCGCGTCAACAATGGAAGTGGAGAACATGGTCCATTCGGACTCAATGTTCCCAGCCTCCCTCGGGATCTGGTCAAAACTCCCCCGGAGGTGGGAGTTAAAGACCTCCCTGACAGAGGGTTCCACCAGACGTTCCCAGCAGACATTCCCTGGATCATTGACCTCCGGCCTAGGGTGTTCTGGTGCCGCGTGCACATACGGACACCCTTATGCTTGAACATGGTGTTCGTTATGGACAAACTGTGACTACAGAAGTCCAGTAACAAAACACCACTCGGGTTCAGATCGGTGAGGCCGTTCCTCCCAATTACACCCCTCCAGGTAACACTGTCGCTGCCCACGTGAGAATGACGGAGTTCCCGGTTGGAGCACTCTCCAGTACCCTTACTAGGGACTCCAAGAAGACCGGGTACTCTGTACTGCTGTTCGGCCCATAACCCGAGACAACAGTGAGAGACCTATCCCTGACCCGAAGGCGCAGGGAAGTGACCCTCTCGTTCCCTGGGGTAAACTCCAACACATGGTGGCTGAGCTGAGGAGCTATAAGCAAGCCCTCACCAGCTCGCCGCCTCTCACCGCGGGCAACTCCAGAGTAAAGGAGAGTCCAGCCTCTTTTCTCCCCAGCGAAGAGTCACCGTTGGGTCGCTGAGTCCCCCGCCCACGACTGCTACCCAAATCACACTGCACCGGCCCCTTCTGAACCCTCCTGCGAGTGGTGAGCCCACTGAAGGGCGGGCCCACGTCGCTTGTACGGACTGCGCCCGGCTGGGTCCCGTGGGCAAAGACCTGGCCACCAGGCGCTCGCTTAGTTCATATTTTATATTTGTACTGTTCCTATTACTACTACTACTTTCCCTTGAGATAAATAAAGTTGTGGTTTGTGATAATATTAATGGTAAACCTTCGAAGCACCAATCAATCAACAACCACAAACAGGATACAAGCAGCAACTAAATATATCCAAGACATCAACTCATATGTCTATCACAAGAAAACAAAAGTCAACCTACGATGCTAGGTGAAATGCTTATTTCTCCACAGACCTTCCTGAAGCCAGCAGCAGCACAGCTGAATGCCTGACACCTTAAACTAGCTGCCTTTTTGCCATTGTTTTGCTTGATGTCATGTGAAACTGAAGCAGCCTGGCACTGCTAAATTTGGGGAAATTGTGGTAAACAATCAGTCCGCTGAGTGGCTTTAAAATAACAAACACCTTTCCACAATGTATGACAATATCAGAAAAAAATCTGGTTGTTCTAGCATTATATTGAACCTTTATTTTGCCTATAAGACACATAACTAGATGAACCTGTGGTGACATTTTGACATCATACAGAAATAGGTATTCAAGAAATATTTGTTGCAAATGGCCAATAAAAAACAAAACACAATTGCAATAAGTGCTGCTTCGGTTAGATTAGTCTGATTGACTAACATTAGCTAAATCATGTAATGCGAATGTTAATGCATACCTCGCTTCAAAATATCCTAATGTGAGAACATAAATACGGAAATGTAAAGACACTACATAAAGAGTAATCTACATTACTCATAGTGATAATGGTCTTTGTTAGCTACAGCGAACATTACACTTCTTAAATGAAAATAAAGTTTGTGTAGGCATAAATAGTCCATCTATCTCATTGTCACCTGCAGTTGGTGCTCATTTCCATTGTCATGTTGTGTCTTTTGCGCTTGTGGAGTTGCTGTATTTGTGTCAACACTTCTCAGCCACCATACATTGCCCACAGATTTATGCCTGATATGTGTGGTGTTTGTTAATACTCTGGCATCTTGCCTAGAATTACAAATAAAGCTCTGTGGGTTAAAAAAGGTCTTATCCTCATATAATAAGTAGGGCAGGACCTTCACATTTAAGAAGGTGGGTGCTGTCAAATATGGCCAAACTTCGTGATTGAGGCTAATAAGCCTGCCAGTGTACTTTTACACATAAAACTTGCCAGGCTCATCCATAAATTAGGGTTAAAAATAAGCCCAAACTTCAACACAGAAGACTCTGGTTCCATTCCCTCTCCCAACCCTCATTCTCCTCAGTTATTGCCCTCAGCAGGCTTTTCTGCCTTCAGGCCTTCGGATGACAGTCGACAGGCACCGTGACCATTGATGTGGTGAAGCTAGCTGACTCCCTTGTTTTTTAAGTGTCATGTGGAGGAGAGAGGGGTTTGAGTAGCCACCCAGACCAACTTAGGATATTATTGCTGGCCTCTGAAAGCCCATGAGACCGTGCAGTACTTTGTGAAAGTCTCTGACAAGCCGCTCAATCAAATCCCAGCATTCTTTGCTGGAACCCACGAGAGCTAATTCTGATTTATCGGTTTTCACACCTCATTACTTTTTTATACTTCTATGCTCTGAGGGAGAGGACACTCATTTTTCCTTTCCTCTCAATAGCATTTTGATGGGTTGACAAAGAGGAGACTAAAAAAGTCGATCTTATCCTGGAGGCGATGCCAATGAAGAATTCAGTATACCAAACAAAGGCAAGAAGAAAAGTTCTGAGACATCTTGGGGCGTTAAGACCTGTAACCATCTGTGCGCTCATGGGCATGGTCTGAAAGTAAGGTGTGGTCGGGCACATTGCTGGCATTTTGCTATCTTGAGGAAGCAGAAAGCCATTATACCACTGACCAACAGAAACATGCACGCTCTAGAGTCAATGCCACAGTATTTACCATGCTATTTAAACATTCAGCGTGTAGGATTTAGTAGCATCTAGTAGTGAGGTTGCAGATTGCAACAAACATAAAATACCCTCACTTGCCGGTGGTGCTTGCCAAAAGTGTGAAAAACGGGGTAGTCCCTCTCCAGAGCCAGTGTTTGGTTAGTCTGTTCTGGGCTACTGTAGAAACACGACAATGAAACATGACTGACTCTGTGGAAGAGGACCTGCTTCCTCTGTAGATATAAAAGGTTCATTCTAAGCTCAAAAAACAAAAAATTCTTAGTTTCTTAGTTTTCAGGTATACACCAATGAATAAATAAACCCCATTTTTTAATATTATATTCCATTTCTATTCAATTTGGAGAATTTAAGAGGCAGAAACCTATGGCACACTGCACTATGCCTATTTTTCTTTCTTTGCTGAATAAAATGCACTCTTGTACATGCTGTGATGTTTTTAGACTTTCTATTAGAAACAAGTAACAATGAACAATATGCTTTTGCAGCCCAGTTGCCAGAATATAATGAACGTCTCTGGTGGGGGCAGGTGAAGACTGGGTTGGCAGGGTGTCCGCTCTCACTCTCAAAGGGGAAGGAACATAGGGGGAAGGAGAGAAAAACTTGTGGGAAAAGTGGGAGAGGGGGAAGACTGATTGGTTTTATGTTGATGAATGTTCTCAGTCATCCAGGTCACGCTACTGTAACTCTAAATGCTGTACTGTAGGCAACTGGACTATTTTCAGTTTCCCCTATCCAAGAGGCTTCTTCAGTTCTAATTGGAGGGGAGTTGGAGGCTTTTAAATCTTGTGTGGGAGTGTCCTTACAGACACTGGTTGATCCATGTTATGCCCAAAACAAACCAGTGATTTATTAAGATCACATTTTGTTTGACTAGCAAAACAGAGTTGTAGACATCCATGACCACATCCTTGAGATGTACAGTAGAAACAGATACTGGCCTCAATTTGGTGCCAGTGGAAGACTCACAGAAACAGAAACTCAGGATATTGATCTAAACTCCTAATATCAAAAGGCTGTGATTGTATAATCTAGCATGCAATGAAAACTTCTGAAGCATTAAATTGAACCAAATGGTGGCCCAGATAAATCAATCGGGTCCTTTGCCATTAAAACTGTGAGGGGAGACAAAGATTGAATTTGAAATTAAGCATGTTATTGATGCATCACGGATTTGCACACTTATAGATGACCTGAACAGTGCACCATCACAATACTGTGTTGTCACTAAACAACAGCACTGCAGCAGTTAATGAAACAACAAAAGATGTAAGATTATTCCTAACTGGGAGGTCATCAAACTGCCTCATTGTCCTAAAAGTAGAAAATAAAACATCATAGAACAGGTTTTTAATGTATGTTGTTTTTGCAAGTCCCAGTTTAAATTCAATGACAAGATTTGTATTATGTATCCCTCCAGTATCGTTGCATTGCACTGTATAGGGCCTACAGTAGATGAGGTAATGAGGGGTGTAGTCATCACAAAATTTGATGTGAAAATTCATACACACCCATCCATCTCGCCAACCTTTCCCTTTTTTAGGGTACAGTTCTACATTGGCATGAAACGAGAGCACTGGACATGAATCATGTCCTGCAGGATGATCTCATGTATGGACAGAATTCCTGTTAAAACTGGATCATGGATCACTGTACTCTTAATAGGATTAGAGTTGATAATTTGAAAATCCTGAGGTATGCTGTGGACTGCTTGGGACAGTACATAGTGTATCGACTCGTCTGGCAAAGAACCATTTTATTGAATGTCTTAACTGAAGGAGAGTACTTAATAATAGATGTCTTTTTAGCCTCAGATCAACTCTAAGATAGTGAGGTTCCATGTATTTTTTACGAAATCCATGTCCAAGCAAGGCTGCCAGGTAGAAGTACTTGATGTTTAAAAGCTTAATTATCATCAGCTCGATCTGGTAGCTAAATCTTCACACTTTGATTCTCTCAGGTTGACATTTGTACCAGACGTGGCATATCACATTTAAATTACATGCCTGATTCATCAGGAGATGACGGTAAAGGAGATGGCGATATTATGAGCCAACAAGGCTTCCAAATTAGTGATGTGTCGCACGCGAACGAAATACCTCTTAGAGCTGGCTCTTTGAAGTGAATGACTGGAGCAGGAGCTGGAGCTGCTTTATTTTCGATTTTTTCCTAAATTTTTTTTCTGGGCTACATTATGTGTGGTGGTGTCTGTGTTTGTGCTGAGCAGGAGGGGGAGGGGCGGAGTTTATAGACACAGCACACAGAGAGAGAGAGAAAGAGAGAGGGAGAGCGAGACAGAGATAGAGAGAGAAAACAGAACAGCCGCTACAGGGACAACACGCTGGAAAGGTGAGAAAATGAGTGACTGCAGGAAACGCAGTAAAATTTGGATGCATTTCAATCACATTGATAATACAAAGGCATAGTGTGTAAGGTTAAAATCTCATATCGAGCAGGCTCTACAAGTTACCTGCATGGGCACATTAGAACTGCACATCCATCAGTGCAGTTGGAAGAAAAAAGACAAGCAAGTGAACCTGCCACTAATGAAGGTGTTTGTCTGCTGCAACTGTTGCTGCTGCTACAGTGTCTATAGTGTCATCCAGTACACCACCATAACCAGCTACTTCTACAACCCAGAGCTCTATGAGACAGGTGGTGCAAAAGGCTATGACCACAGTAAGACAGTACGCACTTGATGAGGAATTGGCTAGAATAATTGCACGTGATTTCCAGTTATTTTCAATCGTGGATGACAAAGGTTTCAGAAAGTTTTACTCATGCTCTCAATCCAATGTATGTAATTCCAATAGGACAACTCTGTCCCACACAATTATCCCAAGCCTATATGACAGAGGATGTGCTGCACTGCAAGAGAGAGCTAAAATAGCCACAGGGCAGAGGAGCTGCTCAAAATGGCAAAAGAGTGGGACGTGGAAAACAAAGTGGTTTGCTGTGTTAGTGACAACGCAGCTAACATAACTAAAGCAATTACAATCCTAAAATGGACTCACCACCCATGTCTTGCACACACAATTAAGCTGTTTGTAAGAGATGCTCTGAAGGTGATGAAGGTGATAGTGGAATTCTTCCACAGGAGCACAACAGCCACAGAGAAGCTCAGATCTACTCAACGACAGATGGGCAAGCCTGAGCTGAGGCTCAAACAGTATTACAAGGTGGAACGTAACCTTTCATATGCTAAAACGGATTCTGGAGTCCAAGGATGCAGTCATCTCTACCCTGGCTGTCATCAATGCACCTGTCAATCCTCTGGGCAAAGAGGAATGGGAGATACTGCAGGAGGCATGCACTGTTCTAGAGCCATTTGAGCAGGTCACAGTGGAGATTAGTGCAGACAGGTACAATGTACAAATGTTATCACATTATTATCATTACTGTAAGTCAATTATTATTATAATTTGTATTTGTTGTTGTTGTTTCATTATTGGCATGAAAAGCAGATTAAACATGAATGGAAATAAGAAACCAGAAACCACCATGCTTGACCCAAGATTCAAAAAAGATGTCTCGTGGTTGTCTCGTTTTTGGGTTTTTTGTCTCATGACTTCCTGTTTTATTTTGAGAAGTAAACTAAGTTTATAGCCGTTTTTGCCTCTATTGGAGTGATCTTTTGTTTGTAATTTTCACAGCTCAACCTGGTAGTGTAGTTTTGTTTATAGCTGTTTGCTTTCCTCCATTGGAGTGATTTTTTTATTGTAAATTTTCATAGCTCACTCTAGTTTAGGTCATAGCCATTTTGTTTGCCTCCGGTGGAGTGATTTTCTGTTAGTACTTTTAGCCCTCGTTTTGGGCTTCCCTCCTATCGGAGCTGTTTTGTTCTTTAGGGGTTTTCCCTTTTGTTTATTTACCTTCGCGTTTGGAGTGTGTGTGTTTTTTTCTTTAGTAGCCTCCTTGTTTTTCTAAAATAGAAAGGTACGTTTTACAGCCTGTTTATTTGTCACTCTGTCTAAGATTCAAGAATTGTCAGAATAAAAGTCTGCCTTAAAGCGAAACTCTCGCCAAAAAGCAACTGAGGCTTTATTTGGGATTGAATATGAGTCAAATCTTTGCGTAAAAGCATAATTACGACGCAAGAGGCACTTTTAAGATTTACCGAAGTCTCGGTTTTGGGCACGTTCATTTTGAATGGGAGAGTTAGGGGCATGACACGCTAGCATCAACATACTAATTTTAAAACACTAAGAAGTTCCGACACAACATGAAACTTTGCTCGTAGCACCACCAGGGTCTCTACTCATGAACACGAGCACTGAGAACATTGTTTGTGTACACCTAGTTTATGAAAAAGAAGGTTTTTGAACTACTCACGTTAGCTGCTGCATCTCCTGCGCATCGCCGTCATGGCAGGCAAAAAGTGGTGGTCCGATGGTCACTCTGACAGAGCTCCAGGGTTCCTCTGTAGAGAGAGGAGAACCTTACAGAAGGACAACCATCGCTGCAGCACTCCACCAATCAGGCCTGTATTAGTAAAAGGCACATGGCAGCCCGCCTGGAGCTTGCCAAAAGGCACCTGAAAGACTCTCAGACCATAAGAAACAAAAATTCTCTGGTCTGATAAGACAAAGATCGAACTCTTTGGCTAGAAAAGGTGCCACAACAAAGTATTGAGCAAAGGCTGTGAATACTTATGTGCAAGTGATTTCTTCGTTTTTTATTTTTAGTAAATTTGCAAAAATCTCAAACAAACTTTCTCTAAGTTGTCATTATCGGCTATTATGTGTAGAATTTTGAGGGAAAAAAATAATTAAATCCATTTTGGAATAAGGCTGTAACATAACAAAATGTGGAAAACGTGAAGCGCTGTGAATACTTTCCATATGCACTGTAGGCCGGGGTCTGGGAACGTCAAACCAGATGCCCCGTTCCGACACTTCGACCCCGAGCCTGTTGCCAAGGAACCAGAAACTATCCTCCCACTGACCCGTGTGGTTGGAATGGTGACTTGGCAGATAGAAAAAGAGGTTAAGCAGGCTGATGGTGGGGCCCCGCCACCTATTGGGTGCCCAGATAATCGATTGTTTGTCCCGCTTGAGTTGCGCCCACAGGTGAACCACTGGGCCCACACCTCACTGCTTTCTTGTCCCCCAGGAGTTCAGAGGACGATGTTTGCCATCTCCCAGTGGTTTGGTTTGGTTTGGTTTTGGTAGTGTAATAAGGATAAAAGGTAAAAAAGGTAAAAAAATAAAACGGAATTTGGGAAAAAATAAAACAGATTTTATAGGGCCCTAGAGAAGAGGAAGGAGGCAGGGGATGAGATTGAGAATATCAACAACAATGCGTGCAAAACGAAAAAAAGAAAGTTCAATGCCAAATGGCTGACGGACTGTGTATGGCTTGTGTTTGACCACAAAAATGTCGTCATGTTTTTCACAGGAAAAAATTTGGCTAGTGGAAATTCTGATTGGCTGGTAACTTTAGAAAGTTACCAGCCAAATTGGCTGGTAATCAAAAAAGTTAATTAAGAACCCTGATTGTAGCAAAACACAATGTAGCAGAACACACCTGTTCTTCTCCAAAACAGGGCAGATATTAACAGAGAGAAGAAGCAGGATCAACCCCTCAAAGCTGAGGCATTTGGTTTTTCTTAATGCCAGTCTTCACTAAAGACTAGCTAAAACTGTTACCTGGATGCTTTTTTCTTTTTGTTTTACAAATTTTCATTTATAGTTTATTGTGTGATTCTCTAAGCTGATGTTGTTTCACTGTAAAAACAACTGTTTCACTGTAAAAAGTTTCTAAATATTATACATGCAATCAGAGATTGGATCTTTTTGTCAAATTTAGATGGGTATTTGGTTTTGTACTTTAAAATGATTTTTCGGGAGTTCCATGTTGAGTATAATAAACCATATAAATCATTAAAATTTGATAAAGTGAAAATCGGTAATTCATTTTACACATAGTTTTACATTATTTTTTAATAAATAAATACATTTAAGCAACTACAAATCTGAGGAGCCACTTGGGAGCTGAAATAGCCTCGTTTTAGTGAGCCGAGCCATAAGAACCATTTTCAATCATTATTCCAAATAGCTGATTGCAGTTTGAGTCTGTGGCAACATTTTAAACTGTTTTCTTGGTGAGCAAAATTGGTTATTTTTTACAGGAAGTCAGCTCATGTGGTGACCAAACTGGGAATTTCTAGCCAAACCACGATATTTTCCTAGCCCTAAACAAGTGTTTTTTGTGTCTAAACCGAACCATACCAAAATGACAGAATTGTGATAACAGAGAAATTGTCAACTGAAGCTAAATAAACAAAGTTGTAAGATAAAAAAACAAAAACATTTTGAATAGTTTTGCAGAAATGTAATTTTTACACTCATTGTGGCTCTTGGATCAGCTTTTGTGCCTAGACTGAACAAGACCCTAACCACAGCCTTACAACATTGAATTGAAAACCAAACCTCAACAAATGTGAAGTTTCAACATATCCTTAGTTTGTAGAAATGATTGCCAAAATGTGTTCTCGTTGGCTAAGGTGCAACAAATAAAAAGTAGCCAAAAAGTTGGTAAAATATCTTGAATGCAAAAGTTGACAAGATTCAGATCTCAGGGACCCCATGATGTCCAGGATCCTCATCTGGAAATAAAATGGCCCCTTTTTCCGTGGACCATCTTCTCTCAATACCTCATTCCAAATATGCAATTAACTGGGGTCATCATCCATGACTAGTAGTGTCAGTCAACAGTGCAGGTCTGCCACGATTAAATGAGTCCTCGAGGTGCCTCTGTGCTTTCACATCAAACATCACACAACTAATTGGGCACTTGAAAGGCAATGAAAAGACAACGTAAGTTGAATGCTGTCTTTCAGAGAGTGAATGTGCCTAATTGGAATGCAAAACAGAAGCCCCAGGAGAGCCATCTCCACCTGAGTGCCTTCCTGGTATATTTATTAACCTTTATCACATCAACAGATGATGAACATGAACTTCTCAGATGACCTTTCAGTGTTATCTGTTAACTATGCAGGAGGAAGTCGGTGGCAATAGAGTTCACCAACAGCTTTGAGAACAACTGTACGAAGGTCACAAGTTGAATGTCAGAAAGTTTGAGAGTTCCCAGCCGCCTGTGTGTCAGGTGTGGATAATGGCATGTAAAAACTCCTCTTGCACGTCGTTGCAGCTTTTTTGGTACCCAGCTCCAATTGATGAGACTCTGTGCGCTCCTCGTTGTGCGAATTAAAGGCGGGGAAGATTGATGCGTCGCTGTCCTTCATGTATCACTGCCTTGCATGCCTGAATGATAATCCTGCCCATCAAAAGCAGAGCTGGACAACAGAGCAGCTGCTGCCAATTTTTAAATGAGCGCGCTTCCTCTCTCGCTGAGTCTTTGATGCCTGAGCAACTTCTCTGTGAGTCTGATGAAACGTGTCAGACATACTTCAGTGAATTGAGGCACTGTTGTTACCCTAATAACTGAGCATGACTGATTTTAGGGCAGACATGGACTATTTCAAATAATATTCAGTTAAATGTTCAAAATCCTTCTACAATAATTGATTGCAGACAGTGAAGCCTCAGAGAGGTGAGAGAGGTGAGCGGCAGTGGTGAGTGGCAGCCTTGAGATGACAGAATCATGCTCATGAATCCTGCTGACTTACAGATACATTTCTTCCTCAATAGGTAGTGTCATGCTGTGCTGTGAATAAAGCATTGCATTATCAAGTAAAGTCAGTGAACAATCAGGAAAAGTGTACTGTGACCAAAGGTGTTTAACTGTTTTTTGTTTTTTTTGGTTTTTTAGCACTAGTGTCACTTGAAATAGGTGTGATCACAGGAAATACACTGGATGTTTACTACATTTCAAGCCAATATGGTCCCCAGACAAGCTCACCATCTTGTACATTATTGATACAGAAACCCAGATATAAGCCATTGCACTAACTATGAAATAAGTTGTTTCACTGTCTAAAATAATGAGCGTTACAATGTACCATTACGACTTTCTGATCTGGCACCTCCATAGCTGGTTATTGTTTCATTAGCTTAATAACTACTTGATTAAGGTTTGAAGATGATGAAAACCACGAGACCTAAAAACTAGATTTGCAGCTGAAACAAGTTGTGAACACAACATATCATCACATTTTAGGATGACCGTGTTTGGTTTCCAGTATTTTCTCTCTTTTAGCATTTTTTTCTCTTAGTTAACAGTCTTATACACAGGCCATCCTCGTTAGAAAAAGGAAGGTAAAGGTTGACTGTGAAAGCATCTTATTATGCAGCAATTTTCTGTTTGTTTTATGCAGCAACCTCGAGTGGCTCTAATAATTATTATGGCAGCAAAGGATGAAATCAAAGTAGTATAAAGAGTGGCAGGTCTGCAGATGGAGGACTGAGACAGATTATTGGGTAAACAGTAATGTTGTTAAATTATGTAAGTTACAATTGTAAGTAAAGTTACATTAATAACAGTTATTTAAAGCCAAACTGCAATGTTTTCCTAAACCTAACCAATTAGATTTCTTGCCTAAACCTAGACAAACTGTGACTGTAAGTCAAACGACTGTATACAGCTGGTACTCTTAACGGTCATGTTGTCTTGGGAACTGTACAATACGTCTGTCATAAGAGTCATTTATGTTGGACCCATACAGACCCATTGAGGACCCATGTTGGTCACAACTTGTTGGCTTTTTTAAAAGATATAGTTGTAGAAAATAAAAGTATTTTAACTTAACGTTTTCGCCTATGTTGTGTCTTGGATTGTTATTAAAGGAGACTCGCATTTAATATTTTCTATCAAAATAATGTCACCGATGCAATAAGCCCTTCGCAAGAGGGAACCACCAATTTAGTTGTTTCAGTATGAGGCCTATACCTAATGAATACATCTGCCTCTTTCGCTGCTAAATGCTCCATGTTCACCAGCTTTTAACTATTCTGGTGCTGTTTTGAGTGCTTTTGTGCTGTAAACAGCTGCCTTATGTGGAGCTGAAAATGATGCAGAGCAGTGAGAGTGAAACAAAACAAATAAAGTTGTGGGCTGAACAGCTAAACAAGGATTTGAAACTTACTATAAGGCTCTGTAAAGCCGAGGGGAGCTGTGTTTCACATTGTCATATTGTTTTGACTTTTTCATTTGATACAGCGGTTGTTAAAACAAAAACAGATAGAGTTGCTTTAAGCCTTTTTGTAACTGTATAGCAACATCATGCCACCTCTCTTGATAGTAATTTTGTTTGATTTATCAATTTTTATTTTAATTATAAGGACAGTCAAATACATGTTTTACAAGTATTGTAAGCAGGTTTATGTGGAACCAAAAAAAAAAATTGAGAACTAAGGAAACATAAACAGGGACCTGTCTAGACGTACAGTATAAAGCAATGACTTCATATCATTTAGTTGGCTGTGGGACACTTTTCATAAAAGAAGAAGAGGAGGACTAAATATTTTACAGCCCCCTCGAGGAGGAGAATGAGACAACATATATTTTAAGAGCCTTGGAAGATTAATTTCCCATTTTCCTCTCAATAATATCTCCCTGCCTGTGTTTGGAGTAAGCGTGCTTCATAGGGAATCAATTAAATTATGCATGGGGACAAATTGATACTCTGAGCTAAAGGTGGTCCTTATCATTAATTCCCCCCCCCCCCTCTTCATTATCCTGTTATGATTTAAATTAACAATTGAAAATTCAATACTGTCACTGTCACCCATCAACATCTCTTAGCCCTTCATTTTTAGGCATTATGGGACGTGATTGGCGAAGCAGCCTGAAAAGAGCGATGGTTTAGATGGAGCCGCAGTTTGGCTCTTTTCTGTCTCATTACTTATTTTTTTCAAATCAGATTTTTTTTAATTGCCACTGCACTACTGTAGTGGAGACACTGATCAAGTGATAGAATCTTGATTCAAAGAAATCCCATTGATGTTTTCAAGGCTTTATTTTGTGTTTGCCTCATGGGTTTTTTGCCAGTCTCATAAAAATGTGCATTAATTCTGTGCTTTTTTGATCCGTCACTTTATTTCAAGTATACATCCCCACTTGCTTAATGTTAATTGTGGAATTGTGGAAATTATAGAGAAATATACAGTATTGATCTCCCATTGGAAAAATAAAAATAGAAATACTGTTTGTTTCTCAGTACAGTGAGACAAACATTCTCTTCCAAAAGAAGAATATTTAGTTCAGCCTTGCCAGATGGGGAAATATTAATGGGGATGAAGTAAATCATTTGTCTCATCTGACTTCTATTCTTCAGAGCTGTGAATTAAATAAAACCTAATTTTCATGTGGAACACCACACTGCTCTGAGTGTCTGTTGAACATCCTGCATTCATCAGTGTGTAAATGTGCCGGGACATCGTCCATTGGTATCTGAGTGTTTTGAAGCATCAAGGTTGGCATGTCACCTCGTTTTTTGGGGGGGAGCCAGAAGTGACCATTTCCATTTGGAGCTCAGGAGGACATGCCTGGTCACAACTTGTTGAGACTCGGTCAGATCCAATCGGGAAATCCTCCCCAGCTCCACCCTCTCGTCCAAGTATGGTCACTGCTAGATGGCAACAGTTGTCAGATCGATGCTTGGATAATTTAAGGTCTTACCTTGGTGCAACACCACACTCCCAAATCTGATATAATTAATACAACAATAATATTTTAACCTAAAATAAGAAGAGTAGTACATACACGTTTACTTGAAGACATATGTTTGTGTCACATGTGGTGCAGGCTGCCACAAACTCCTTGGAATCCAAGTCCATTTTAGGCCACCAAAAATTCCTCTTTAGGATGGCAATAGTGCCCCTAGTGCCCAGATGACAGGAAAACCGGGAGACAGGGCCATACTGCAGCACCTGGGAGCGAACGGTGCTGGGAACAAACAGGTCAGGTTGGATCGCTTGAGCATCCCGCACAGTCTATTCTATGCCCCACTACTCGCTCTGGAGGGAGGATGGTTTCAGTCTCAGACTCGGGGCTACTGGAGGCAAACTGGCGAGAGAGAGCATCTGGCTTCACATTTCTTGACCCAGGAAGGTAGGTGAGTGAAAAGTCAAATCGGCCGAAAAGGAGAGCCCACCGGGCTTGGTGAGCATTCAGCCTCTTAGCAGTTTGGATATAAGCGAGGTTCTTGTGATCTGTCTAGACGATGAATGGCTTCTCTGCCCCCTCCAGCCAGTGCCTCCACTCCTCCAGAGCCAGCTTGACGGCTAGTAGCCCCCAGTTGCCGACATCATAGTTCTGCTCAGCTGGAGACAAACGACGAAACAGAAAGGCACAAGGATGCAGGCGATTATCGGGACCAACATACTGTTACAGCACAGTCCTCACGCCATTAGTGTGAAACTCACATTTCTCAGCTTTAGCAAACAGTTTGTTCTCCAACAGATGGGAGAGGACTTGTCTGACATGGGTCACATGTTCATCAACAGAGAGGGAAAAAAAAGGATGTCAGGATGTCGTCCAGGTAAATGAAAACAAATCTGTTGAGGAAATCTCTCAGGATGTCATTAATCAGATTGGAAAGACCGCGGGAGCATTACTAAATACTCAAAATGGCTTCGTGGAGTGTTGAATGCCGTTTTCCACTTGTCCCCTTCTTTGATGCGAACGAGATGATAGGCATTACGAAGATCTAATTGAGTGAAAATCATTGCACCATGCAGGAGTTCGAAGGCAGAGTTGAGTAATGGGAGTGGGTACTTGTTCTTCATGGTAATGTTGTTCAAACCCCGAAAATCAATGCAGGGATGGAGAGAACTGCCCTTCTTTTTTACAAAGAAAGAAACAGCTCTTAAGGGTGAGGACAAGGGCCGAATTATGCCTGCTGCGAGGGACTCAGATATATTTCTTTATGGCCACACGCGCTGGCTTGGAAAGATTGTACAAAGGACTGGATGGGAGGGCGGCCCCAGGGAACAGATCAATGGAACAATCATAAGGTCTGTGTGGTGGAAGAGATAAAGCCTTAGCTTTACTGAGGACTTCTTTGAGGTCATGGTATTCAGCAGTCAAATCAGGAAACTCAGATTTTCTGGTCTCAGCCTGGAGATCAGTAACACTGAGTGGTTGAGCTGAATGAAGGCATAGTGGATGACAGTGGATACTCCACCACTTTATGGAGCCGGTGGACCAATCAATGTGTGGATTATGGAGCATTAGCCACGGGTGTCCTAAAACCAGAGGTGTACGTGGAGCTGAGATTACCTTTAGAGTGATCTGTTTGTGATGGTTGCCAGAGACTGTGAGGGTAACCCGGGAAATTTGATGTGTGATCTGAGTAAACATTTTTCTGTCCAAAGCCAAGGCAGGAATGGATCTGTCCAACTCCTCCAACTGGCACCCCAGTAGGGTGGCAACCTCCAAGTCAACGAGGTTATCCTCTGCACCTGAATCGATTAGAGCCTGTAGAGGTAGCACAGTCTCTCCACACATAACAGAGGCGAGAACCATCAGATGAGACAAGTTAGGGGATTTAACTTTGAATGCAGAGGGGCTTGTCAGGACCCCCGATCTTACTGAAGAGCCTCCCCTTTTGGCTGAGATGGGCAGTTGGCCACCAGGTGCCCCTGTCTGTCACAGTAGAAGCACTCACCGGACCTCAGGCAGCACTGGCGCTTCTCTGGCAACAGTTTAGCTCTGCGTGGCAGAGGGCTCATCTTCAGGAGAGGCTGAGGCCGGTGGAGTGGGAGTGCCTGACTGGGCTGGCGAAGGGGACGATGACCATCTACTGGGTGGCGATTCAGGTGTAGATGAAGCAGTGTGTCTCTGGTGTCATCGCTCTCGTAGCCGGTTGTCCAGACGGATGGCTAAGGACACAAGAGAGGAAACATCGGAGGGATCATCTCTGGCAGCCAGCTAATCTTTAAGCTGGTCAGAGAGACTGTTCAAAAATACCGCCCTTAAAGCAGCATCATCCCGATTCGCGTCAGCTGCCGAAGTCCAAAATTCAACTGCATAGTCAGCCACAGACCTGGTGCCTTGCTTCAGCTTTAAAAGATGAGCAGCTGCATTTCCCCCATAATTAGGATGATCAAAAACAGTACTTAGCTTCCTTTTAAACACAGCAAAGGGTAAAGAACAAAAGTCCTCATGGGAACTAGCTGCTTCTGCCCAGGCCAAAGCTCTGCCCCTCAGGAACCCAAGCACATAACAGACTTGGTACACCACCGTCATGGTTCTGCCGGCCTCATTGTCTCTCACAGCCTCTGCCTTCTTGTCCCTCTTTTTCGTCTCACTTCCTCTCTGTTGTTCTGTGCAAGTCGCCTCATCTATAATCTTTTGGTCAGGTGGTTGGTCCCACCCCTCGAACCACGCCATTGGTACCTTGTGCTTTTCTCAGATGCCCAATTGGTGGTTGCCAGTGCCTGTAACAAAATCAAGCAGGTCTCCAGGTGCAGGTTATCAAGCAATCAAATGAGGTAAGGGGAGTGCAGACATCAAGCAGTGACAGACAAACCAATTAATAAAAACATAATAAAAACAAACGTGTGCAAATAAAAAGCATGCAGCAATATAAAATACAGAAAACAGTCACCTCTGCCCTTTGACACCAGTACAAAAACATAAACGAGAAAAGACAGAATAATGCTGCAGTCACCGTGAGTGGATAGTCTATAGCATGATTGCTCTATTTCTGTGGAAAACAAACTAAATATATTGTAATTCATTCAGAATTAACATTTTTGTGACTTGCCAGGTATGCTATTAACATTAACTAACAAGTATGTCAAAAGAAAATGTAATTTAGTCCACATTATCTTTCCCTCAAACAGATTTGCTGTTGACAATAGATATAGATCTGTATAGAAAAGACATTTCTTAATTCATACACAGCATAATATCTAGGAGACATTTCTGCACTGATCAAACCCTCATCATGACAGTACTGTACAGCAGACCCTGTGATAGTGAAGTATCACAGGCCATGCAGAGGCTGCTAAAGGGGACTGATCGATGCCAGAGAGCGGAGTGGCGCTGGTCAACGAGGTAGTCATGCGCTGCACTGCACCAATCAATCATTTTGGGTTTCCAAACCTTTCCCACACCGCCTGCTTATTGACATACTGGGTGATACATTGACACAGGGTACTCAGGATGTTTGATTTCACAACAAAGCATATGGATTTTTTTTCTCCAAAGACAGTGGCACACGCGACACCCCTTTCAACGACTGCAGTGGTCTGCTCAATAATTTATTTACCATCTTTCCTGCGGGAACTCGAGTATAAGTAGGCCAACATGTCTGACAGCGTAGTGAAAGTCCTCCTTCTGCCCGACGGTGGTAATTCTGTGCATTACGACTTCACAGCATTACATATTAACCAGCTCTCTTTCAGCTCTATACTCGTGGCTTTGATGCCAGATCTGCCCAGCGTTTTGATCTCAGAACAGAGAAGCCTGCAAAAAGCATCACATGGTTTGGCAGGACCGTTCAGTTCAGATGGTGGATCGGGGGGGAAAAAAAAATCATCCCCAATGTGAAGACCCAGAAAAACACACTGATCACAAGATAGAAGGTAGGCTCCCAGTTGGGGGAAACTCCCCTCAGTCTGTCTGCTTGTTGTGTTGGAGTTCAGAAATAACCTGAACTTTACAGTTTGTTTAGTAAAAATGTTATCGTTGGAATCAACAAATCTCCTAAATAGAAAATTTCATCATTCATTTTGAGTGTTAGCGGCCTCTGGCCCATGAAATAGCTTAAACCTTGGTCCCACTAATGTAAAACAGCTTCCCTTCAGTCCTGTAACATAATTTGTAACCCACTTGTTCTTAACCTGTGGGTTTTATTCAATGAGAGTAATGTGGGGATAATCCTGATGCTGTTAAAAATCGTTCAACACCCACTAATGCCATAATGGTTCTCTGCCACCATGATTTTAGTCAAGAATTATCCAACGTGATGTTGAGTTAATTTCTAGGATCTCTCCAACGTGGCATTCAGGAGGTACAGGCTTCATCTAGTAACTAAAATGATGGTTTATGGCTCCACAGATGTTATAGTAGGATCATCCAAACCTAACCTGAAATGTTTGTGTTACAGGAGAGATCAGCTTAGCTGATCAAACCAATTTTCATCTTAGCCAGTTATTGCTATCTATAAGTGAGTGCTAAAGTCTTTATTACCTCTGTTAAGGAGATCATGTTTTTAACCATTTTTTGGTTCGTTTGTCAGCAGGATTACACAAAGACTACTGAACAGGTTTCCACAATACGTTGATGGAGGATGGGTCTCAGCCCAGAACAGACCCTGTTAACTTCAGGATCAGGATTTCTTTTTTCTCACTTTCTTTATATTCTGACACATGACATATTTGTACATTTATCAGGGAATGTTGCATGGATTTTAATGGAAAAAGTTGGGTATCTATAAGGGAGTAGAAAAGTGGCGGTTGGGCCTTGGCAGAGGTATGCATTCTGCTGAATGCCGAAGGTTTTAAATGTGTCAATGATGTTAGAAGCAAGAGCAGAGAAGGTCATCACAAGGACCAGACCAACACAACAGCAGGATCAGGAAACTGATCAGGGAAATGGAACAAATGACTCAACAAAGACGTAGCTAAATTCTGGACTTCAGTACAAACTAAACTAATGAGGGGATGAGGTGCAGGTGGAGAAACACAGGTAGGGTAATGAGTGGAAAAACACTTAGAACAGGGTGAACAAAAGAGGATGCAGTGTGGTGTGGAAGTGTGGAGGGAAAGAAGACTGGGGAGGAGCACAAAAACACAGAAAACACAAGACACATAACATGAAACTGAAATGCCATGACCATGAACACAAATCAACTTCTTTCATGAATTTGTGTTGCATTTTGGAAAAGACTATAAAAAAACGTGTTGACATTCAAAGGAATTAATTTTGAGAAAGCAGAGAAATCAAACATTCAAAACACTGAAAATTTGCACCAGTACAAGATATTCATTATTTTGTCATTTTGGGAAGAAAAGTCAAAGCAGATACTTTGGAGCTGCATTTCCATTGCTGTGATCCTTAAATGACGGCAAAGGAGTTCTTCATTACTTGTAACAATACCGGCTGGTTAAGAGGAGCGAGGAGTCAGCAGTTCACAACAGTATAAAATAGAGCAGTCAATAAAATAGTTTTTTTCTAAAACTGTAAATCATTGCAACCACCTCAACATATATATAGTCCAGTGGTAGTGAATTGTGTGTGGACAGATTCACACAACCAGGAGATAATGAAGGCTAAAATACACTGGTATTAGAACTGGTCGAGTTGGACGTTGCTTGACATTTCCCTTTAGGAAAACCAGACAGTCCACTGTGTCACTTCCTTCAAAAAGTGCTGCTATTCTTTTCCACAACAATAAGCCTACGATCATTGTGTGACAGGAAAAAAACAGCTGGCAGCTGTCACACATCATCAGGGAGAAGAAACCAGATGTCTTGAATATCCATGATAGAAAATTAATGAGATCTACTCTGTACGCCGTCACAGTTTTGTCGCAGCTGGACTCTGAGTGGTTCAGTGCCCTTGGTGGGGATTTTTTCCTCTAAATATTGTTATCTATGCATTTATGGCTAACTATGGCACATCACATGACTACACTTAGCCATATGCTACTGATGCAAATTCAAACAAAATCACAGTGAAACAGTGATCTGCTCGAAGAGATAGTACTCTAATTTTAAACCAGATTATTCACCTTTTTATCTTGAATACAACAGGACACATGACTTATTCAGCATTACAAGTTCTCACTCTGACATATTTTACTACACTTGCAGTTGCTGGATATGACTGAGAAACCACACAGTACCAGGGGACATGTGCATGTGTGCCTTCCACATCAATGTTTCAGGATCTGTTCACTCCACCGGTCCCAGCAGAGGCCACGGCTCTGCTCTCTGCTGCCTGCTTGCTCCAGGCCACTGGCAGACACACTCTGCTGTATGTAGAGCTAAAGCTGGTGGGAAGCAGAGACCACTGCTTCACATCCTGTACACAGAACGGTGCAAATACTGACTCCCCCAATGATATCAAGGGGATTTTAGTATGAATTTACACAATTATGACAAGACAAACTGATTCCAAAAACAGCATTTATCAAGTGTCAAATCTAGAGTGATTTAATCTGTAGACCCTGATCAGCTCCTCCTTACCGGCCAGTTGTTGTTGAATTTTAATTATCAAGCGCATGCAAATGAGACAGAACTCCTCCCTTTCATTTAAACAAACAGGTTTCTATTGTTTCACTTAGCAAAAATCTGCTGGTTAAGCAGCATGTTTTTTTGGTGGTTTTATCGGCGACTGTTTTCAAGTTCAAACTTTCCTCTAAACTCTTAAGCCAATGTGGATAAGAAAGAAAAGAGGAAAAAAAAGACATTTTTTGACCCCCCCTCTAATGCAGTGGCATATGGAGCAAGACAAGTCAGATTCAGGGGACTATTGGGTCATTGGATGGGTATTCCCTCCCATTTGTTATATTACCTAAGTTAACGTAAGTAAGTTATGAGACTGAACATAGTTTTAACCATTTTCTTTCCCTAAACCTCACCAAGTTTTTGTTTGACTATTTCAAGTTTCAACAGTAGAAAAAAACTGAACTATTTGTCAGCAAGCTTTATTTTGAAAGTCTAACCGGACTGTGCATGTTACATACTATTTCTAACTTGCCCTTCATATGCAAAATTCATGCTCGGGGGTAGATATAGTGTCACGGTGGCCTGGAACTGACCTAGCTGCTTGAAACCTCTTGAACAGCCACGAAATACTGCTTGTGGTTAGGGGTTGGTATTGGCAAGATCCTCACGATACGATACATATCACGATACTTTGGTCACGATACGATACGTATCACGATATCACGATA
>CAEMYA010000462.1:1472647-1495141 GCA_903131615.1 Diplodus sargus | reverse complement strand
TAGCCTCAATATCTCAGCGTTTCAGCCTTTCATAGTTTTACTTGTCATTTTTCTGTTTTTGCCTGTCCCTGACCCTGCCTTTGTCATTTGTTTGCCTTCAGTAACCACCTACCTGGGTGGGACCTCGCTTTCGGAAACTAAAGACTGTTTTTCAAATAACGATCCAGTTCCTGAGTGGTGCACCTGAGCCCTGTCCATGGTTCATCACTCCTAACACCAGTTTTTATCCAATCGTCTCGTTGCTGCCAAATCTTATAAAACCTGTTCTTTACTCTACTGTGGTTCGCTGTAATCAACGCCACCCACCTCTACCCCAAAAATAAATGAAAATACTGCTCAGTTATAGTGCCTGGATACACGAGGAACAAAGAGAAAAGGACTCCAACAATACTGCATTTAAAGGAGAAAAATAATGATGGAAAATAATCGGCTCAGCTCGTCCAGGTGGGTGAACGACCTCGACCGCACGTTGAGGGGGTAAATAATGTCTTCTCAAATAAATTTGAGATCTCGGGGCTTCCTTGGACCTGGATAACGGCAGTTGATTTTCCATTTTTTAAAACAAGTCCCCAGCTGTGCTCTGAACCCCTGCTTTGAAGCTTGAAATTTCTGGGTCAACTGTTCTTTTAGGAGTTGGCGCTCTGAATCGACCCCCCTCATATTCTGAAGCACATCGACTGAATCTGCACCACACCTGGCTTCACAGTGAGAATGCTGGCTGATGAGATGTAAGATGACGTCTTTTTTTTTTGCAGACAGGAGAAGCACCACAACAGAACAGTACAGGAGTGACAGCTTCCCTGAAGGAAACCGTTATGAGGCGCGGCAGTATTTATAGACAAAGCAAAACATCTTGTTTTTTTCCATTCTAATCCTTACGGAGGAACATGCAGTATTCATACTATGTGGTCTATTTGTGGAGCAAGTTTTATATATCATGCAGGCTTCTCGACACTGGAGGTTGTGTGGCAGAGACTTATCATCATCATATGCCAGCCAGCGCTTCAGACTCAGAGGAGAAATTCTCACTAATTGAGGTCAGGAGAGCTCTTTAACTGAACTTTTTTTAATCCTTTTCAGCCCATTTGTCTACTCCCTTTAACACAGTGAAATGGAGGAATGTCCCCTTGGAGTCCTGTGCTGAATTAAATGCCTTATAATACGTCAGACCTCTTGCCAGTAAGGTGGATGGAGAAGCAGCTCCCACGTCGGTGGCTGATACGGGTGGGGAAGGTCTCTGGGCTACTTTATTCATTAAATGGTCCTATTATAGCTTCATCTGAGCTGCCGTGGCTGCTGGAATCTCATGTCAATGGACTTGTCAATCAGAGTCTCCCCAGGAAGCCGCGATACCTATCGAGGTCCCCTGGACTTTAAACTGAACCATGGAGAAAGAGCGCAGTGTGATGAGGGTCAAAAAGCAGTCTGATGGATTTGAAAGGAATCACATTTACCTCTCATGAGTTGATTTGCATATCATCAGAATATGCAAAAGAGAAGAGAATCTCAGTGCATATCTGTTCAGAGCATATGGTGTGCCCATTGGATGTACTTTGATGAGAAAATAAACAGCCTATTCAGGGTGGTTGCCTGTCTCTGAGTATTAGTCGTGCAATATGGAAATTCAGCTCCACTGGTCATGCTTTGTTGGTCACAGTGTACATTTCCATCTAAAGCTGAGACCCTATTGTGTAACACACTGCTCACACACACAAACTGAGCCGCATGTAGACGTACTGTTGATAGGATGCTGTTTGTGTTGTCTTTGTTGTCTTGCCTTCTAGAGTACACTTTACCTGTAGCTGTACACATGGTTCATGAGACAGAGCTCGATGGAAAATAGAAACAAAAACCTTCTACCTGACGGATAGATGGGTAAGAGCAAAATAAGAACAAATTCAGTCTTTGTGGATACAACTACACAAAACATTACAGACCCTTTATCTATAAAAATTGATATTATATTATATTATATTTTGTAGATTTTGTTAACCTCAAAGCACCTCAAACACACAGTATGCCATTTCTGCTGCAGGAAGTTAAAAGTAAACAAATTACGTAAGTAATGTTGGATTATGGGAGTTGTTGTCTTTATTGGGCATCGTCAGTATTGGTTATCTTAAAGTGCTGTTGTTATTATCCTGTATGACAAAAGGATAGAAGAGCCCCTACAGTAAAACACATTTTTGTTATAGTTATATGTAACATTTCTTCATTTAAATATCCAAAAACCAACAAGACCTTTTCCTTTGTATTGTGTTAAGTTCTGCTCTATCATCATCCCAAATGCTTCCAACACTGTTCAGACCAAGGGAAATGTGTCAGTTTACTCAAGGAAGCAGTGTGTTTGATTTGGTTGCCTCCACTATCAATTCCAGGAGGCAGAGCGTGAGGAAGGAAGTCGGTGAGTGGGACTAAACTTGACGTGAAATAAACCCTCCTCCGTGAACATTTATGCCATGAGTCACATCAGACAGATTTTCATCGGCCATGGTGGCTGTTTAACAAAGAGGACAGAAGCTCAAATGATCCCACGCTACTTCACAACCCCGTCAAACTACGTCTTTGTTTTGATTTAGGGACCCGTTGCGGCAGAAGTAACATGTCATGCATTAAAAGAATAGGATGTTTTAGTTTAACTAGAAACATCTGGTTTATCACTCTTCCCAAATCCACTAGACTCCATTTACAGAAACAATATTTTTTTCAGTGTATAATTCAATTAATTCAATACAATTTCTTGACAGAAACTAAATCAAACTTACCTAAACTGAAACCAAACCAACCTACCACTGCTTAATTTGGTCTGGTATGTATGACCAGTAGCTTACAGTGGCTAACAGTATGCCGACTGTTTGACTATGGTTTTGCATTTATCATTATCATACAATTGGTGTTGCCACTGTGACTGCTGAGACACACTGCTGTTTTCATGCAGCAACAGTTAATTAGACAACCACCATACTAAGCCGTTTCCAATCGCCAACACATTGAATGTAATCCAGGGGTTTGCAGAATCAGTACAGCTATTTTAAAGTAATTGGCCGAAATCCAGCTAAATACTGTAATCTAGATAACAGCATGTACTTACTTAGTTTGGGGCCACAGCGCTATGATTCATAACATTTGCTCTTTTTCTCTTTTGTGCTTTTCTTAGGGTTCAGGCTAATGTTACTTAACTCCACACAGGCTGCACATCTTTCAGTTGCTTCTTTTTCCCGAGCTCTGTATTGTGATGCAGAACAGCTTCTGATCAATGTTTGGTGTGTACAGAAGTGCAACATGGTGTTATAAAGAGGAGTCACTCTAAATGACTTTAAGTTCAAGCAATGGGAATATTTCTGCCTTCATAGCCATTCTGAGATGTCAGATCAGCAATTCAGCCATCACTTCATCTGTAATCCTTTCTTATCTTTATTGTCTCTTTAATTCTGAAAAGAGTGATGCAACAGGCCTCCAGCGAATTATATTATATCAGCAGTCAAAACAGCAGATGGTCACTGATAATGGTAGTTCTGCCCATGTTCTCATGAAGGAAAATATATTAAAAAAAAATGTCATTCCAGTTTCCAGTTCCAGTCTGTGCACTCTGCTGGTTTATTGGTCCGCTGCTCAGCAGAGGGCAGTTAATTGACACTGACTGCTGCATGTCTCCAGGACACCAATAGAGCAACGGCTCCCCTGCAGCCTGAGTGCTGCACAGAGAGCACAAAGGCAGCTTGGTCTGAAAAGGCTACCTCAGAGCATGAATACTAATGGAATTGATTTATACCTCCATTTCCTGCAGGGAGACTTGTGGACTTTTATTGCCGAGGAGGAGCCAAGACCCTTGTGTGTGTGCTCAACTGTCTGAAGTGGTGGGAAAGCAGCAGGTCAGTGGGACCCTCCGAGGCTCTGCAGTTCTGTCAGAAACTGAACAACTTGGTGTCACTGTGGAGCGCCACTGGAGAATATAATGGCTCTCAAGTAGATTGGAAGAAAAAAAATCTAATTGAGGTGTTGGTGTGGAAACATATTAAATTCACCATTAGTGAATTTTGATGAATGGGCTGGTAAAGCAGACCTGTGTCCATGTCTGCTTGTGTTTCTCAGGCAAAGAAAAAATATCTGTCTTTAGTATAGTCTGTTCTATCACATGTATATGGACGTTGTAGCTCGAAAAGAATCAGATATTCTGACCAAAGAATAAAATAGATTATTAGCTGTGTGGTCAGTCAGCAGCCATTAACAAGACCATTATCGACATGTATAAGCTTTTGTGCATTACACTTGACATTATGTAAAGATTTGTTAGCCAAGGAAGATTAAAAGTTAACATGAAATCAACCCAGTCTCTCTTGGAATTACATTTAGACCTAGTTTTCATCTTGAGCTGATATTTAACAGAGCAGGTAATGTAGTCTACTCCTTAAGGGACAGTTTTATACATGAAGTTCAATTTACACATCACAATTTGTAGAACTCAGGATGGGGAAACTGTGAATGTTTAATGTTGTCTGTGACTCCAGAAGAATGTCATGGTGGCGTCATCAGGGTAATTTTTCCACTTGAGACTGGATGTTAATTGAAGAAAACTTGGATCAAAGAGGTTGTTTGGAAGACGTCAATTACCAGCATGAAGGGTCCGACAAAATACGCCATTGAGTTGGATTATGGGAAGTGTAGGATCCAGGGTTTCTGATTTTTGTGTAAGATCAGTACATCCCCATCTCTGCTGTACCTATTTTCTTTAAAGAAATAAAAAAAATGAAAATAAAAATATTGTTACAAATTGGTCCTATAATAAAGTGTCACAGTAAATTGCTTAAGTGAAAACCTTTCAGTAGAATAGCCGAATGTGAGGATGAAGAGTTGATGGCGGTTGATGTGTCCTACATCAGACCACACATTTCTTTTGATTGATATTTCACAATTACATTGAACTTCATACCTTACCCAAGCGTTTGAGTTCCATTCCATTACTATATCTTAATTTCAAGGAAGCTGCTATGCACTAACTACTACTTACTGTTTAAAAACAGACAATTGGGTGTTTACGCAATGCGGTATCAGCTGCATACGTCGATCCTTCACATTAATGTCTGTGGAGAGCAGGTCTATGGTCAGATGACCACCCAAATAACAAAATGATTTGGTAAGATTTAGAATATGATAACATTACGTCTGTTCATTTATGAATGTAAGTTAAAACAATTGCAAGTTGTCTTTCAGATGGGACACCTGTCTCCGAAGTCCTGTGTTTGTTTGACCCATCCATCAACCCCAACCACCACCTTCATTGAACTCTCTTGCTCTTTATACCATGCCTGACATTCTGTGTGTGGCATTGAACAAATTTGTCTTCTACAGAGTTTAATGGGAAGGATTAGCGCATCATCTACCGGCAAAATTGGATTTCGGTGTATGTACAGCACACAACATGAATTTCTACAGTTCTGTGTTAATAGTACACAGACAATTGTGACTGGGCTGGTTTTCAGCTACGACAGTTGGATAGAAGTGTAAATGCAAGATGCACTGAAGGGTGTTTCTTAGGAGTTCATAATGGCTGTAATACTTGCTTCTTTGACTTGGGTCTGAGGAAACTGTCTTGAAATTTTGTAAAGAAATTAAATTGCTGTTGTGGACCACCCCATGTAAGTGAAAAACCCAGAAGTAGCCAAGAATGAACAACAACAGATTTATGGCTCTTCATTCGGGGAGAGCAAGGAGATTGTACTTAATAGATAAATTAATAATATTGTTATTGTCTCTATTATGCTACCATGCTAATAATAAGATCCTGTCTCTGGGATGGGGTTGTTTCTGTTGAGAGCACAAATCACACAACATCTCTGCAAACCACCTGGACTTATTGAAGCAAAATTTCATCCCACCAAGTTGTCTGATGTCTCAAATGAATGAAACACTTATTTGTGTACCAACTGAGCCACTAAATAAAGGAATGTATTCAATTATTCATAACAAAAGTCTTACAGTTTTGTAGAAACACACACAAAGAAAAAAACGGAGCTGTACTGCAAACAAGATGTGACATGGCAGCTAACCTTTACCAGTGAAATTCACTGATGTATGAGCGGAAGGTAAATAAAATGACAAGCTTTGCACTGTGTATGCTGAAAGGTGACGCCAGCAACCTTTTAAAAGAACCTCATTTAAAAGTCCGAACCAAAACCGAAGCGAGCAATAAATCAGAAATCATATTAAATTAGTTTTGTTTTAATGTCAGTCTCCTTTTTATGCTGAAATCAAATCCAACTCTGAATTCATTGGCACCCCTAATCCTTGCTTGGCATCCCCTCATTATCTTTGTTTGATGTAAAAGGTTTGACGATACCGATATCACAGACCCACTTATGACAAACACATCGCTGTGACAGAGATGCTATTTGCATCGCTTTGATGTCCCCGCACGGTTTTTGAAAAATCCTTCAATCACGATTTGAACAACACAGTGCATTCTGTTTACAGCCCTTTTCGCTTTTATTGAGGAGATGTTGAAATTTCTTCTGAGAAAAAATAAATGCACAACAGCCATGTCGAGATGAGACACAGGATTGACTGACAGAAACAGTAACATGTGATATACATTGAAGGTTTTTGCACATATACTTCCTTCATGCCATGCAATGGGATGCGAGGTCACGTCTCAGTCTCACAAGTGTGGGATGGTGTTGCCTCCCAAACGAGAAATTGCGCGTCGCTACAACTACTTCCATATACTGATGTTTATTATACACAGAAGGAGCAGTAGCCAAAAGCCCGCTGCAGTGCAGTTTGAATGCAGAAACACAAGACGATGAAAAAATTATATGAAATCACTTTATTCTCAGAGTGTGCGGTGATTCCATTTTTGCAGGAAAGTTACAGACTGAAATATCTGTCTAAAATGGCATGCAGTGAGGCTAACAGGTGGAGCTTTGGAACACACAGAAGACACAAAAACGATTTTATCAACAACCTTGCCTACATCGCACACCATAAGCATGCATACATTTTGTCAACAAATAGGGAAAGAGAGGGAGAGAGAGAGAGAGAAGGGGGGAGAAGGGTGAGAAGATTACGCAGTACAAAAAAAAATGCACCAAATGAACATGTCTTTTTTTCTTTTTTTTTTTTCTTTTTTCAAAAATACCAACCACCAGAGGACAATAGAAACAGGACCGGCTACAGACGAGAAATAAGAAAATAAAAATACTGCACGAGAGTAAGCATCTTCTCAACACGTACAGAACAAAGACAGATGCAGGGAGAGAGAAACATCAGACAGTTACATTCAAGTCACATCAAAGGAGTATTTATTTTGAAAGTGGACTATTCTTCAGGCAGTTTCTTAATCATATTTATGGCTGTATGAGCGGCACAAATGAGCGACTCCCAACTGAACACTGAACCGGAGTCTACTGGACGACTAGATATTGATTACGCATGACTTGGGCAGTTTGTTTGGGCAGTGGTCTATGAGCCATTAAGAGAGCAATCAATTGGCATTTACAAGATGATGAATGTTTATGGTGGATGAGATGCAAAGGGTGATCTGGTTTCAGAGCGCACCAGTTTGACTCACTTGGAGCCTGAAGAACTGCACACACTGAGGGCTGTTTTGCTTGAAAAGTCTCACACATGGGTTGACTGGGCAGTAATCGTAGCTTTCTGGAATAATCCTGGGCCAAACAAGAGATATGTTGCTGATAAATAAAAGTTGGTGTCCACTTTCTTGAGGCCCCTGGCAATTAAATCATCAAATTTTTAGTTATGCTAAGAGAAGGCTAGTAATGGTTCTATAAAACTGAAAAGAAGAATACCTGAGAATTTCAAAATAAATAAGAAATGCAATAAATTAAAAGAATGAATCCTCTTGTCTAAGTCTACTAATACCAGCACTATTCTTTGGTTTGATTGGACTGCTCTGACAATGGATTTGAGTGTTGATGCATGATTCCATAACTGTAAACATCAGTTGCTAACTAAATGCTAACACACTGTTTGAATGGATGCTAGCAAAGGCAGTTAACGAGTAAAATAAAATCACAGAAAGTTCAATAAATATGCTCTAACCACACTGTGCCCTTGGATGTTTTTTTTTTTTCATACACTCAACATGATCACAGAGCTCACAAAGCGCTGATAAAAAGGTACATTTCCTCTTGTCTATGCCACAGGAAAGCACACGTTCAGCTTTAGTTTTGTCTCATGTTTCGCTAGCTTAATAAAAACAGTGGCAATGTGACAGAAAAGCAGGTTTAGAAAACCGTGAGCTACTGTGCGCAAGTGAATCACAAAAACATTTCCTAACAAAATTGTATCACAAGATTGAACTGATCTCTGCTAACAGCACATTGATGCTTCCCCTAGGGGATTATTTTTTTCTGTACATGGCAGCTAAAATAACTCTTTACTTGGTCACTTGGTCGTATTCGATTCATTCTAAAGTCTGGATCCGGGTTATAACAACATCAAATTTAAGTTATTCATCGTAATGTACTTGTAGGCTAACAAAGGCATCGACTGTAAATATCTAGGAGTGCTACCAGCACGAGTCTGGTGGAATGTCTGAAATATCTGGAATGTTTTAACAAGACACTGTGGAATGAGGGAGAGATTGAAAAAAAAAAAACAAGGCATATGGAGAAACATTTGATTTTATCCCTTTAAATTTGTGCCGTTAAATTACCAGCAGGACAGACTGGACTCCAGCAGGTAAACATTTTCTCTTTAACATCATTTCATCGCACTTCTCTGTATGTTTTTGTTGATGTCTGCCTTTCAGAGCCTGCGGTTTGCGAACACGAATCCTGGTTGTGCTCTTTGTTCTGAAACATATGCCTGAACGTTTGTTTTACGACATAGAACAAATCATCCCACCTTCCCACTTTCCCCTTTTAATCAAATATGTATGACCTACAAAGGCTTCACTGTCACTATGCAGACACGTGTGTGCCTTCAACATTGACTAACACATTAAGGACTTAAGTCTAAACACGCAACAATGAAGATTGTCTGTTATTGCTGATTTTTCCCATCAGTTAAACCAACGGACACAGGACAACTTCATTTGGAACAATATATTGCACTAATGTCACTGTCTGTTCACATAGAGTGTGTTCACAACATTGTTGTGTTTGTGAAGTTCTCTTTTTATCTTTTTACAAAAAGTTGATGGAAATGTCCAAAAGAAATCAATGCCTGGTTTAAAACGTACACGTCCTACTGCAAAAGCAGAGCGAGCGACACCTGCCACAGGACATTATAACTGAACGTTCAAACCACAAACATGTATAGCAAGTGAATTTATAGTAAGAATGTTGTCTAACTGCTTTGAGACAAACGTCATGTATGGAGAACGTTTATAGTTTTCCCCATGGAGGAACATTTCTGACACAACGTCAATTATCGCTTACTGTACATGGTGGACGAGATGTCAATCAAATAAAAAAAAAAATGGAAAACCAGTTATTGCCTCAAATATCAATATATTTCGCTTCATCATAACAAATGAAGTGGTATCCATATGTGTACGTCACTTCACAAAAGTTCACCGCATGCTTAAAAAAAAAACGAAAACAGAACAAAAAAACCCTCTAATTTTCAAATGAGTCCCTTCACTTCCTGGTTTTACAGGTGACTCCACCAATGCTCATATCATTACACAGTCACAGTAAACTAATGAGAACATGAGGGACAGTTTATGGGGTGGATCCTCACAGTGGAGAACTAATAAAAATGCAAGTCTTTTTATATACACCGTATGTATCAAATATTAGCAAGAACAGAAAAGGAAAATTCAATTAAATTTTGATATGATTTGGATAATTTCTCAAACGTTAAAAATATGGCTTATACTCTTATTCATCTTGTTATATGTCACATTTCACTCTTATATAGTTCTCTATTTTTTTAAATAACCCGAGGCTATTTACAAACAAAAAGGGTGGATGATGGGTGATATCTGGTCTCATTCTAATTGCTGACATTTTCAAAACATGGTATGAGATTTGCCTTGATGTAAAGATCTGTGAAGGTGATACATACTTTGAAATAGGATTATAATCACAGGTTATCAAGAGATATGCTCTGTATGAGAGATTAAAGTACGTATCCCCATCAGAGATCAGATATTTTAAATGAAAGGCAAATTCATGACACGTTGCTCAACTCCAGGACACTTAGAAGTCGGTTTGAAGGGATGGGAGGGCGTGGGGGTGAAGAAAGGTATGTCTTGCTTAAATGATAATCACATTTCACCCAAAGCACTGTTACTTTTTATTGAACATATCCATGAGCGGAGTCGGGATGAACTTCATGACCGTATCCACAATGCTCTCCTCTTCCTCCTCGTCGCCACAGCCAGTGGGAACCGCCTTCTTCGGACGGGTCAGGCTGCCCTCGGAGGCCTGCTCCATCGCAGCCGCTGCCTCGGCTTCCTTCTCCTCCTTCTTTTTGATGCCATACTGCAGAGGAGAGAAGACCAAAAACAGGAATTATGTTAATACAGATGAGATCTGTTTTTCTTTCTTTGTTGTCATATTTTAAGACAAGGCTGTAATTTTTTTGGCCTTTGAGGCTGAGAGAAATTTATTTTTCACTCTATACATTTCTAGAATTTGGATTGCTCCACTCCTGGAGAGATACAGTTCCAACACACAACTTCCCCTAAAACTACAACTGTTTGGGAAGAGAACCACGCAAGCTGTTTTCCCCGTTGCAGTCTTTAAGCTACGCTAGGATAATTGCTTTATGGCATAAATTAGAGCACTCACACAAAAGCGTCATGGAAGAAAGGAAATGAGTGTATTGGCCAAAATGTTGACTCTTCGTTTCATGCACTTCATGTCCATTAACAAGCTCAGGTTTTGTTCAAACTGTAAAAGTGTCCCTACTTGTAAATAACCAGTGTATTTCTGTGCCTTAGCTAATCGTTGTTGCCCAAAAGCCACATTCTAATACTTTAAGTGGTCCCCTTAACCCAACTGTTTTAAATAGTACCCAATTCAATAAGAAACTGTGAATTGCAGCTGTGAGGCACTATGACAAAAACGTGATTTCCTTGCACCCTGAACACTGTAAGATTTCTGTGTTTAGAATAAAGGTGGGAACAACTTCTTCCTTCACTTCAAAAGAAAGCAGGTTGTAAGGCGTTTGCTCACTCTTGTGCGGCAGAAACCTGAGAACACTGTGAGTGACTTCAAAATGTGGCAATTTTTAGTCTAAAGATAGGCGCGTGAGGCGTGACATGATCATTTCATGCATTTGAGGTAAATTGGTTGAAAATGATTACTGCTCTTGCAAAGTAATTCACATTTCTTCATTTGCATGAATTAGCTTCAGGCTGCCTCCTCCTCAACTTCAAGCACAGTGTAGTGGAGCTTTCCAGGTCCTGCCTGAACCGCAGGACTCAGGCTTTTCTGCTTGTTTTTATGTGTTTGGGAGTTTTAACGACTGCTTGGTCTTCTTCGACCATCCTGGATATTTTCTGTTTCAATTACAGGATCCCTGTGGGTGTTAACAATGCCAACGATTAGCTTCCTGGGAAAATGCTCAGCAGATGAATGAAAATGTAAAGACCTGCGATACTGTCACAGCTACTAAATGTCCCTTGTGGTGAAGTTGCTTCCAGTTTGCTTCAGTAAATGTAGTTGCATTCTATTACTGGTCTCGTGTTGCCTCACATATATTTGCTGTATGTGTGGTTCTGGTTTAAGACAAATCAATACAGCTGGACTGCAAAGAAAGGGTTGCAGAGCACAGGGAGGTCAACAGGCTGAGCGATGGTTGATTTGGGGGCACAGATGCGTAAAATGAGCTCGACTCCTCCATGACCTCTTTGCTGCTCTTCCAAGTGCACATTAATGTGATTCTGCTGCGATAAATATATTATAAATAGACTGATAGTGTCCATTTCCGCTGTGAGATTGTGTGAAGGGGGGCAGGGTGACCTGTGTGTTTTCAGAGTGGTAATTCAACTGGGGTTATTCAAGGAAGTCAAAAAGTATGCAGGCTGTTCAACTTTCATTTTACATGAATGACATTTTATTAGAGTCAGAATCTCAGTAATATCTTCTGTCATGGCTAAACCATCCTTTGATATGAATAAGTGGCATCCTCAAGGAAAGTCTTGATAAAATTATTGGAAAATAAATGAACAAAAAATAGATTAATCCTCTTAACAGAAGGTGTTCAGTGCCAAAGAGCACGGACAAATAATAGCAGCTGGCTGGTAGTTTGACAGCTGCTTTAATTCTGGTCAAATATTTCACTCAACACTAGCTTTACATGGTTCATCTGGCAGCCAGTGAGACTTTTTCAGCACCTGTGTTCTTCATGCTGTCAGCTAATAAGATCAGACTTTGTGATCCTTAGTCGTATTTTGTGAATGTTTTTCCTCGAAAATAATGCATCAGCAATAAATGCCCAGTTGGATATAGTACAAAACAAACAAAAACATTATGCTGCTCTAACATTCAGTGTGGGGCAACTATTGATCAGCAGGAAGCTGCAGCAAATAAAACAGTCAGTGACAGGCAGACCAGAGATCATATCTGTAGCAGTCCCATTGTGTAGTTCTTGTAATCTGTTTTTTATTTTGGCTGAATTTTAAAATCCCTCTGGACTGATTGCATTGGATTGAGATCACCTGTGTGATCGCAGGGTGTGGAGACGGCTCTTGATTAATGAGTGAGACCAGGTTGGGGCATTTTCCTCTTAGCCAAGCAGGATGTGACGGCGCCCTTTTTTGAAGGCTTAAGAGAGTCTCATTCTCATTTCTGATTCTTCAGACCTCAACCAAACAGACTGTCAGCCAGACTATCTGCTCTGGTTAGGCCCTGAGATATCTTAGCTGCCGTTGTTCTTTCGAGTGGGGGGAAATTGGGATTCTACAACCGAGTGAGCATCAAAAGTCACCATTTATCTAGACTGCCTGCATCAGGGCTGTGCTTATTTGTGCGGTATCTTTGAAACCCAAGCCCCTCTATACAATTTTAATTAGTCACTGGGGTCTTAAGAGGCGGTAAAATAAGTATTAATTTCATAGTCCCCAAAGGGGGCATTTTCTCATAATTATCAAAATATTAATGACATTGGCACTCACCATAAATATAGATATAATAATTCAACATTTTCAAAATGAAGGCACCAAAACTACATGGTCAGGTTCAAGTAAATATCATAGTTTTGCTTGAAATGAATACTTACTCAAAAAAACCCCATCAGCTAATGCAAAACAGGGAGGCAGCCGATCAGACTAGCTTTAAATCAAACACACATTTCTGCGGGATTTGTGTAAGATACACAAACAAAGCAGCCTGATTAACTGAGTGGTTGAAGGCACTCTTGCACAACTTTTAAGAAGATAAATCTTGCTTCAACACCAAAATTGTTTCTTCCTGACTGTATGACAGAAAACAACACTGGTGTGATGGGTTGATGGATGTCTCCTCTGTACCTCCTGCTCCCTTGTTTGTTCTGTTTTCCCTTCATGCTGCTCTGTTTCGCTCTCTCGCTATCTGTCTCAGTCGGCCTCTATATCGCTCTCAGACTTGTTCCAACAAAGGCTCGCGTCAGTTGAAGTGAAGACAGTCACGCTTAGTCAGCCCCTCTCCACTCGCTATAATCAAACACTTTCCAAAGATATGCTGTCATATCACTCCGTCTCCCTCCTCCGTTTTCTTTCACAATTGTTTTCAAAAGACTCGCTGGGACTCAGTGGAGTGCAGAGCTGATCCTCAAACTCCAAAGAATGCTTTACATGAGCTACAGATGGTAAAGTTTTAAACTCAGCAGGAGGAAAAAATTTTCAAGTCAAATATTCAATTAAATATTAGCAACGTGAAGAGGAATATTTGACTGCAAGCCGCAGACGCTTTGATACATCAATTAACATTTTATTACCAATGAATTAAATAATAAGCATGCATTTATTAAAGATAAGATGGTCTTGTAGGGTCAGTAAGACACAGCTTTTAAAGCTGAATTTATCCCCAGGAGTCCCGTGCGTGTTAACTGAACAGCAAACGGCACACTTGGGTTTACAAAGCTGCTGGTCAGCAAAGGTTTCGAGCAAACCAAATATATGAGAGAAGGAATGATTCAATATAGGTAAGTCCAACTTCGTCTGAACTGAGCGTGCAGTAGAAGAAACCCGGTCTCACGTCATTGTACTGATGTGCAGGGATTCGAACCAGCAAATGTCGTATTACTGGGTGATCCGCTGCACCTCCTGAGCTACAGCTACAGCCTTAAACAGTCAGAGATAACTGTTCTAAGTTGTGTAACATTTGTAAGCCAAATGATATCTTTAACTGGACATTGAGACACTATCTATGTGTTCTATGTTGTGGAGACAGAACCAGGTATTTTAAGCCTAAACATCTTTTACAAACCCCAAACCTTTGTGCCTAAACCTAACCAGACCATAAGCAGCATTGTCATGACATAACATTAAAAATGGATCAGTAAGTTTCAACATATCAATGGTTTGCGCCAACATTTATTCTGGCATTTGGGTTGTTTCAGACCAATCCGGTCCAACGTTATGCTACATTGTCACCTCAACTGTTCTAAATAACGAGGGTCAAAAGTGGAGCAAAAAGCCTGCGTTTGAACTGAGAAGCTAGCCGAGATTAACCATAGGAATAGGGACAATAAGGCACACTTACAGAAAGTCTCTCCAAATGTTTTTTTTTTTTTTTTTTTTGTTTTTTACATGAAAAGTGAGGGACGTTGTGTGTGGGGGAAAAAAAAACAAACTCAAGCTTGAGAGAGATGTTCAAATTCTGCTTATTTTCACTCTCCTACACACCTAGACAATCAATACTTAAAGTAGACATGCTTGCCAGACTGGACAGAGTCCCAGGCACCAAAGTACTGAATATGTGCATAGAGTACACAGCCCCTTATGTCCCCTAAAAAGATTCCCTCTTACAGGTCTTGTGGCAGCTGTTTAGTACTGAACCCCAAACTGCTCCTGATGTGCTGGCTGGCACCCTGCATGGCAACCACCGCCATCAGTGTAAGAATGTATGAATTACTGTAAGTCGCTTTGGACAATAACGTCTACTAAATCCTCTCAAATGTAAAATGTAAATGACTTTAGGGGCTTTGTAACAGAGTCCAGTCCTTTTTTAAATGATGAGGTCATGCATGCTCTTTATCAAACAAGTGGTAGCGTTGCCCTGGAGAGATGTTTGTTTGCTGTATTGAGGTACGTTTTACCTTATCTCTGATGCCCTGTCGGATGTTTTCTCTCTCTGCCTCCATTTTTGCATATTTGGCCTTCCTCTCCTCCTCCTGTTGCCTTAGTGCCTCTTGCCTTTCCTCTTCTTTTTTCGCAGCATCGGGATCCTTCTCCTCCTCCCCACCAAGCATCTTCCCCATGTCTTTGGTGGCCCCTGTTGAGAGAGAGAGAGAGAGAGAGAGACAGAGAGAGAGAGTTTAGTGAAAAAAATGTAACAAATGTACAGAAGAAATCTTTAAAATCGACATAAATTGCGCATAATAGATCTCAGCGATCAGCTGTTGTGAATCATTGGATGTGAACGGTGCTACATCGAAGATTTGGATAATTCAGTTGGCATTGCTTTGTATTTCAATCCTCTTCCAGGCCGGTGAAAGAGAAGCTTGATCTGCCCTCGACTGAACCAAAGACAATAGAGGGAATGAGAGGTGAACACTACGAACAAGAGCCTGCGATAAAAGCCATTGCAATGAATTATTAGCAGTTCTCTTGATTGCCTTTGTGCACCTCAATTTGTGCTTTGCTATCTCCAACGGGAATTTACATCCTCATGCAAAGCATCCACTTGGGTGGGATGGGTCAAAGCCCTGAGAACAAAAAAGGCTTGGAGTGCTGTTGAAAGAACCATAATAAACAGACACAGGGGCGACTGATCCCATCTCTGTCTGTCCTTGTTAGATATGCTAAATGACAGATCACCATGCAGTAAAAAGGTATTGAGAAATAACTGCTTTGGTCTGAAAGATGTAGCCTTGACTTTTGCGCTCCTTGTTTGATCACTTCCAATGCTAATGGTACCACTGAAGAGGAAGTGGCCGCAGGTACTGGGACAGCTGTCTCAGGCCAAGACATCCTACTGTAACTTGAGTACTTCTCTGTCAGTATGGAGCATCTGGTGGGAGCTACAGGCATAAAATAAGATGCGTCATATGCCAGTGCACAGCTGGTGTGTTTTGCCTCAGTTCAGTGTCCCTCAGCATTACATTCATGTTGGACATTTATGCTATTTGCGCCCAGTGCCAACAAGTATGCCCGCTATGTTGGGTTGTGGAGAGAGAGGTTACGAATGTGGCGGTGGATAGTTGTGCACAACATCTGACTTTCTGGCCAGAATAAAAGGAATGTTGAATATTTACTTAGGAATTTGCTGATAGTGTTACAGCTAGCAAATAACATTTGCCAAGCCAAAGACCACTGTTCAGTATTGCGTTTTAACATTTGTGAACCTGTACCACTAGATACTTTTGAAGAGACGTCGAGACAATTTGGAGACAAATCTAACATTTCTGATGAGACATCAGACATTTGTTATCTGACGTGGCATTTGTCTTTTTAAAAGACAACAAGACAATTTCCAGCCGGACTCATTCAGTCAAAGACCAACTGCTATTTCAAAAAATAAATAAGATTGCAGTTACAATATTTCCCTATCCATAACCTACTGTAATATGACACAACCACAGTCGCTCCCTAACATAAACTACACTTTAGCAATGTTTTTGACACAAATGATGTGAAAAACGTTGCCTCTCAGCGCTGAAAAATCCAAATGAAAAACATGTCGGTGTGAGCACTGCGTCAACACTGCTGGAGCTGTCAGGACTCAGATGGTGCCGTTCACTCTCTAATAACATGAAAACAACTTCCACAGAGAGAGATGGATATTCCTTCACCGTGAACATTTTGTTGTGTCAGCTCCAGTTCAGTTGCCATTTTGTTTTGCTGTGGCAAAGTGTTTCCACAATTGTGATTCGTACACGTTGGTAACTCACACAGGAACGGATTCAAGAGTCTGTGGAAACAGAGACTCTCTTACTACCTTTATTGTGAAGGTTGATGCTTTAGATTCATTGTTAAAAGAAGTTATAATGAGAAATGTAAAGCAGACAGAGACAAACACACACTATACAACCCTGCGTGCTATAAAAAAGACTTTAACTGCCTTGCTCCATTTTGCTTCAAGTGTTAATCAGCAACACGACTGTCGATTGTTTTGATGCTTTAGTAAAATCTTTATTAAACAAATTGGTATTATCGTGTTAACTATAACAACTTGGAAGGCTATAGTTCAAATCAGGAAGTTGCAAAGACTAATCTTGAGTGTTGTCCTGTGCGCCGAGCTGCTCCTGCAGAGCTTTTAAACATTACCTTTACATGGGGCTCTGGCTGTGAGCTCTCACTCCAGAGGCGTGAGCTATTCCTTCCAGTTCAGTGGCTGGAAACAAGTCGGTGCTCACAGTGGCCCGACAAGCCCTGAACCCAGAACTCACTTCCAACTCGCAGTAAAGAGAATTGATTTTAATGAGAACTGGACCTCCTGAACCACACCGGGATCATTCGAAACATGTCTCTCCCTGCCCCGAGTCCGGCACACTTCCTTTCACTGTGAGCGCCTCTGTGTGCGCCCGGGTCTGTGCTCGCCTGCTGCATCGAGCCTCGCAGGCTCCCCGGAGGAGCGACTCAAAGACACAACCATCTGCTTCAGCTGTGAAATTGATGAGACAGCGTTGACCTTGAGGTTCTTGGCTGCAGTCCGAACTTGCTGTGTTGACGGACCGGGACAAGCCCCAGTCCTTAGTCATACAGAGCAGGGTGACTGCTAATTAATAAACAGACTTGTTGATGCTTCTTGTTTCTTCACTCCCTCACTACTCTTTAATGGGCCGTAAATTATGTCCGTTGTCTCGAGGCTTTTTCATGTCAGTGTAACATGTAAAATACACAATAAAATGACAGGCATAGAGGGGCCAGTGGTGCAGAGTTTGTCCAGTCCAGATGGAATGCAGTCAGTTGGTGGGATGGAGTTTTGTTTTTCTTCTGATCGGTTGCTTGCATGTTTCTTCGCTCTTCTTCACTTTTCTCTTCAAAACAAGGTTATCAGAGGATCGCACAGCAGTTTTTAAAACTCTCACCGATTATCCTGTTTATGTATGACAAGTAGATACTGTGCTCTGTTTTTTATTATTTATAAATAGCTGATGAAAGTTTCCATACCCTCTGTGAATGTGTGAGTCTGAATATAAGCCATGTTTTCACCTGAACGCGTTGAATATATTCATGCCGATTTCAATCAGAGCTGGTGGCCTCAAATCACCCCTGATCACCCTTATCTCCATCTGTTGGAAGTGTAAAAGACGGCAGTAGACGATGATGTATGAGAGTAGCTGTCAGTCCATGGTGTTGTCAAAGTGGAGTCGGAGGGTTTTGTGCTGTTCTGCAGCTGAACCCTCACCTTGCTGCTCTGAGGTGAGCAAAGCATTTTCTTTCAGGCAGCAAGAAACACCACAGTTACATTATTTACCACATATGTAGTGCCTGTCTGCGCTTTGCCTCAGGCCAAACTGAGCTGCTGCACGGGACTGTAAACTTTCTCTCTGGCTTCATTGCTGGTGGCTTGAGGAGATTTCCCAAATGTTGTGTTCATACCAGTCTTTACAGAGGCTGGGCAGACTCTGATATTCCTCATCACTTCAGGGATAAGATATTCCTCTTTAGCGAGGCTCGACAGAGAAACTTTTGAAATTAAACCTAGTTAATCTTCAGAGTCTGCAGATTCGGATTAAAAATAACACAACACACTTGAGCTGAGAAACTTATATATTTCATTCAGATATATCATTCTACATTCTTGACATTATGACCAATTCTCACCTCCTCTTTAGCACTGGCACCGTAAATGTTAGTTTGTCTTCAGTCCGGTTACAATATGGATATAATCGATCGTTTTTAACCTTTTGAGAGCAACATCAGTCTGACAGATATAATCACAGTAACAAATAAATATATATATGATCTCAAATCATGTGTTTTCAAACCTGTTTACCCCAGTCCTGGTAAATAAATATCATGGTCCAGTTTGCAGACTGTCTAGTTCACAAAGTCTGTCAAAATAGCTGTTTTTTCTGTATGAATCAGCTGTTATATGAGACACGTACAACTTTATCTTTGGTCTACTGCTTCTGAATTTTACAGCTTTACAGCTAATGCCACTTCATCTCTTGCATTTCAGTGCATGCTGCTTCCCTTCTCCCAATCCTCCACTATACTAATCTCCATGCTCAGGGCTAATTAGCTCGTCTGATTGTGACAAAGTTGCTGTGTAGCCGAGTGAGACAGTTGTTGCTCCCAAAAGCCTCGGTGTCGTCAAACGCTGCCAGCTGTGGTGTCTGGGAACAGTGAGCAAGACGAAGAAAGCTCCAGAGGAAGAGCTGAGAGTCCCAGCTTCAGTTAGAAAAACACTGAAACACAGACTTAAGTACTTAATTAGAAAGAACAATAAATAACTCATCCATCGCCACAATGTCAGAGACTTCCATGGCAACTTTTTGATGCTTAAAAGGCATCTGCTTATTACCTGAAGTTCAGTCTTTTGCAAATGAAATCCCCAAAAGTTAACATGCGGACATTTGAGTTCAGATGGACTTTACTATGGAGAAACCTTCCATTTACGTTGACAGAACTTAGGAACGATTTTAACCTTACTAATTAAAAAATGTGGATTAAGAAGTGGTTCTTTCAGCCAAAATAAAAGTGTACTCCGCCCGTGTGTGTGTGTGTGTGCGTGTGTGTGTTGAGTCTGTGTGCTCCCTGATCTCTTTGTCAGCCCTCTGAGCCTGTTCCTGTGTCTTCCTGTAGTACTTTTTTACTCCTGGCTTTTCATTCCTGTTCCTCATGTTGTTCCTGCATTGTACTTTGCTCTCCTTAGTTTGTACTTTGCTTAAGCTTTTGTGTTGCTACTTTGTATTTTTGTAATTTGCATTTGTCGGTTTTTGGATAATATTATATTACGGCATCCAGCTTTGTTGCATTTGGGTCCTCGCCATTTTGCCACACCTGGCAGTACCATCAAAGCTATATACTTTATATGCTCATTATATATACATATTATATACCAAGGGAAAAGGTTTGGGTATACCTGCAATAGAGGCTCAATGGGCTTTATCCTCTGGGGACCATGAGTGTCAACATTTCATGGCAATCTATCAAACAGTTGTTGAGATATTCAAATCTGGACCAAAATGTCCGACCACCTGACAGACAGACATCACCATCCCACAGACTATCCTTTTTAATAAGTCCTTCCATTATTCCATAGAACAAACTCAACCTGCTCAGTGACGTACCTGCCACGAAAGCTGGTTCACTGTGCTAACTCATTACAGCTTTAAAAGGACTTTTTGGGTCAGCTGAGTCCTGAGGGCTAATTCTAAAATAAGAGTAAGAGGACAGCTTCCACCTCTTAGTGGGAGAAAAGCAGAAAGTAAAAAGAAGGATCAGGGACAAGTAGGGAAGTTTTAACTGGACTGGTCACGCAGCGGATTAGACTGTGCAGGGTTACATAAAGGCTGGCTTTAGGTCTGAAGGGTGTGAAAACATGCAGAGAGAGTGTCTGGAAGTATCCGTGGTGCTCCGAGAGTGTGTATGGACGAGGCCCTGCTGGGTGTTAGAAAACAATGAGAACAAAATGTGCAGCTCATAATTCCCTCTATGCATCTGCACTGTATGGTGAGAGTGTCACAGTAAGTGCGCACAGTCGCTGTGGGCTGTCAGAGCAGAGAGTATAATCGAGTATGTGTCCTCCAGGTGCATTTGGGCTCCGAGAATGCTTTCTGTGTGTGCGTGTGTGTGTGTGTGTGTGTGTGCTGAAGGATGGGCAAGATCACATGGGCAAGATCACATGAGAAGGGTCCCCTGTGGAGCCCAAAGGCACACGAAGAAGAACGGAGAGAGGACGAGGGAGAGAGAGGGCTGAAATGGAATACGGGAAAACAAGGACACAGGAGTAAGGTTAAGTAGAACGAGAGTGAGTGAGATTATCAACAACACGGCATATAAAGGGTGACAGACTAAAAGTAGAAAATCTGTTACAAGGACGGTGACACAAAACAATGATGAAGAGCACTAGAGAAGAAAAGAGAACAAGTGGTATTTAGGAAAGAGAAAAGAGGACTAATCGCTGGAGAGAGAGAGCAGTGAGAGAGGGAGCAAAGAAACGAGATGATGCCGATCGAAATTTGAGACGTGGAGGCACGAAAAGAAACGGATTCATAGAAAGACAGAAGGAGAAAGATGTTATAAAAAGGCAAGTGTGCTGTAGGAGGGAAAAACGGGAGACACAGCAGAAGAAAAAGTGATGAAGAGAGGAAGAGAGAGGAAACAGCGGGACCAGCTCAAGGACTCTGTGTTCCTGCTCTCCCATCTGTCACCAGTCCTCAGCAGTCCCACGGCTGTCGACTGGTGGCTCCCTGCTTCAACCCCCACGGCCCAGCCAGCCGCCCAGACCATCATCATCAGCCTGCTACCCCTGGCTGAGCAAGAAGGTGGTCCCAAAGCCCAGTGGAAAAACTACCAGGGGAAGTGTTCCGTAAAGCAGAAAACAGCATGGCTGGCCGATATTCGCTGTGTTCGTATAGTACAGACGGAACCAATCAGGTTGAGTGTGGGTGTTTTATAAAGTGAAAACTTGCCGTTACATCCAAATTTCGCCAACCTCTTAAAAGGACATGTAGAAGTCATGGTTATATTGTGATGCTTGTAAATCTCTCTAACTGCATTTCTACACCTACTCATAAGTTCATCGATGTCAGACCTTGAAAAGTCAAGAAAAAAACTCCATTTGTTGGAGCAGCTCTGAGTCACTTTTCGCACTGAGCTGTCTGTGCAGCCCCTTGACAACTATTGACTTTATCGGGGAGACAGTTTGGTTTTTGGAACACGAGTCCTTGGAGGGCTTTTGCAACACTTTGGGTAGAAAAGAAGAGGAGACAGTCCTGTTCAGCACAGAAAATTGCTTCTTTGTCGCCGTGTGTGACTGGCTGACCAGGGAAAAATTATTCTATAGCCGAAAGTTCAATCTCAGCACCCCTTTTCATCTCTTTCCTTCCTTCGTTCATGTCATTAAGACTGTCTTTTAAAAGTCCTTTGGCAGAAAACCGAACTGCCTCACTGAACTTTTCCAAGTGGTTAAAATGAAAGCGAGTCTGTTGGCAAGAGGTTTTCTGATCTCTCTAATCTTTATGTGTGCTGCTTCAGTTTGTTGCAACATATTTGTTTATTTCTGTTAAAATTACATTATGTTCTTTTGCAAAATGGCCAGTAGATGACTGCAATGGATCATACTTACTAGTGCATTCACTCAAGTACTGTACATATGTACAATTTTAACGTACTTGTAAGTTACTGGAGTGGAAATATAAGAAGCATGTCAGCGGTTGAAGGATTTCGAGAAGCAGACAGATCCCCCCCCCCCCCCCCCCCCC